>JAJKFI010011864.1:7382733-7471161 GCA_029204185.1 Lerista edwardsae | reverse complement strand
TTATTATTATTATTATTATTATTATTATTATTATTATTATTATTATTGGATTTTTCAAGTAGAAACTATCAAAAATTGATAAAAATCAAAATCTTTAAAAGCTCTTAAGAAACATTTTCTCTTTTTGAGTGCTGAGGGAGCTGTTTTGGCCAAGGTTTTAAGATGTTAACTGCTTTTTACTCCTATTTATGTCACTATTTATGACCATTTACAATATAAAACCAATACAATTGACTTTATACTGTAGGCATGTACAATTTCACCCTGTCTCACCAGCTTTAGATTTCCCAACCTTCTGTATGAGAGAACTGCACCTGGTCTGTGTTTGAAACAATTTGGAGGAGCTTGTTTCACAGAGGGCAATCCTCACCTGGAGTTAGGCTGGCACATTTAGGCCAGCAAAGTTTGGCCGGCACAAGGGACACCATAATGTATGTTTGAACCACTCTCAGAGTCAGGGAGGCCAGCACACAGACGTGCACCATCCTCCCTGACCCCCGAGAGTGGTCCAAACATACTTTACGGTATGCTGGAATAGCGATGCTGGCCATATCCCAATGCAGTATAGGACAAGCTGGAGCCTCCCCATGGCAAGGGCACGTTTGCTAAATAGCAGGCGCAGATCCGAGGAGACCATGAGGCCCAAATCGGGGCCACGTGGCCTCCCCATTGGGTTTAGGATTCCCCATTGGGCTTAGGATATGGCAGATTCCCAAGCCTGCCTGCTGGCCCATCCAGAAACACCCTCCCCCACCCTGACCTATGATGGCGCCTCCCTTGTGCTGCCCAACACAAGGGAGGCGCGGTGCGGGTGCAATGTTGCTCCAGCATTGGGGCTATGTGCGCAGCATCTATGCAACCCCATTGCTTTGATGCTGCACCATTTCTAGGATTGCACTGCAGGTTCTGCAATGAGTCATGTAAGTGGCCCCATGTAAGTAAATGGTTGGAGCCATTCTGGGCAGTGATGGCATCACACAGGAGACACTGTTTGGTTTGGTGAGCTCCTGCACATTGCTGGTGCTGCTCAGAATGGCTCTGACTTCTAGTGGGTCTGCTTGCACGACGCATTGTGGTGCCTGCAGTTCTTATGGCTTTCCTCCCCTCTGGCTCCGCAAAGAGCAAAACGAACGTTCACAGTCAGAAGCGACTGATTGTTCAGGGAATGGTCTTTCGGAAACTTGAGAGAGTATTTTTGGAGGCTATATTATTGACCGTTTAAAGGATATGATATGAACGTGATGTGATGACTCTGGTCCAGAATGACAGTTATAGTATGTGATGATGATATACTACTGAGGAGACCAAGATTTACTGACAGTCCTAATATAAAGACTGTGAGGTGAAGGCTATAGGCAGGCTGTAGAGCAGTGGTTCCCAACCTGGGGGTCAGGACCCCAAAGGGGGTTGCAAACCAATTTTCAGGGAGTCGCAAAGAGGTTGGGGCAGCCGTCTTAAAGGCTGGGCAGCACCATCTTGGAAGCGTCATCTGGGCTAGGGAAGAGGCTTCCTCAATTGTCGGTCTGCTTGCTCCATCGCAGCTTAGGGTTGGGCTGTCAACCCTCCAGCTTCTTCAAAGTGGGACAAGGCCTTTCTGGCTCATATTTGAAAAAAAGACACTGGGTTGTAGGGAGAGAGCCAGTTAAACATCTGCACTGGACCCAGAGATTTCCTGTGTGGGCACTGCTTATACAGTACATCCTCCTCTTACCCTGGAGTACTGCTTATATTAAGGAAGATGGAACTTCTACAGCAGCCCAAACATTAAGCTTGTGAAATTGCACCTTTGCTGAGAACATGAATTTACTAGATCACAGTATCCCTTTTAAATATATGTTTTGTGGCAGGTTTTCGTTGTTTTTTTCTGGTGTGCAGAAGCCTTTGGAAACGGTTTCCTATAAAACACAACCATAACAATTTAGATGTATAATTATAATAATTTCCACTACCCAAATGTGCAGTTTGCCCATACAAATAAGCCCTACAGTTATGCTGAATGGTTTCGACCAGTATCTCTAGGAACGTTAGATTTTTTTACATCAGGAGAGGTACAAATGGATTTTATTTTATTTTGTTGTTAGGGCATGCTGAGCTGACAGCAGGTCTTTTCACTCAAGGTTATTATTTCACAACAATAAAACATGCTTCACACTATGGGCTCTTATCATAACTTCAGTTCCCCAGAAAAACTTTTGACCAACTTAGGTGTCGTTTCTTAGCTTTTATCATATTTTAGCTGCTCCTCAATAAAAAGGATATATACTGCATTGCTATGAACAATGCCCGGTGTTATTTCAATCTGGTGGTTATCTGGAGCCGGGAGGCTGTGGTTAAGTACATGCTTTGCATATGCCAGATCCCAGATTTTTTTGATAGGTAGGGCAGGGAAAGACCCCTGATTGTAACTCTGCAGCAGGGGCATAGCTACAGTGGTCCGGGGGGTGCAATTGCACTGGGCAACAAGCTTTAGGGAGGCAACAAGCTGAGTTTGACACTTAGTGGCCAAAATTGTGAACACCACATTTTCATAGACATACAGTAGGCAACCTCCTCTGTGGGTTGGCACTTGGGATGTAGTCATTCACTCATTTCTTCACCCCAGCAGTTCTCACACAATTTACGGCTTGGGAATATATTGGGTATGTGTAATTGGGCACCTGTGGATCAAGGTGAAGATAAGACTGAAGATTTCTCCTGGGGATGTTCCTTATAAGAACAAGAAGGGTTTGTGAAAGCACACCACCGAGATGCATGTGAAGCTTCCTCTTTGTTAATTTTGTTAATGATGTGCTTTGGCCGGGTTTGCTGCCACTTCTTTGATGTGTGGAAGGACTTCTTTGGCCACCATTCAAGACATCAGATGATTATCCTCTACCTTTGATGCCTTCCCAGTCTATGTTTTTTATGGCACAAAGGAAGAAGAGTATTAAAGCAAATAGGGATATTATTATTATTATTATTATTATTATTATTATTATTATTATTATTATTATTATTATTAAAACAACCACATCAACATGGTATGAACTTCTGCTTCCTTTCCCCTTCCAGAACAATCTGTTTTTAACTCAGAGAGGTCCCATTCATCCAGGAGCATAGCTAAAGAAGTGCAGGGGCTGCAATTGCACCGGGCAACAAGCTTTAGGGGGGCAACAAGCTGAGCTTGGCACTAGTGGCCCAAATGGTGAAAACCTGGGTATGTATGAATAATGTTATCATGTTACATATTATTGGAAAGGAAATTTAATGCAATGAAACAAACCAAAGTGTGATATCTTTATCAAAATTTATGGCCAAAAACCCAGAGAAAAAGAAAATACAACTGTGACATCACTTCCTGTTGTGACGTCACTTCTAGGGCAACATTTTGCCCTTTGCACCGGACTACACTTTCATTAGCTACGCCCCTGCATTCATCTTTCATGCACGGCCTCTTTTCCAGAAACGATGGGAAAAATTGCCAATGAACTAAATACAGTACATGGTGCATTGTAACATATTTCAAGCATTAATCTAGCAAATCCGGTGTGTGTGTGTGTGTGTGTGTCTGTGTGTCTGTGTGTGTGATCCTGTATCAGTAGCACTCCAGTAATATTTCTGCACAGAAATATTTCGGCACTGGGAAATGCCAAGAAGCCAGATCAATACTTCTGTCCACTTCATTTTGCTTCAACCTGCACACTCCTGATTGCAGGGCAGCGATACCACATAAGAGCCATCACATGCTTTTCTGTTGCCAGGGGTAACTGAGAAGAGGGTGAGAACTGACCGCAGCTAGTCACATGACCTCCTGCAAAGTGTAATGCAGTCAGACAGCTTGTCCTTAGCTTGTCAAAGCCTTGTTATGATCACATGATCACATCACTTGAGCAATATAGGACAATTGGTTGGAAATAAAGTGATGCACTTCGTGTTACTGGAAGCGAACTGACAAATGCTGCCACATCACCACGCCTGAATGCTCATCTCCATTAAACGAAATGGCCATGTGTCAAGGGTATCTTTCCAGCATATCTATTCCTAATGGAGTGCGCATTGGTTTTGTTTTGGAATAGATTGAAATATATGCATGCATGCATGTGCGCGGACAGGCAGACGCTAGCAGAATTGTCTGAATGATCCAAATGCCAGTGCATTTAGTGTTCGATCCTATATATGCTTACCTGGGAAGAAGTCCCATTCATCTCTGGCTTTACTTCTGAGTAAACATGCATAGGATGCTACAGTTAAGGATCTGGAAAAGAGAGCAAATTATGATCAGTTTCTTCTCATCCACCATCTTCAGATGACGAGTGAAAATGAGGTTGAAGATTTTATTTTCGTTTCAGATGGATGAACCCATATCACCATAATACTCTCTCTCTCTCTCTCTCTCTCTCTCTCTCTCTCTCTCTCTCTCTGTGTGTGTGTGTGTGTGTGTGTGTGTGTGTGTGTGTGTGTGTGTGAGAGAGAGAGAGAGAGAGAGAGCGAGAGAGCGAGAGAGAGAGAGAGAGTTTGCTTAAAAGCGGCTCAGGGCTAATATAGCTGGGCCATTGCAGGTCAAGCTTCACAGGCATTGGCGGAATGACAAGACCCAACTCTGGCCTCAGATGAACCTCTGCGATGCCTACTGGAATAATGAGAACTGGAGATACACATTTAATTAGACTTAAAGGTCCCAGGAAGGATCATGCCAGGGTAGGCCCTTGGTTCCTCTAATGCAGTGGTCAGGGAACAGGGGTAAATTACCCCAAATGGGGTAAAAATGAAATTCCTGGGGGTAATGGACAGATAGGAGTATGCCCCGCCCCCTTTTCCCTCATCCTTCCTTCATGACCAACGTTCTCTCTTCTAACCAATGGGAAGTTCCTCTCATGCTTGATAGATTTCCCTTGCTTCCAATAGGAGATTAGAAGTGGCAAGGTACTTGGCCCCCAATAGGCAGCGTTCCCCTCCCTTCCCAGGCAGCGAAGAAGGCCGTGGTTATTGATCCCGCTGCTGGTAGAGGGAGAAGGAAGCAACAGCAGAGAAAATGGTGGCTGTGGCTGCAACTGCGGCAGTGCCGGGTAATGGGGGAGCCGGCGAGGCCAAGCCTATTCCGGGCAGCAAGGCCGGCGCAGACCCGCTCCCGGCTGGCAGTGCTTGACGCCAGGGAAGAGTCCGAACCAGCTCCGGGTGGGGAGACCGAGGAGCCGCCGCCATCACCACCACCCAGCAGCCCGGTAGGGACGCGAGATGTGCAGGCGTGGGGGAGGCTCTGGTGAGTGGCTGAGGTGTGTGTGTGCATGTGCCCGCAGGTGGGCGTGTGTGTGTGTGTGTGTGTTGAGAGGACCTCTGTGGACGTGCCTCTTTGCTTGTGAGCAGCTAGGGCTCTCCCTGGGTTTGCCTTGACTTGCTGTCCCAAGGAGTGGGGTGGGCGGGCAACCGGAGGGAGGGCTGGGGTGCCTGCACCTGTGCAAGGAGTCAGGGAAACAAAGAGAGGCAGGAGGCAAGGCGAACAGCAGAAAACAGCCACAGCCACAGCCACAGCCAGCAAGCCAGCCCCAATCTGAATTCATTATAGAGAGAAATCTTAAGTTGAAGCACCTAAACCTGTTGTCAAAAAGGTAAGCTAGTTGTAACCCAGAAGGGTTGAATTCTATTCTCTCAAGGTCTGCAGGTGTACCCAAACTCTTTACAACTTCATATTTACATAGCATTAATTAAGCTCATTAATTAATCAAAGAAAAAGCAATGGGTTCCAATATGTAATTTTTTTTCTTTTGTTCTGGCGGGGGGGGGGTAACGTCAAGGGGTAACATCGGCATATTTAAATATATTTTGGGGTAAAAGGTAAAAAAGTTCCCTGTCCCCTGCTCTAATGCATGCAGGGGTCTCCAAACTATGGCCCGGGGGCCACAAGATTCCAGTTTCTATCTGGCCCACAGCCACTTGGTTTTTTTTACATCACGGCATTCATGAATGTTTGACATTTTTACTCATCATATTTCATTTGTCATCAGCACAACCTTGTTTCTTTGTAAATGTCACATTCTCTTTTGTTCAAAATCATATCATGCTGATTACAAAAAAAAGACCCCTGATCTAACGCAAGGGTTCTATCATCGGATACTCTCCAAAGGTCGATGCCTTAGAGAAGGTGCAACCCCCCCCCCCAGTCAGCTGCAGTGTAGCTACAGGAGGGCTGCAGAGCAAGGGGCATCTGAAGAGCATCTACAGACAGCAATCACTGCTTTACTCCAGGGAAGGGGGTGGGGTGGCAGAGCAAGCGAGCGTGGAGGGGGGCAGTGTGGGGGGCTGCTTGGATACCCCCCCAAAGAGTGAAGCTTGAGGCAATTGCCCCCTATCCCCCCTTATGAAAGCTGCCTCCCCATGCCACCATTTTGTTTTCCCACAATGCCCCAGTTGTGGTGTTGGTCCAGGGCATTGTGGGGGGAAATGGAAGCCCCCGCAAAAAGTGGTTCCTAGTGCTGACCACAACTTTCTTTTGTCGTGCCCTAGAATGACATGATGTTCAGGGCATTGTGGGGGAAGAAAACCATAGCAGCTGTAGGAAGCAGGCACCAAGAGGAACACACTCCTAAGAGGAAAGGGAAGTCCGTCTGATTCAGACTCAGGCTCTGAAAATGAACGCTTTGTGATCCATTCTCTCTTAACTGTAGTTCTTGTCATTGGTATGACATGAGTGGACAACCGTAGGAGGCCAAAAGGGTCTGATCATCTTTTCTGAAAGCAGGGTTAAAATAGCACAGAGTTAGGCCTCATTGGGCTTTTCCCCAAAGCTACACTGCACAGTCCCAATAGAGAATTATCTTGGAGCCGATGCAATTTTTTTACAATCCCACACATTTTTCTGATGTGTAGGAATGACTCAGATGTATGGATTTATTGCTAACGGAACCTGCAGGAGAAATTATACCCTGTCCCTTGGGAATACATGAAAGGGGTTGCTCTGTTATACGAATGGCCTGGAGCATGGAACGGTGACCGCTGCACGGTGCAATGTCGACTTCCAAAAGTCTTGGCTCACTAGGCTGATGAGCAGCTATAAAAATGGTTGATGAAGACAGACATAATTATGGGACACCTTCTCAGAAGCCTGAGCTCATGAGCTCATGGGGACATGAAATGTGGCCAAGGTCCAGTTGGCAGCATTGCCATTGCCAAGGGCAGGACTCGGGATCAAAGGAAACATGCAAAGCTTCTCGTCTCTGGATCAAAGGTTGTTGAAATGTGAGTGTACTGGCAGTTCTTGCCCGCATTTATCATTCATGTTCATTCGGCCCGTGATGCTGGTAGATAAAAGAAGTCAGAGAAGACTGCATTTCAGCAAGATTGCCACTGCACACAAGTTCTCAAAAAAAGCGAGCTAGTTAGTTAATGATCTGCAAGCATATCATAAGAACATAAGAACGTAAGAAGAGCCCTGCTGGATCAGGGCAAAGGCCCAACTAGTCCAGTTTCCTGTACCTCACAGCGGCCCACCAGGTGCCCCAGGGAGGCATGAGACAAGAAGATGCTTCCATCCTGTTGCCACTCCCTTGCACCCGGTACTCTGAAGTAGCCAATCACCTTTGTAAGGAGGTTGCACAATCCATCATTGCCTATAGCCCACGATGGACTTTTCTTCCAGAAATCCATCCAATCCCCTCTTAAAGGCATCAAGACCAGATGCCATCACCACCTCCTGTGGCAAAGAGTTCCACAGATTAACTACCCGCTGGGTAAAAAAGTACTTCCTTTTATCTGTTTTAACTCTCCTAACCCTCAGTTTTAGCAGATGTCCCCTGGATCTGGTGTTTTGAGAGAGGGAAAAGAACATTCCTCTATCAACTCTATTCCTTCCATGCATAATTTTGTATGTCTCAATCATGTTCTCTCAGGAGCCTTTTTTCTAGGCTGAAGAGCCCCAAACGCTGCAGTCTTTCTTCCTAAGGGAGGTGCCCCAGCCCCGTAATCATTTTCGGCGCTCTCTTCTGCACCGTTTCCAGCTCCACTATGTCCTTTTTGAGGTGCGGTGACCAGAACCAGTATGCAATATTCCAGATGCGGCCTTACCATCGATTTGTGCAATGGCATGATAATATTGGCTGTGTTAGTCTCAACCCCTTTTTTAATGACCCCAAGCATGGAATTGGCCCTCTTAACTGCTGCCGCACACTGGGTCGATACCTTCATTGAATTGTCCACCAGCACCCCAAAATCTCTCTCTTGAGCTGTGACAGACAGCTCAGAACCCATTAGCCTATAGGTGAAGTTTTGGTTTTTGGCCCCAACGTGCATCACTTTACACTTGTCTACGCTGAAACGCATCTGCCATTTTTCTGCCCATTCCCCCAACTTGGAGAGTTCCTTTTATTATTTATTTATTTATTAATTATTAGATTTTTACCCCGCCTTATTGTGCCCAAAGGCACCAAAGAGCTTTTAGAGCTCTTCACAATCCTTTCTGGTTTTCACCACCCGGAAAAAGTTTTGTGTCATCTGCAAACTTGGCCATCTTGCTGCTTATCCCTGTCTCCAGGTCATTTATGAATAAGTTGAAAAGCATGGGCCCCAAGACAGATCCCTGGGGCACTCCCTTATCACCTCTCTCCATTGTGAGAATTGCCCATTGACCCCCACTCTCTGTTTCCTGGCCCTCAACCGATTCTGAATCCATAAGAGGACCTGCCCTCTTATTCCCTGACTATGAAGTTTCTTGAGCAACATTTGGTGGGGAACTGTGTCAAACGCCTTCTGAAAATCCAGGTATATGATATCCACAGGTTCACCCACATCCACGTGCCTGTTGACCTTTTCAAAGAATTCCAAAAGGTTCATGAGGCAAGACTTACCTTTACAGAAGCCATGCTGACATTCCTTCAGCAGTACTTGTTCCTCTACGTGTTTTAGGATTTTATCTTTGTTGAGGCTTTCCACCATCTTACCCGGAACAGACGCTAGGCTGACTGGCCTGTAGTTTCCAGGGTCCCCCCTTCTCCCTTTGTTAAAGATTGGCGTGACATTGGCTATCCTCCAATTCCCTGGCACTGTGGCCGTTTGAAGGGACAAGTTGCATACTCTAGTTAAGAGGTCAGCAACTTCGTTCTTTAGTTCCTTAATTACTCTTGGGTGTATACCATCTGGGCCTGGTGGCTTATGTATATGTAGTTTATCAATTTGATCTAAAACATCTTCTTTATTAACCATTATCTGATTTAATTCCTTAGTTAGGAAGGGCTGTTCGGGCTGCGGTATCTGCCCAAGTTCTTCTGCCATGAAGACGGATGCAAAGAATTCATTTAATTTCTCTGCAATCTCCAAGTCCGCTTTTTTCTCCTCTTTCCCTCCCTCACCATCCAGCGGGCCAACCGCCTCTCTGGCAGGTTTCCTGCTTCTAACATATTTGAAGAAGCTTTTATTATTCCCCTTTATGTTGCTAGCCATGCGTTCCTCAAACGCTTTCTTGGCCTCCTGTATCACCTTCTTACTTGCCTTTTGCCAGAGTTTATGTTGGTTTTTATTCTCCTCACTGGGGCAAGACTTTCATTTACGGAAAGAAGCTTCCTTGGTCTTTACAGCTTCTCTAACTTTGTTCATCAGCCATGCTGGCACCCTCCTGGACCTTGTTGAGCCCTTCTTTCTTTGTTGTATACACTTCCGCTAGGCCTCTACTATTGTTATTTTAAACAGCCTCCACGCAGCCTGGAGGGATTGGACTCTTTTTACCTTCCCTTTCAATTTCTTTCTAACTAGCCTCCTCATCTGAGGGAAGTCTGCCCTTCGAAAGTCAAGGGTTCCTGTGTCAGATTTGCTCTGCCCTCTTTCCTGACATGCATGGCAAAACCAATCGCAGCATGGTCACTGTTCCCCAATGGCTCAGTAACACTTACATCCCTAACCAGGTCCTGAGTACCACTCAGTATTAAATCTAGAGTCACCTGTCCGCTGGTGGGCTCCATGACTAGCTGCTCTAAGGCACAGTCATTCAGCACGTTAAGGAATCTGGTCTCTCTTTCTTGACCAGAGCAGCAGTTGACCCAGCTGATATGAGGATAATTTGCTGCTAGTTAATAAAAGCAGTGAAGAGCTACCACCAAAAAATCCCCTTCCCCTTAGGGTGGAAGGTCCAGATTCAAATCCCAGCTCAGCCATGAAGCTTCCCAGGTGACCTTGGGCCAGTCACTCTGAGCCTCACCTGCTTCCCAGGGTTGTTGTGAGGACAAAAGGAGGGGAGAAACCAGGTACACCACCCTGAGCTCCTGGGAGGAAGGGCGGAGTCAAAATAATGGGCAGTGCAACCCTAAACCAAAATGGCTACCGCTGCATCCTAATGGTGCTGTGGCAGGTGCTTGAGTCTCCTCAGGGGAAGGAGCTGTTCATTCTCTGACCCTGAGTAAGCCCCAGGTCTCACAATGGGGCTACTCAGGTCTCTGCTGGCTATTTCACCAGTGCAGACGGGAGACGCCCCATGGCGAGCTGCCCTGGCCGAAGCCGGGCATAGGATCCGGTGGTGGAGGCCTTTGCCAGTCCCACTCCCTGGAAGCCTCATGGCCTGATCCTCCCCTCCCCCACCCAATTCTGCCCCTTCCCTGCCTCCCTGGCCCCCACAATCACTGCTAGTCAGCTGCTGGAGCACTTGCTGTCTGTCTCTGGCCATCCCAGAAACAGGCACTTCTTTCTCTCCAGGTGCCTTAAACGCTCATATCACTAGCAAGATTGGGTTCTCTCTCTCTCTCTCTCTCTCTCTCTCTCTCTCTCTCTCTGTGTGTGTGTGTGTGTGTGTGTGTGTGTGTGTGTGTTTGCACGCACATGTGTGCACATGCACACACTTAGGCAAAACTCATTGCCCAAGAATTGACTTGTGCTAATCCATTAATCACATAGAAGCAACCAAGATGATAAGTCTCTGGCCTCCAGTAAGAATTGGTCAGAAAACCCATCTCCACTTCAAGATGGATTGAGGAGATACAAGCTGTTTTGCTGCCCATACACACTGATTCCATAGGCTGAGTTCCATAGTGACACTTCATCCTGCTTTACCTGTGGGACAAGATATTTTGGGATCACTTGAGCTCCTGAAGTCCCTGCTCTTGGAAATCAGGTGAGCTTCACAGTTCCTTGAGCGGGCTCAAAGTCAAGTTCTGGGTTTATTGGTCAGTTGGGGAACAGGAAGACAACGGCAGGGAGACAATGGCGACTGCCTTGGGTGACGCTGCAGTGTTCTCAAGACTGCAGAAGTCTCCAACAGAATGAAAAAGTCCAAAATAGGTTAAAAATAGCGGGTGGGGGTGGGGGAATGAGGCACTGTTACCAGCGAGGCATTGCACAGCTATTGTGCATTGGACATGTATGCATGCATCAAGTTCTTCTGTCTTTTATTGGCATTATGCTAGCTGAGCAGTGGATTTGACTAGCCTTGGACTGGTGCAAACGGAAGAGCAGGGTTGGGTATCGTAGCTGGACCACAGAAGAAGGCTGCATGTCGGGCAGCAATGCACTGCCCACTGGGCTCTTAATCCTTTCATTGTGTGCTTTCTTTTTTGCTTTGGCAAAAACGTACCTGGCAAGCCAACCTTGCATTATATGAGCACTTAAATCCCACTTGTTTTCCAGATCAGGGCAAACAAAATACGATTCAAACCCAAATTTTCAGAATATGCAGCATAATAGAGAAATTATGTAAGTATATGTTGCTTGTGGTTTGTTCTGCTTCGGTTTCTCTTCAAATGATAGTCTTCCATTTCCAGGTAAAAGTACACTCAGGGCACAATCCTAACCTGGAGTTAGGCCAGCACAGTTAGGCCAGGAAAGTTTGGCCAGCACAAGGGACATGGTAAAGTATGTTTGGACCACTCTTGGAGTCAGAGAGGCCAGCACACAGACGTGCGCCATCCTCCCCGACTCCGAGAATGGTCCAAACGTGCTTTATGGTGGCCCTGGTGTCAGCAAAACTTTGCTGGCCTAACTGTGCCGGCCTATCTCCAGGTTAGGATTGCGCTCTCAGAGAATCCCAACATGCACCAAACTGTGCAGAAGGGAATGTATAACAGGTACAAGGATCTTTAATTTTTGTCTCTTCAGCTCAGTTTTCATTTTTGTACAACGGTAAGGCAGAAAGAGAAAAATCCCCAGGGTATGTGCGACACTATCTAGGCCCCTTGAAAATGCATGAGTGAAGCAGGGTAGAGATAGAGCTCAAACCAATATTTGAACGTCAAACTATGGAATTGTATGGATCAAATGTGTACGGAACGATTGCTGTAGATCTTCCCACCCCCGGCCTCTGCCCTCCACAACTCGAGCCACGCAGAATGCTCTCGGTGCTCAGCAGGGTTATTGCATTACAAACAAAAATATTTGCACACACACAAATCAGTGTCCAGGAGGCAACTCACCCTGGGACCCAGGACATTGGGAAAGCACAGGAGTGAAGGCCGGCGACTTCCCAGGGTGGCCTGGGGCAGAAGCCCAGTGGGTGGGATGGATCCTTGGCCAGGGGGCCACGCCCCTGGGGGTGGCAGGCCTGACTTGGTGCAGCATGCAAAAGGGCCACGTTATGTCAAAGGCCAGACTTTGCTAGGCCAATAGAGGCAAGGCCTGTCTCCCTGTATCCTGTGGACTGACCCGGGGACCACTCTTGGTGCCAAGCGTTCCAGGCCAGAAGGATCTTCTTTTCCTGGGAGCAGCGTTTATCTCTTCCCACCAATGTTGTCTTCTGGGAAGAGCAGGGCGTGGCTCGAGTTGTGGAGGGCAGAGGCCGGGGTGGGAGGCTCAGTTGGTGAGAGATCCACACCAATCCTTCTCAAACTTTTTAGCACGGGAAGCCACTTTTCAGAATGACAAATCTGTCAGGACCTCCTGGAAGAGATGCCTTTAACCTGGAAGCAACATAATCAAGTAGGAAAAATTTTAACACACACCCCCATATGATAAAATCAAATCAAATCAAGCAAGCAAATTAAACATTTACAATAATTATGTTTTAAAAAGATATTTAAAATAAAGAACCCTTCTAACCCTCCCAAGCATCTGCTAATTGTTTTAAAAAAATTCCTCCAAATATTCTAAAGGCTGCAATCCTATCCACACTGATCCAGAAGTAAGCCCCTTCAACTGTCATTTTGAAAAGCATCTACTTTTAACAGCCTGCGACATACAGATCTGTAACATTTCCCCAAATATAATCGCATACCATACTGGTAGCATGTAGTCTACATTGAAATGAATGGGGACCCACCTGAAATTGGTTCACGACTCACCTAGCAGGTCCTGCCCCAAAGTTTGAGAAACACTGCTCTATAGAACAAGTAGACCCACATATTTCATAGAAGGCACTTGTTCCTCCTGAACATGTGGCCTGAGCAGTTTTCGTGGTCCAAGGCGAGAATTGGGCCATGAGTCACTGATTAATTTTGGTGGATAAACAAGGGACGGTGAAATATTCCAAATAATATTTCATTTGGATCCCGTGGGAAATCAACACATTTTTCACCATCACTTTGTTTTGCTTCTACAAACCCCATTCCTTTCATTAATAAGCGAGCTTTCAAAGCGGAGCGTGCCCCCTCTCTTAGGAAGTAGATAAGGTGGCACCATTGGCCAGTCACCAGGTTCATAGACTGTTGCATTCTGGAGATAAGACACCAGAAAAATCAACAGATGTTCCCACTAATTGAACTGCCTTCCTGCTGGTCCTCTCAGCTGAATCCCATCCTAATTATCTCTTTATACGTATTCTACATGGGAGCTATTCTTTGCATGTTAAACGGTTTGGGAAGACAATGAGGATTTTCAGGCTACCTCCTTTCTCCTTTTTTGCCCCACTGAGTCATGGACTGAGGGGACAGAAGGTCATCAGCCCCTGGCTAGTGTAGGACCTTCTAACTTGAGCACGTCAAGGACAAAGCAGGCTCTGTGCATCAAGGGTTAAACAAGCTGTGATGTGGGGGCGGGGAGCACTGCTGCCCAGTCAGAGCCACCCCCTTGGCGTTTAAACATCCGGCGCAGGGAGGCACGGTATGCAGTTGCTCGGTATGCCAATTCTAGAGAACGCCTCGGGTGAAATAACTGTGCAGTAGGTAACATCCGGCAGCCGCCTCCAGGGCCTTGGAAAGGTTTGAGACCCGAGTGACAGTGTGAATCAGAGCAACAACATGAATGAACCCCCCACCTTGGATTCATTCATGGAGCCGTTCCAGGCCTGATGCTTAAATGCCAACGGGGTGGTGGTGGTGGTGGACCTGGTTCCTGCCCCCACCCCTGTTGTCCTCACAGCCAGAGCCGCCCCAGGCTCTGAGCACGCCTGGGGGAGGAGTGATGTCACCACACCCCCAGTGCAGCCACCCGGCCACGCCTCCCTGCGCCTGGAATGGCTCCATTACGGAAAGATGCAAGTGCAAGGGAGTGTGCAAGATGCATGGGTTGTCCCGCACAGCTGCACCCCCTGCAGCACCCTCCCTCTGCCCTGCTCCCAACAACCCTGTGAGGTAGGAGAGACTGGCCCCAGGTCACCCAGGAAGCCTTGTGGCTGTGCGGGGATTGGAGCCGGGATCTTCCAGGTCTGAGTCCAGCTTCCATCCGGGCTCGCATGTGTGCACAGCACGCTGTATCCCGGCGCAGACGTTTCCCCACCCCCCACGGTCGGGGGTGCTGGCGAGTCCGGTCTCCTGCTCCCCCCCACATTCAGAATGTGTCCGCAAACACCGAGGGCTGGGGCAACCTTTCTTGGGACACCGGTTCATCTGTCAGCCCACGGCTGGGCACGTCTACTCAGAAGACCCCTTGGGTCCAACGGGGCTTCCTCCCGGCGTGTAGGATTGTCGCCTGGAGGCTTCAGCTGCAGCCACTCGGCTGGACAGTTCCCCAGCTGTCTCCGCAGCCCGGCCCAGACCTCGGCTCCTTCCTTGCTGGACAGCTCCTTTGCCTTGCCAGTGAGACGGGGAACCTGATTCGCAGCTCCAGGACTGATGGAGACTGAGCTGTCTCCAGCGCAGGCTCGGTGCAGGCTGGAGGGCAACGTGGGCTAAGGGGATAGTTTCCTCCTGACTCCGTGTGAAGCTCCAGCCCCCCCCCCAATGGGGCGACTCGAATCTGTGTCAGCAATTCAGCTGGTGCACATCCAAGCAGCCCATGGAAGGCTGCCAGGTCCGTGAGTGGGGGGTTGGACCACCTCCTGGGTCCACTCTGCCCCGTTCCCCCTTCCCCCACCCCCCACCCAAAATGCCCCCTTCCTGCATTCATTCTGCCTGCCTGCCATTTTCTCCCACCCCCTGCACTGGCCCGCCGAGGCCGGCACCAATGCACCCATCTGGGGCTGGATCTGAGCTGGCGCAGACCTCCCAACGCCTGAGTTGGCACAAACGTGCTTTACGGCAGGTTCGCAGCACTCGGAAGCAGGCGCCGGCCTGCGCCGGCTCAAGTTTCCTGTTGGGTTGCTCGGCCCATGTTGTCAGGGCTTTGACCTGTGCTTTGCATGATACACCACAGGCACAGGGGAGTGTCTTGCTGTGGCCAACAGACAACTATGAATCAAGCATTCTCTGGCTGGGATCTCATGCAGAGGTGTAACTAGACAAAAAAGTGCCTGGGGCAAGGAAGTATATGAGGCACCCCTGGACAAAAGGAGGGGCCTCCGTGCAACCCAGAAGCAGCAGCAGGGACCTCAGAACACTGCCTGGAGAGCACGCCACATTCAGCAGTTTTGCTGCGCAACAGTAGGGGAAGCTGGCTGCCGGGGGCTTTTTCCTTTCTGTTTTAACATTTTTTAAAGTGGGTCCGCAGGAACATTGTGTGCCCCTCAGGCTTCTTTCTGATCTCCCTCTTCAATGTGTTCACGAGGCGGCCTTAGCCAAACCCTACTCTCAGTTCCGGCCGCAATTTGGGGGTGATCCTTATAGTGCAATTGCATGCATGTCCACTCAAATGTCAAGTCCCTCTGTGTTCACTCTCGTGGGTGCAAGGTTGAAAAGTGAAAGCACAGTACAAATGCAAAGTATTTCCTTTCTAGATACTAAAATACTTTCTAAATACTAAATGCTAAAAGTTTCACTTGTGTCTTTTTAGGTAGGCACTGGACATTAGCAGGTGAGGGATTCCATCTTGTTTCATGTTGTGATTTGCTCCCTACTTGCAAAGCAATGGAAGTTTCAGGAGTAGCACTAGGGCAGGTTTGGCCTAGACTCCATTAGACTTACCTTAACTTGCAATGGTTGGAGAGTACAATCTCAACCTGGAGCTAGGCAGGCACAGTTAGGCCAGCAAACTTTGGCCGGCACAAGGGCCACCATAAAGCTTGTTTGGACCACTCTCAGAGTCAGGGAGGATGGTGCACGTCTGTGTGCCGACCTCTCTGACTCCAAGTGTGGTTCAAACATACTTTACAGTGTCCCTTGTGCCAGCCAAACTGTGCTGGCCTAACTCCAGGTTAGGATTACGCCCGCAATGGTTTTATATTAATGCTTTATATTCATGTCTTTTATTCAGTTGTTTTATCTTTTGCATGTTATTTCTATATTGTACACTGCTGGGAGTACCAGCAAAGTGGTATATAATTCTTTATAACTGAATAAATAAATTGGCAGCATAGCTCATTTTCTTTTTAAAACGGATATACTGCCCTTCTCACAGAGACGCAGTGCAGCTTACAAGAACACTTAAAACACACAATAGTAATAATAGCAGCAATGCCTGTAAGGAGATGCCAACTGCACCTCCAAACATGCAACATCGTAGGGGCCAGAAGCAAGAAGGCCCTTTCCCAAATCACTGCTGCCAGACTTTCAGTGTCACTCACAAGTCTCCCCGAAAGGCCTTTGAGGCTGGGCATTTTGAGGTGGGAGAAAGCAGTCCTTCAGATACCCCAGCCCCAAGCCAGTAGGGCTGTGGAGCCAAAGACAAGCACATGTGCCTCAAAACAAACGGGAAAGGAATGCAACTGGGACCACAGATGTGTAGCATGGCAGCACAGTCTCACTCCAGCCAAACCCCTGGCAGCTGCATGTTGTGCACAATCCAATAGCCTGAGAGTGAACTAAGGGCCCAGTCCTGAAGCCGACGGTCCGCTGTTCCCACCGGCTCTGCTGTCACGAATGTGCCATCGAGCATGCTTGTGGCCCCACTGAGGGGCCTACTGCTGGCGTTGGGCCTGCGCACGTGGCACAGAGCCTCACCTCCACGGAGCAGCCACGGCACCACTGACGGCGGTAAGTGCTGCAGTAGCCGTGGGAGCCTCCTCAGGGGAAGGGGACGATCGAGGCTATGCACAGGGGGGTTCCTAGAGATCCCTGAGCCCGTGGGGCGCCCGAGTAGACCGCACCCGGGAGTAGTGGAGCGGGCGCAAAGGGTCGCTGGAGAGGGTCTGCAGTGTTTGGGAACGGGGCCTGGCAATGCCTTTGCGCTCGGCGCGAGTCCTCTTTCTTTCCAGGCACTCCCCGTGGCGCGATGGCGACTTCCCCTTTCGGCCTCCCCTTCACGCCAGCGCCACTGCGCGTGTTTTTGCACGGTCAGGATGCAAACCGTGCCGCGTTCCTTCCGGACGCGGCGTCAGCAGGCTCTGAGGCGGCGCGGGCCACCCGACCCGCAAGGACCGGCGGAGAAAGCGCCCCCCCCCCCGCTGCGGCTGCGGCCGCGGCCGCCCCCTCCCTTCGCGTTGCACTCCACTCCCACCCGCCTGCCAGCGGCTGCCCCTTCCCCTCGGGGAAGCGGGGGATCCCCGAGCTCGACCCGCGCCCCTTCCCCAGCGCACATGCGCACCAGGGGCCGTCGCAGCCCCTCCGCAAGCACATGGCGAGGGCCGCCAGTGCCGCAGCGTCCCCCTCGCAGCCGCCGCAGGGCGGGGCCGGCTGGCGCGGGGGCGAGCCCGGGGGCGGCGGAGAGCGGGGCTCCGCTTTGTTCTCCGCCGCCGCGGGGGGGGGGGGAGGGGGCACGCCCGGCGGGAGCGAGGAGGCTGCCGCAGACCGCGCTGCGTCAGGGGAGGGGCGGCACCCGCGCCCGGCCTCCCTCCCCCCTCCGCTCCGTCTTTAAACGCCCCTGCATCGGAAGAGGAGCGCACATGTTCCGCTCCCTCCGCCGCGCGCCGAGAGACACACGCACACCGCGCGCGCGCCCTGCCGGCCGATCGCGGTACCGACCCCCCCCCCCCGCCAATCCCGGCTCCACCGCCACGCTGCAGGGCCGCCGAGGGAGCCGCGCGCCCGGACGCCAGGTGAGCCCCGGGAGGCGCGCGGGGGGGGCAGGCACGGCCCCCCGGGGGAAGGGCTGTGGGGAGGAAAGCGGGCGAGCCTCGTGGTCGCCAGGGGTCGGGCAGGCGCAGGGACCGTGCGCACATTCCCCCCCCCCCGCCCGGTTGATGGAGAACCGGGAGCCACCCGAGCGGGGTTGCCGCATCTGCCCTCCGCAGCGTCGTAGCCTAGGGACACGGCGAGCCGCTGTGGCTTCTCCAAGGAAGGGGCACGTCGGCAACACGGTCCGTGGCCGGGAACATCCGCTGCCGAGCAGACGCCGGGGCTGGCATTCACACGACAGGAGCTGCGCAGCCCGAAAGCCCGCGTCGGAGGCAGGGGTCGCGGGCAGCTGGTCAAGCGGCAGGGGCTGTGTCAGTGGGAGCATCTCCCCCCCCCCCGAATGACATAGGTGGGAATCTGGGCAGTAGTAGCCCCCCCTTTCCCTGTCGTCTCTGTGGCACAGACGTGGGTAAAGGCAACGGCGGCAACGCGGGAGGACGGGAGGAGCCGGCCAGGCGAGCATCCGCCTCGGGATGGCTGCGCTGGACCAGCACGCCGGCAGGCACGAGCGGCGCATGTCGAGGGCGGGCGGGCGGGCAGTTGCCACTCGTGCGCCGGGCCGGACTGTGCTGCTGACACAGCAGCGGCGGGGGGGGGGCGCCCGCGAGCCATGTGGGTTAGTGGGGCTTTGGGGCAGTGCGCGCCGGGGTGCTCCGCGCCGCCCTCTTTCTTTCTGCCGGAGGAGGGCGTCGTTCGGGGCACGCGGGAGATCCCGATCTCGCTCTCACGTCCTTTCCGCGCGTGGGAGAAGAGGAAGGGTGGGGGCGTTCGCGGCTCCCGGGGACGAGCCTGGGTGGATGCGGCGTGCGGAGTGGGGTGGGGGGGTGGACTGGTCCTTTCGGGAGCGAGAACGTGCGCACGCGGTGTCCACGCGCGCGGCTCCCCGGAAAGGGGTCCTGAATCGGATCCAGGCTTTTGGCTGAGCTTGGCATAACGCCAAGGACACCTGGGCTGGGAAGCGGCGGGGCGGGAGGGAGCAGCAGTCCGCAGGAGGACGGGGGGGGGTCAGGGGCTTTGGAACGCGCCTCTGTCCGTCCCGTGCCGCCAGTGGCAGTTCGCGACAAGGGCGCGTCGCGGGTCCCTCGGAGGAGCGGGGCGGTGGGCGGGCGCCAGCCTGGTGCACCGTGACGTCAGCATGTTTGGGTGGGTATGCTAATGAGGCGCGCTCCACGCCGCCGCGCCCCCCCCCCCCCCAGTTCGTCGGCGCCAGCCTGCGCTCCTCCGACAAAGTGGTCCTTCTCGTCTCCGGATCAGGAAGGCTGTTGCCTGCGGGCCGTTTCCAAATGTTGTCTACGCACATCTTAGGCTCGCTATTCCTTGACATGACGCGCGAGACCTCCCGATTCTGTGTTGACGGACTCCACGCTCTGCGCGTTAAGGCGGTGCCTGTCTGGGAATTAAAAATATTGTGATTGCTATCCATACTATCAATTGTCAGTACTGCCACGAGTGTCGTCATTCTCGCTGAAAAGGTGAGAAGATGCAAGCCAACTTCGATTATAATTGGCAAAGTATTCAAGGTTGCCTTTTTTTTTTTTTAATTGCTGTGCTCAAAGACCTGCAATACTGGATAGATGAGCCATTTTAGATGGCATTTAGCATCACTGAGTACTAATTACAGGCAGTATTTTTAGATTGGCTCATCAGTGATGCATGTTGAAAACACTGGTTGCGATGTAAGAAGGCATTCATTATTTAGAGAAAAGTATAAAAGACAGGCCTCGTTTCTTTGTTCCTCTGGGAGGTGTTGAAATCAGACCCCTGAATGAGAATACTTGATGCCATCAGAGCCAGATATTTCATCAGATCTTCAGCTGTGGCTGTGCGCTAAGGTTTGTTTGGGGGGGTTTCCCCTTGCCTACTAATGCAAACAGTACAAGAAAATCTGAAAGTGCAAGGCCTGCTTCCTTATGAAAAGGAGTCAGCCAGATGCCCTCTGCAAAACGAACTTGAAATTGCATCAGCAACCCACTGTTAATGGCATGTACACTTGCTGGGATATGAGCAGTCCTGGCCTCTGGAATCATTGTAGGAATCATTGAATTAGAAAGAAAGAAAAGAAAGAAAACCTGATTACTAATATTTAAATATGGTCCGGTCAAAATCTGGCAGTCTGCTATTCCTTAGTAATTATGAGCACTTCCTATAATAGACAGACAGCACTATTATCTGAAATACTGGAACCATGTAATTTTTATTTGCACACCCAAATTCCTCAGAGTTGGAATTGTTGCAAAGCCTTGAAACAGACCTGCAATCGACTTGGTCCCAGTAAGCAGAATGGCAGGTGCGCCAGCAAGCATATATAACCCAGTGAGCAGGTAGCTGATGCAATTGCATGTCATTTTTGCCAAAAACAGTTGAGCTCCCTTTTCCCACAGCAGCAACATTTTCTCTTTCAGATTTAGTTCCCCCCTAGAAGTAAAGAGCATATGAATAAAGATGAGTTCGGCACAGTGACCATCCTCCTTGATAGTCATGGTTGCAGTGAGTAGGGCATTTCTAGAATAATTGTCAATAATTTGATATGTTTAATGTAATAATAATTTAAGATGTTTTAGTAGAATATGGTTAGTAGGTTGTCCATAAAATCAACATAGAAAATCATGGGAAACTAACAGGATGAGGCTGCAATCCTATCCACACTTACATTACATGGGAATAAGGTCCTTTGCCTACAATGGGGCTTACTTCTGAGTAGATGTGCATAGGATTGGGCTGTTAGACATTAGGATTTTTGCTGATCTCCACCCTGTCAAGTCTCATATCCCAGTTGTCTGCGGCCCTGACTGCTAGCAGGAGGTCATGGTTTGGAGGGCTATCCCGGTCTTTCTGCCAGAAGCTATACTCTCAGGATCATGACATTGTGAGCCCAAGGAGATCTTCGTTAATAGATGCACAAATTGATCTTTCTCTCCATCCTGTCATGTACATTGTGATCTAACATCAGAAGAGCCCCACTCAGTGGCGTCTCTACAGGGAGGGCAGAGCTCTAGGTTTTGCAAGAAGCCTTACCTTGAAGTGAAAATCACTCCTCTCCTGCACCGTTTTAGCCAATCCTCACAGGGAAAAGCAACATCTTGGCGTTGCTTACTGGCTACAGCAGCAAGGGAGAGGAGGGATTTACATGACAGGGTAAGGCTCCTTGCAAAACTTAGAGCTCTGCCCTCCCTATAGAGACGCCTCTGGCCCCACTGGATCAGGCCAAAGGGAGCCCATCTAGTTCAGCTTCCTGCATCTCACAGCGGCCCACCATGAGCCTCAGGGAGCACACAGGACAACAGGCTGCCTGCATCTCATTGTCACTCCCCTGCATCTGGATCCTGCTCTGCATTTAGGGAACCAATCCCTATAGACCTATGAGTGGAATTCTATCTCTGGGGAACTTGCCGTCTACAGAGCCAGACGTACTATATAGCATTGTGTACTGATGGACACTGTTCATGCCAATGCTGCCATGGAATAGAAAAACACCGGAATAGAAACGTTCTGGCTGGACCCAACAGGTCACGCCCAGGTATCTGAGGAAGATGTGCAAAGGGCCAAATGCAGCAGTCTCATGCCCAGTAGCCCGAGGGTGATGATTCCTGGTGGAGTTCACACTGAACCCTTTCCTTGCAAAGTGGAATGATGGCTGTAGAATGAGCCTGGCTGCTCTTTCAGTCTCAAAAGAATCCGTTGGAGTTGACACCCTGCAGGCTCTGAGTTGGCCTCTTCCTCCCTTGACAGTTCTGTAGGCG
Organism: Lerista edwardsae; assembly: GCA_029204185.1. Classification (NCBI taxonomy): domain Eukaryota; kingdom Metazoa; phylum Chordata; class Lepidosauria; order Squamata; family Scincidae; genus Lerista; species Lerista edwardsae. The sequence goes on along the minus strand of JAJKFI010011864.1, from coordinate 7,449,176 downwards.
ATGTTTTATTCTCCTGCCTGTGGACCCAGCAGGGAAGGGATTTGAGGGTGGTATCTGCTGGCTTCCCGAGGCCTCCAGAATACAGATGCAATGACTTGTGACACCGTGAAGTCATACCACTCTTGTCATTGACCTTGAGCAGGCTGGCTGGGCAGCAGACACACAAGCACCCTCCACATTTTCCAGGCAGATGCATATCTTTATATAAGGAAACATCAACATCAGTAGAACATAAACTGTCTCAGAGCACAATCCTAAACTGGAGTTAGGCTGGCATAAGCTAAGCCAGCATGGTTTGGCCAGCACAAGGGCCACCATAAAGTGCGTTTGGACCATTCTTGGAGTCAGGGAGAATGGCTCACGTCTGTGTGCTGGCCTCTCTGACTCCGAGAGTGGTCCAAACATACCTGACGGTGGCCCTTGTGCTGGCCAAAGTTTGCTGGCTTAATTTATGCCGGCCTAACTCAGTTTAGGATTGCGCCCTCATTTAACATCCGTAATTAGTTCTCTTTGGAAAATGATCTGCTCCAAAAAAGCCTCAATACTTTCTTTGGGAGGGATTGCTTCATTTGCATATCTCTTACCTATCAATCATTATCCCAGGAGTTCTGCAGTAGTAGGAGCCATTTTTCAGGCAACTGGAGTGGCAGTTTTGTAGCTCCCTGGGGGGTCTCTCATGTGACAAAACTGTTTCTAGTTAATTTTGCAGAGTCCTTTGTCTTTGCATTTTCCATTTCAATCCCCTTTAAAGCAGAACATCTGATTCTGAACACTTTTTTAACCTGGGTATTAAAGTTTATGAAAGCTACTAGAAAAATGAGCTAGATGTGAGACTAATGGGTGTAGCGAGATGGCATCTGTTTCACAATGGTGATAAAGGGTTATTGGCACTTAAGAAATGATCTACCAAATGCACACAGATCTGTCCTCCCACCTAACACATTATACACTGTATTAACATATATGCATTTGTATATCATGACAAATTTGTGCAATCAATGTGGGAGTAAGGGAAGGAGCCCTTCTGAATCGGAATTCAGTTCTGTTTGAGATTCGTCAGTATTTTCTAATCTCTGGTTCAGAGACTAACTTCAAAATTGGTTGTGTAACTGGTTCAGCCGCTTTGAGTTGCTTCAGATACATTTAATGAAGACTAATTTTATGATGTTGTCAGTGAAGTGGAACTTACACACACGCAGAGCATATTTGTGACACTGTAGGCAGGCACAATCGCACGCACGCACGCATGCAGAGCGAGAGAGAGAGAGAGCGAGAGCGAGAGAGAGAGAGAGAGAGAGAGAATCGGCTGTAAACAGGGGAGTACATTAAAACCAAAAATGCAAATACTGTAAAGTACACATAATTTGATTTAGATCAATTTAGGACTTCAGTATTTTTTCCAGAAAATCCATTCCATCAAATAGGTCTAATGATTTTAGCCGAAAGTTCATTTGTAACATTCCAGTCCTAGATACAGTTCTGTGAAATAGGCCAATTGATGTCAGAGAAACAACTTTGATGTTGGCATGGTTTGAAGTTAATTCTATTGCTGTATAAGCATACATTTTAGGGCACAATCCTAAACTGAGTTAGGCCGGCATAAGCTAAGCCAGCAAAGTATGGTCAGCACAAGGGATACCATAAACTGTGTTTGGACCACTCTCGGAGGCAGAGAGGCCAGCCCACAGACGTGAGTCATCCTCCCTGATTCCAAGAGTGGGCCAAACACGCTTTATGGTGGCCCTTGTGCTGGCCAAACTTTGCTGGTTTAGTCTATGTCAGCCTAACTCCCATTTAGGATTGTGCTCTAAGTAAGTGCATTTAGAACTGAGATTATGTAACACACATAAAAAATTATCATTTATCTTGATCAGTTGGCATATTTTGTTAGTGAAAGTTCAAATCGCATGCAGCTTGTGTCTTCATCTGTTTGTAGCAGGTTGCAGGACAATTTGGTTTGGTGTGTAGCCTTGGAGACAGTACGATCCAACTACATCAAGTTTCCATAGCAGATTTTAAATGGAATTATCAGTGGAAATTCATAATATAATAAAGAGCAGACGTATTGTGCTTGTGACTGCACAGAGGCAGCATTCTTGAAGACTTGCATGCATAGATTGCTCTGGAATAACTGCTTTGAAATTGATAGCCTACAGATATCATGGGCAGCCCAATCCAAATCAGCACCAACAAGAGCACAAAATGCAGCGTCCTTACACTTTTTGTTCCATACGTCCAACATATGACAATCACTTCTGCACTTTAGAATTGACAGGGTAATGTTGATGTTCTTTGATTTGGTACTGTAGGCTTTGAGAGTGTCCTTACATTCTTCCTCAACACCCTGATACAAGGTTTTGTAAGAGGTCAACCTAAGCACAATATCTGATCAGGTGAATTTCTTTATAAGCAATATTTCTGGAATCGCCAGCCAGTTTTTCCTTGACAGTTCCAACAGATCCTTTAATTCCCATATTAGTTTCAGAAAGGCTGCAGGATGCGCAACATCCTAAAATAAGCAAATCTAGCTGTATCGGAACGGTCAGGATTGTTCATATCTCCTAACCTTGATTGGGTTTCTGTCTTCCAGTTTTCTGTGTAACAAGCAAGCTTAAGCAACCAGCCAATTTGACTTCTACTAAGAGGCCTAGAACAGTGGTACCCAAACTGCAGGTTGGGACCCACCAGTGAGTCGTGAGACAATTCCTGATGGGTAGTGAAGCACTAGAGCAGCCATATTGAAAACATGGGAAGATGGGATGCTGGAAAGGGGGAGGGCTGTGTGGTTGTCTTGCGGTGTCAAGGTTGTAAATAGGCTTTTCTTCTTCTTTCTGATTTAGGGCGCAATCCTAACCTGGAGTTAGGCCAGCCAAGTTTGGCCAGCACAAGGGACACCATAAAGTAGGTTTGGACCACTCTTGGAGTCAGGGAGGCCAGCACACAGACATGCACCATCCTTCCCGACTCCGAGAGTGGTCCAAATGTGCTTCACGGTGGCTGTGATGCTGGCCAAACTTGGCTGGCCTAACTCCTACTGGCCTAACTCCGGCCTAACTCTGGGTTAGGGTTGCACTCTCAGTTTGCTATTGGAAAAGGGCTGAGAAATCACCCAGCTTCTTGCTGCCCTCTCAGGAAAGCAGCAGGCTCTGGCGTCACAGCGACGGCACTTCCGGCCATGACATCACTGCCGGTGGGTCCCGGATAGACTGTCATTCTAAAAAGTGGGTCCTGGCGCTAAAAAGATTGAGAACCACTGGCCTAGCACATTACTGGCAGCTTTGGCAAACTGTGAGAGAGATTTCTGTGACCTGGAGTGCTAGAACATTCTTGAGGGCCCCTGCGGCCCCTCGCAACAACTCCATAGCTAATGGGGAGCGTGTGTTCGGTCTCAGTTGTTCCATCGTGGGCTTGAAGCGGTGCAGCTGGAAGTAGAGGCATTAGGCGAGTGGTCTGTGGGAGAAGAGTCAGCTGGACTGAGGCGTGCAAAATGGAGGCAACAAACCGCCCAGGCAATTGCGTCCCGTCTCACCCTGACTCATCAAACCTCAATGAGCACTTGTCATGGAGCACTTAGTCATGAGAGCTCTTGGTTGCAACTCTTCCCTGGTCGTCATGCCCGTCCCCTCCTTGGCTCTCCAAGGCAACCAGGATGCCATTCAGTTTATACGCAGGAAAGGACAGTCGCCCCTCTGCCACGCAGAACACAAGCCAGCCCTCCTCCGCCCCCCAGCAGCAGGGACCAGTGGGCAGGCAGCTGCGTCTTGCGGAGGCAGCTCTGTGCTCTTTCTAGCAACCTTCCTGTGTCTTGTCAGAGAGCCTGACTGATGGTAGTGAGCGGGGAGGCTCTACCCAGGAGGGAGATGCAAGTGCTGTGCAGGGTCCAGAAACCTTCTGTCTGCCTTCCAGCATCCCAGAGGCCTCTCTGGTTCTGCTGCTGTGGGAGGCAGCAGGGACGTGGCCACAAACCAAGGGCCCTGGCTGGTGTGGATTGGACAAGCCCATCCTCCTGTCCTCATTGCTGTCACCTGCGGCAAAGGCCCACTCTCCCTGGCTGTGGGAATATCTTTGAGCACAATCCTAACCTGGAGTTAGTCCAGCGGCAGTTAGGCCAGCCAAGTTTGGCCGGCGCAAGAGCCACCGTAACGTGCGTTTGGACCACCCTCGGCATCAGGGATTGGAGCACTGTTACATCGGTGTTGGTCCTGACCTAGCAGGCACTGCATGGAATGGGCATTGGACCAGCCTGTCTGCAGAGGAAAGGCACTTATGAGAGTGCTTTGAAACGTTATGCGCCATTAATGAATATAAAACCCACCCGGAGAGTTTGGAATTATGCGACTTTTGACGATTCCAGGCTGCGTAAGAGACCATGGATTACTTGATGAAAAAATTGGGCAAGATTAGGAACTGCTGCCTCAATCAAGGTTTGTTGTGGAGTAGAGCCGACCCAGAAGAATAAGGCTGCAGATGGTGCAAGCTTTGAAGGGTTGGACTTGCGGGTAATAAATAATGGTACAGATAAGGCATGCTTAAACCCCATGGATTTCAACTGGGCTTCAGTGCACCTGGCTGTGCCCAAGGCGCTAAAAGGGTAGTTCCTTCTCCTGAAGAAGAAAAGGCCACTCAGGGATGCCCTAAGATTCCATTGTAATATCAGAAACTCAGATTAGGCTGTGCAGCAAGTTTGAGTCTCAGAGCACAATCCTAACCTGGAATTAGGCTGGCACAGTTAGGCCAGCAAAGTTTGACTGGCACAAGGGCCACCACACCTGCTACTTGCCTCTAGGCAAAATTGTTGACCTCTGTATAAATTCCCAGCAGTACTGATTTAAATGGGTTACCTCTGTTTATTTATAATATACTAACTATGCAGGTCAGTGCATGCCTTCTCAGAAGTAAGTCCCATTGAGCACTATGAGACTTATTCCCATGCAAGTATGAATAGGATGGCAGCCTGAAACATGGAATATTTGCATTCTCCTTTTAGTCCTGCTTTCTATTAAGACATGACAAATAGCATCTCTGGTCCTGTGCATAGGCCTAATAGCCTTCCAGCAGTTAGTAATGTACGTACAGCTTTAGAGGTTGTTGTACACAAATCAGCTGGCAAATATAATTCGTTCTGCCATCTATGCTTTTTTTTAAGGTTCTGTTGCCAACTTGCAGTAGGTTCATCCAAGGTATCTAGAGCAGGCATTGATCTAAATGCACTGAGAAACTGTACTTGCTAGTGTTTCTGAAATGAGATTGGATTTTCTAGAATTGTCTTTATTTTCATCACTGTTGAGAAAAATGTGGAGGCTGTTATAGCTATTGCAATTTTGCATTTTGGTATTCACATAATTAGGTTTTATATGCCTTTTAAAGCTAGTATCGTTTGGACAAAACTCCTTTGTGTCTTGTGGGAATTTGTTGTCTGAGACACTTGGAAAATGAAATTAGGATTTGCATTTTGCAGGGAGGAATAGTGATAAAAGTGTTACGGCTAAGCGCTGTGGTGATTTGCAGGACCTCCAGTTAATTTAATGGTCTAGACCAGTGGTTCTCAAACCTTTTAGCACCAAGACCCACTTTTTAGAATGACAATCTGCCCTGGACCCACCAGAAGTGATGTCATGGCCGGAAGTGCCGTCATTGTGACGCCAGAGCCTGCGCCAATTATAGAAAACAATATATACATTTTGTACATAACACACGCCTTTCAGGTTGACATATATCCTCTGCATTATTACAAAGCAAGCATAAGTGGATTAAACCGTATGGGGTTAATTTGGACTGTATTCCTATCTAGGCATGTGGTGAGGCAGTCATGAGAGTATCCTGCTATTTGCCAAGCTTGGCTCCCTGGCTCGATTCAACCCCCAGGCATGCGGAACTTTGCCAGTCTGATTTTTTGAACTACCATTTTTGAACAGTGATAGTTGTCCAAACCTTATGTCTACCCACTAAAGTTGATAATGCGACTGCCAGTCAATGCTGCTTTGGGTTTGGAATCCTTCTGTGAGCATAGCAGCATCCCCGTAGTAGACACACTGCCCCTTACATGACATGATCCAGTTAGCACCAGTCATTTCTCCCCAAATAATAAGGAATGTCTAAGAAATGGGCACCTCCCATGACACAGAGGGCTCAATCCGGAGCCCTGCAGCGTGGGCAGTACGTGGCAGTAAGGCATGCGCAACGCAGGCAGTAAACTCTTACTGCCTGTGCTGCGCCACCACTGGCCCCTCACTGCCCAGAGGCAGTGCCGACAAGAGGTAAGGTGACAGGAGTTCCTGGGTGGGGGGAGGGCCGTGGCAGGGGGTGGGGCCGGTGGCATGCTTTGCCACCAATCCTGACCTCCATGTAGGGCCTACACAGAGACTCTCACCTCTGCACCAGATGAGTAGCTGGTGCAGAGGCGAGTAGATGACTCACCCACCCATGCCCTTCCCACAGGGAAAGGGGACAAACGTCTCCTTCCCCCGCAGAGCCTCCTGCAGCTGCCTGGCTGCTGTGGGATTCAGCGGTAGCCCCCTGACTACCGCTGCTCGCTCAGGCTTGGGCGGTAAAACACGGTACGCATGTCTCATTCTGTATTATGAACGTAATACTACCATGACTAGATTGTGTTGCAGTTTCACATCTCACAGTCCAGAACTGGTTGAAACTGGCATTCCGTCTCTCCGTCTCAGAATCAGATAGAACATCTGTGTGTCCTTCAGCAGTCAGCTCCCCAGCTTGTTAGGGCAACTAGCTTGAACAGTAGTTGTACTCCCTTTCTGATAGTGTAACATAAGCAGGCAGTTTCACACGGGAAGCCCTGGCTGCAAAACACTGCACATTCCCATGAGATCATAGTGTTCTAAGGGTCACCCCATTGGGTAAGATGGGGCACAAGGGGTCTTCAGGTATCCACCTACCAGATATACTCTGGCTGCATCCTTTGTTCTGGTGTTAGAAGGAGTTATTCACTGTGTGTGCTTAAGATGTAAAAGCTGCACTTAAACGCCGCCTGCGAGCGGCAAGGACTTCACCGGCTTTCCTAGCCGGCAGATTGAACCTTTGTACCTTTCTCACTTTCGCTACAATAAAGAGACTTTGTTATGGAAATGTGGCGATTGCTTCAATCCTTCGCTTCGGAGCGCTAAGGCAAGCGCTGGAATGGGTCTCCAAGCCCCCAACTCTGCTATTATTTACACAAATTCACAACAGATTGAACACGTGAATAAAAAGTAGTACTACGCGTAAATGATCCCTTATCCGGGCATCCAAGATCCAGGCTGTTCCAAAATTCATCTTTGTCCGAGACTTTTTAAAAACGTTCTGTACGAAGAAGGTCTTGTGCTCATTCCCATGTACAGGCTGTAAGTCCTATTCTCTGCTCTGTGGGGTGTGCCTGCCCAGACAGTGTCGAAAAATGCCAGAGGCCAGCAGACACCCAAAGGCGTAACAGTGAAAAGAGCAAGAGGAAGCGTTTCTCATTATGTTTATGTAATTATTCCAAAATCCAGAGAAGTCCGAAGTCTGGACACCTTCCCTGCCAAAGCAGCCCGGATAAGGGCTGCACAATCTGTACAATGTACTGTAATTGATTTTTTTTTTTTTTAAAAAAAAGTTTGATAAAAAGGTGGTCCTCTACTAATGAGAAAAAGTTCGAATTTTTTTTTAAGCCAGGTGTGTATATGTATTACAGATGGTACACAGTATTAAAAGACATTTCTTCCAATTTCCTCCAATGTGTGAGAGAGGGGGTAGTGCATCTTCAAGATCAGGTTTGCTGCAATAAATGCACGTGCTATCGAAAATAAGGAACGTATATGTCGTATTTGTCATTAAGAAGCAGAGCTGTAAAATTTGGTGCAGAATGAAATAGGTCAATTGCACTTATCCAGTGTCCCGTGTCATGTAACCATTCCTCCCTTTTTTTCTTTTTCTTTTTTACAGGTATTGACATTAAAGCCAGGTTTTAGAAGAAAAAAAAAGCCTTCATTCTCTTGATCATTCTGCACAAAAGGACAGAGACAATATTCTCTTCATTCAAGCAGTTCCATAAACTTCCAACTCTTTCCAACTTTGCAAAGTAAGGCTAGACAAACCTGCCTGAACCACGCATAATCTAGGAGTACCGCGTCCTTAATTGCAAATGCCGAAGAACAGCAAGGTGGTAAAAAGAGAAATTGACGATGAGGTCATTGAGTCAGTCAAAGATCTCCTATCCAATGAAGACTCGGTCGAAGATGCTTTCAAGAAGAGCGAGCTGCTGGTTGGTGACCCAGAGGACAAAGATGTAGACGTGGAAGAAGGGTCAGATGTCGAAGATGAGAGACCAGCTTGGAATAGCAAGCTGCAGTATATTCTGGCACAAGTTGGATTTTCTGTGGGTTTGGGGAATGTGTGGCGATTTCCATATCTGTGTCAAAAAAATGGTGGTGGTAAGGCTCTCTATTTATTCATGTCGATGTAAGCTTGCTGCTCTTGACTGCTGTTGTATCTTTAGCCCATTCCTGTGTGTCGTATTCTGCACCATCTTCTGCTAGACTTCAAGCCCATCAGTCTCGACGAAAGCCATTTCTCTGCCCTTCATTTCCAAGAGATAATTTATTCCATTTCTTGCCTCGATCCCTACAGGTCTTGTGGTTTTGCATTAGGGGTGGGGCACTAACAGTGGTAAACTGGTAACCCTAACTATGGATATGCTGTACCTGGTGCTAAAGCTGCATATTGCTTAAGCCAAGGTGGAGCCGAAAGGGTGGAAACTGGAATGGTTTTAAGCTCAGAATAAATTCCCAGAGCTAAAGGGACAATCATGCTAGAATTTTATTTTTTTGCTATTTTTTTAGTAACTTTTTTATTTCCAAAGAGCATTTCCAAAAGTCTTCTTTTTGTTTTCATTTGACATTTCTTTTCTCTGTCAATAAAATCTTACTGTAAGCATTATCTAGTACTCCAGCTGCTCTGCCAGTAGCTGCACTTTTACAGCTTTCTGTTATCTTCACAGCCAGTGGATTTCTCAGAAATACGGAATCTTCCTGTCATTTTTGCAAATGGCAATATGTACAGATTGCGTCGTATGCTTCAGAGGCAGTATAAATAACAGAAAAATCTACCCTGGATACCAGACACCCCACATGGGGCTGCTCCGGTCTCTGCCAGCAAAATAGCCAGCAGAGACATGAGTAGCCCCATTGCAGGGGCAGGGGCTTTCCCGGGGGAAGGGGTTGAATGTCCCGTGGCTCCCGCAAGATGCAACTTAGCCATGTTGGTACTGCTGCTGCTCCGGGAGCCGGGCAGTTCCGGACTGGGTTGTCAGGCTGCGGTCCTAGGCGGTCCTTCCCTGCCAGCACAGGATAAAACTCACCGAATTATGTCAGGGTCAATTTGAGTTACTGCATTCAACGGTCAAATTGAGTAATACCATTTTGTAGTTATTAGAAGGTCTCCCCCACCCCGCCCCAGGCCTACATTAGCACATGCACCTACATTCACATAAGAACATTTCAGTTCTGTAAAGGAGGCTGTACATTATACAGACTGCAATCCTTTCCTGGAGTTAGGCCGGCACAGTTGGGCCAGCAAAGTCTGGCCAGCACAAGGGACACTGTCAAGGATGTTTGGACCACTCTTGGAGTCAGAGAGGCCAGAACACGGGTGTGCGCCATCCTCCCCGACTCTGAGAGTGGCCCAAATGTGCTTTACAGTGGTCCTTGTGGCAGCCGGACTTTGCTGGCCTAATCGGCCTAACCCACTCTGTGTGTGTTTGTGTGTGTGTGTGTGTGTGTGTGTGTGTGTGTGAGAAATGTAAACGCTACATGTGCAATTGAGTATCACCCAGCATTCTGTGGCTAGGCTTGGATCAAGACCAGGTGTGTTCAGGGTGGGGTGTTTCAAAATGTTGTTCATGGTTTGCTTGGGTATTTCAAAACATGATGGGTGTTAACCAGATGAGAAGTTTTAGTTTTTGGAAGGAAAAAAAAATACTGGGAAGAGAAAGGAGCAGATGGTGGTTTCCGATGTCGAAAGTGTTCCAGTGGTGAGAGGAGAGGGCAACACAGACTTTTTTGCTCATGTAAACCTGTCCTTTCCCCTGGTGGTCCTTGCTCCGGAGAAGGCGGCCACCTGCCCTCTCTGGCTTGGGCAGCCATTGCAGCTCTAGCTGTCAAGTCAGACCTGTGGCAGGTATTCCTGCAGATGGAGAATGCCCGACATTCGCCGTGTTCTAACGGTCCCTCCACCTTGTCTCACTTTGACAGGTGCCTACCTCGTGCCATATCTGATTCTACTCCTGATCATTGGGATACCGCTTTTTTTCCTGGAGCTTTCAGTGGGGCAGAGAATCCGTCGTGGGAGCATTGGCGTATGGAACTACATCAGCCCCAAGCTTGGTGGAATTGGATTTGCAAGCTGTGTAGTAAGTAGTGAGCCCTCCCCCCCCCCCCGTTCCTAAACTTTCAGATGCAGTCGGAGCGTTCCGATGGCTTTTTGGCTAATATGTGGGCTAATATGTCTTACTACCAAGGGGAGGGGGAAACGGGTTCAATGCCCCACGTTAACTCTGAAACTAACGGCCTCGTCCTGTGTTCACCGGCTGCTGGTGGCATGCCGCTTCCACTGGCGCTGACTGCCGTAAAGCAGTCAGCAGCAGTTGTGAGAGGCGCTTGGGCAGCCGGCAACTCCATGCGCTGCTGAGGACGCCGGCGGGAAGGGCGGAGAGTTCCTGCCGGCACCAGCAGACCTGCAGCAGCTCACCAATTCAGGTAAGGTGGGAGGGGAGGTGGGAGGGTGGGAAGGGGCAGCACTGGGCATTGACGCAGGTGTGGATGGGGGGATCGGGTCCGCGGACAGAAAATGTGCAGATAAGTTGGGGCGTGGATAGGGGGCATGGCCGTTAGGCCGCATCCAAGGCCTTGTCCTTGGGCCACGCGGCTTCCTTGGACCTTTGTCCGTGAAATGGGGAAGTCACTGGGGAGGCTGGAGCCTCCCCTGGTGTCAGGGTACAAACATGCTCTTGCGCTGGGGAGGCTCCTCAGGCCTCGCAAGCTGCGCTGGATACAGCCCAGGCTCGCTGGCCTGCCTGCTCCAGCGCAGCTTAGGATTCGGCTGTCAGAGTTTTTCCAGTCTATTTTTGTAGGGGTTAAACACCTGCATGGGGCAACAACAGCCATGAGGTCTGTGGTGGCAGCTCTGAACCACACGGAGCTTATGTGCTGCTGGGTCAGCTCTGTGGTGCTTAAGATAGAGGGTCAGTTGGTAAGGTTTGTCCTGGTTTCAGACTGAGAGTGCAATCCTTAGGCAAACGCCAGTGTTGCACATGCACTGCACAGGTGTGTTGCACATGCACTGTAAAGCACGGTTGGACCATTCTCAGAGTCAGGAAGGACAGCGCACATCTGAGTGCCGGCCTCCCTGACTCAGAGAGTGTTGCAAATGTGCTTTACGACACGTCCCTTGTCGTAAACTTGTCATCTAACTCCAGGTTAGGATTATGCCCTCAATCATTGCACCTTCTCCTGCCTTTTTTAAAAATTTATCCCAGCACATGTGGCTTTTTCATCACACGTGTGGTTGAGAAAACCCTCTGACAGGCCCAAGGTGGCTTTGCAAAATCTATGGCTGGCTAAGGATTTGAACTTGTCTCTCTCCAGGCCTAGTCTAACCCTCAGACCACAGATACCACACTGGTATATGCATACTGGTATATTTCTTAAAAAAATAAAAATAAACTTGTTGCTTTTTTCACAGGTGTGCTTTTTTGTGGCCCTCTACTACAATGTCATCATTGGATGGAGCTTGTTTTACTTTTCTCAGTCCTTCCAACACCCTTTACCATGGGACCAATGTCCCTTGGTAAAAAATTCTTCTCACACCTGTAAGTATTGAGTATATTAATATTTGATTTTACAGATGGGGCCTTGGTATCCATAGGGGATCCATTCCCAGACCCTCTGCGGATACCGAAAACCGCGGATATCAGCAGTTTTGGGCCCTCAGACCTTCCGAAGGCAACTGGAGCTGTGCTTTTTGAAGCCCACGGAGGCCTCTCTGTCTGACTTAAATCCAGGGAACCCAAGCTGAGCAAAATCCACAGATAAAAAATCTGCAGATAAGGAGACTCAGGGCGCAATCCTATACTATGCCGGCCTAGATATGGCACTATAGCCGTCCTGCTTCACAACTGCCATCTCCGCTCACTGTGCCATCCAGCTATGCCCCCGGAACGCCTCCAGAACACCCTCATGGCGGCCCTGTGCCGACTGAGCAGCGCCGACGCCGGCCTGCTTGATGGCACGTTGGTGATAGCGTTCGGCTGGCACAAGAGCTTAGCGCCGGTGCAAGGGGCGTATAGGATTGCGCTGCCCATCTGTACATTAATTTGACTTTTATCCAAAACTCAAAGAAGTCCATCTCAGATTACTTTCTGGTATTTGAGTTTAGCCCTTATTTTTGGTATTGCAATATATATTGTTAAATCATACAGGGTGTCCACAAAAGTCTCTTTACAATTTTCAACTTGTATTACAAAAAAAAATGAAGAGATACATGTATGGAAAGTATACAATATTAAGAGTATATATTGAAGTTTATTTTGCATCAATTAATAGTACAAACTTTAATAATAACTTAGTATGTAAAATAAATTTCATCAACGTATCTCATCATTTGCATTTTTGTGATTTCTGAAATTGTAAAGAGACTTTGTGGACACCCTGTATTTTTCATCCCCCCTTCCAAAGTATTACTTTTAGAATATTCCAATTCTTACCGCCATCACCTGAGATTTGATTGAAAGTAACATACATTAGGAGGAGAAAATCCAGTTGTGGCTTGGTTTCGCAATCAAGAGCCCAATCCTATCCAATTTTCAAGCGCCAATGTAGCCATGCCAATGGAGCGTGCCCTGCATCCTGGGGGGGGGGGACAGTCAAGGAGCTCTCCTCAGGGTCAGGCCTCAACCTGGGGCTGCATTGCAGCTGCATTGGCACTGGAAAGTTGGCTAGGATTGGGCCCTTAATGATGTACAATTGGAGACATTTTCACCGATTGCCTCACGTAATCTTCTGCTTCTTTGCTCAGTCAATGGACAGAAACTGGCAGCTGAAACTGAGAAATGTCTACAGAGAAGTACATCTGACTGACTTCAGTGGGACTTAGTCCCACATAAGTGTATAGGATTGCAGCCTTAGGGAGGTAAATCACAGACCTGTGGAGGTGGCTATAAACAAGAATGATGTGTAAATGACTTCCCCACATTTCAATCCTCTCTCCTCCAGTGCTGCAACTAGGGCACCTGGCACCCGGGGCCCACCCGTTTTTCACACCACCCATGCCTCAGGAGGCCTCCTGCAGGATTTTTGCCGAAAGCCAGAAGGAGGCCTTCTGAGGCCCAGGGAGGCCTCCAGGTTGGCACCCCTTCAAGGCCTAGTACCCAGGCAATCGACCCCTGCCTGCCCTCCTTAACTATGCCACTGCTCTGCTTCCCTCGCACTGTGTGCTACACAAAAAATGTCCATCTATCCCAGTTAAAGGAAGTCCCCCTTACAGCGCCAGGGGAGGGATGGGTTGCATCTGTCCAGAAAGGGCTAAATAGCCACTCTGGAAGTGTGATCCAGGGCAGGAACATGGCAGCATTCTAAAAATTTGGATCAAAGCAGTCACAAGTCTGAAACACTCTTAGGGTGCAATCCTCACCTGGAGTTAGGCCAGCCAAGTTTGGCTAGGACAAGGGACACCGTAAAGCGTGTTTGGACCACTCTCGGAGTCAGGGAGGCTGGCGCATGTCTGTGTGCTGGCCTCTCTGACTCCCAGAGTGGTCCATACTGTACGGTGGCCCTTGTGCCGGCCAAACTTTGCTGGCCAAACTGTGCCGGCCTAACTCCAGGTGAGGATTGTGCCCTTAATGGAAACAGACTAAAGTCAAGACCTTTCTTAAAAAAAAAAAAAAAATCTCCAAAGGCCAAGTTTGAACTTTCTAACTACCACGTAGCTCTTTGGATAGTAGCATTGATGTCAAGTGGCCTGAAAGGGGGAGGTGCCAGCTCTGCAGCCTGTCCGTGTCTCAGGCCAAGCATGTTGTAGCGCTCTGTCAACATTTGCATTAAAGTCAAAGCTGCCTGCAAATAACATTCAGACTGCATTTCCCACTAATGCGTTCCATGTCCTATTTATTCTGTTTTCCTAAACATGTTAGGAGCAGTGAAATACCTGTGAATAATCAGACCCTATTATGTCCGCTTTGTAAAGCAACAGGAACCAAGCAACCATTCATGGCCAGAATGAAATAATCCCACGTTGGCATCTCATGAAGCACAATAAAATGCAATCTATCTCGAGGCTTTCCAAGCATGGTGACCACAGGCTTTCATCTCTTAATTGCATTTCTAATAATATTTTTGGTTTCCTTTGCCTGGAGCCAGTATACGGGCAACCTTAAAGTGTTGTGCAAACATCCCTTGCTGGTTTGCTTCTCACTGCTCAACTCAGCCCGTGGAGGAGGGTGTTTGAGGGGGCAGTGGTGCACGGGGGTGTGTGCATCCCCCCCTTACGGTGCTCCAAGTCTTTCCTGGGCATGCTGTGCGGGCGGGTGGGGGGGGAGAGCTAGTATTTAAGGAGCCTTTGGCTACAATCTTATCCATACTTACCTGGGAGTCATCCCCATTGACTCTAATGGAACTCACTTCTGAGTAGACATGCCTAGGATTGGATGCTTAAACTGAGGGTTTGAAATAAAAACACTGCAAGAGAGTGGCAGCACCATAATACACGCTATAAGAATCAGTTGGCATGTTCTCTATGACGTCTATGTCACTTTCTGCCAAAGATCCAACTCTTTGACTGTGTGTTTGTTTGTTTGGTCAGTTGTGGAGCCAGAATGTGAGAAAAGTTCTGCTACAACGTATTACTGGTACAGGGAGGCACTCAATATCTCCAGCTCGATCTCAGAGAGTGGGGGTCTCAACTGGAAAATGACAGTCTGCTTGCTGGCTGCCTGGGTGATGGTGTGTCTTGCAATGATTAAAGGCATCCAGTCTTCAGGCAAGGTGAGTGCTTCCTTTTCTGTCCTGCAGGTCTTCTTCACACTTGCCACCTGAGCTCCTGCTCACCACACCCTCCCATAAAGTCTGCATGGGCAAGCTGGAGGCAGTGACTCACCACCCCGTTTTGTAATCTCAAGTGGAGAAGTGTTGGTACATCAACATGAAAATTGTAGTCTATTAAACACCGAAATCATCCTTGGATAAGGAGAGAGAGAGAGAGAGAGAGAGAGAGAGAGAGAGAGAGAGTGTTGTGGCATGAGAACTTCCTTTGTATTCGTTTGCTGCAGATATTGCTGATAGTGACATTTCATTTTGACTGTAATGTTTACACACACATACAATTAAATTGCCGCGTCTTGGTGGTGCAGTCGAGCAGCATGTCTGGCTGTTACCTGGAAGTTTGGTGGCTTGAATCATGGGAGGGGACAAAATCAAGCCTACCCTAGAGAAGGTGGCTGGGTGGTGAAGACAGTAGACCAGGGGTGTCAAACTCATTTCATATAGTGGGCCAAGCAGCTTTCATGGTGTCCACTGAGGGCCAGAAGTGACATCCTTAAACCGCAAGTGTTGCCATTCAGTAGATGACGGCCAGAAATAAGCAGTTCTTTTCTTCTGAACGTGATCCTGACTTGTCCATCCAAGGAGTTCCCAGTATTTTGCACTGAAGGCAAGCAAAGACACCCACCTGGGAATTCTGATTGTGGCCTCCTGCCCTCTGGGCAAGAAGGCCGAGTCATCCGGGAGCCAGGTATAGTGAAACCTGTGGCTTACAGAGAAGCATCATAGATTTTCTTCGCATGGTATGTCAGAACAGTTCAATTCACAGGGAACGGTTTTTTTCCCCCCCCCAGAGATAGGAAGCTTCATTTTGGTGGCACTTCTGTGTGGCAAGATGCTGATGACTTGTGCAATTTATTTCTAAGATTGAGAGTGTCCGTCAAATTTACACACTGAACCTGTCCAAGAGATCATAAAATATTGTCAGCTTTGTGAAACCAAAGTGAAGGAGCAAAATGCAGCACATTAACGCAGGCTATGCGTTTTCCTATCAGCTGCCACTTATGGTAATACCGTATAATACATTTTCAGAGTTGTACGGACTCTAGACTTCAAAGTCCCAGCTCATAAGGCAAAGCAGAGTCAAGGACTTAGAACAAAGTTCTAGAATTCTAGTCCTTAGAAGGCAAGCAAAGACACCCACCTGGGAATTCTGATTGTGGCCTCCTGCCCTCTGGGCAAGAAGGCCGAGTCATCCGGGTGACTCCCAGCTAACCTTAGGAATGTGATCTCTCTCAGTCTCTTCCTTTTGTTCACCTCCCTTTTGTTAACCATGGTTAATCCTTGTTGTACACTGTAGTAAATCGTAGTACAACGCAAACCAGGCTCTCTCGTAACTAGCTTTGCAAATCCACTTCAAACCATGTTTTTAGTATCAGGGCACAATCCTAACCTGTAATTAGGCTGGCAGTTAGGCCAGCAAAGTTTGACTGGCACAAGGGCTACTGTACAACGCATTTGGACCATTCTCGGAGTCAGGGAGGATGGTGCATGGCTGTGTGCTGGCCTCTCTGACTCCAAGAGTGGTCCAAAGATACTTTTGGGTGGCCCTTGTGCCAGCCAAACTTTGTTGGCCTAACTGTGCCAGCCTAACTCCAGGTTTAGTTTGCACTCTCAGTTTAGTTTACAGGAATGCATGGTCGGTGTTAACCATATATTGATGAACACGGATAATTTTGAAAGGAAAGGAAGAGGAGAAATTGATCCGGGAGGAGAAGGCAGGAGAGCAAGACAAGGAGCACATTCCTGATGCTGGTTCCTCATTTGCAAACCTTGGCTGCAGTTATACTGCTGTGCCAATAGAATAGGACCCAGCAATCTTCTCTTTCTTAGGGGGCAACAAAGCAGGGTTGCAGCCTTGAGTTCCAAAGGGTGCAGCATAGGAGTTCCAAATAGCTCCCAGTAAGATATCTGCTCAAGTCAGATAATGTGGTTCTCAGAGACTTTGCCAGATCATCATGAAGATGGGCTCTCATCACTACCACTTGGTGATCATTTTCGAAATAGTAGCCCAGTTGGATTTGTGGCAAGGCTGCACATTTTAGTAGTCTTGAAGAAGTTAATAATTTTGATTTCAAAAGATTAATTCCAATTGGAAAAAAAAAATCCACAAACCAATGACATTAGCCCTCAAATCATAATGCTACTGTAGTTGGTCCTTATAGTTCTCTTAAGCCAAAACAGAATTGGCTAGTATGGGCTGTGAGATGATGTAGGTTTTTGAGGACAGAGTGGAACGCAGCCAGATTTTGGAGACGAGGACTAGTAATCATCATCATCAAACAATATTTAAATACCGCTTTTCAACAAAAAGTTCACAAAGTGGTTTACAGGCTAATAATAATAATAATGATAATAATAATAATAATAATAATAATAATAAACTTAAATGGCTAATCAAGTTAATAATAAAGTTAAAGTTCAATGTTTATGCATTTTTCATATTTTTCAGATCATGTATTTTAGCTCTCTTTTCCCTTATGTGGTCCTTATATGCTTTCTAATCAGAGTGCTGCTCTTAAATGGTTCATTGGATGGCATTCGTCACATGTTTACTCCTAAGGTACGTACTTGGTTTCTCCTAGCTGTGTTTGCTTGTGTTTGACATTGTGATATGCCTGAGTAATCTGAATAATAAAGTACAGGGCCCTCTAATTTCAGACCAGTCAGATTATAATCAGGTGGAGAAAGTCCATTGATTTAAGATGCAGTCTTAAGGTGTGACCTGCGATTGCCTGCTGAGGCTTGATGGCAGGCAGCCAAAGGAGAGAACCACACTGGGAAGGCAACATCCGGGCCTGAGGATTGGCAGAGCACAAGAATACTGCAGATTTGTAAAAACCCCATTGAAAAAAAATGGTGGTTTAGACTAGCCTGCCCATGTAAGCCGCCTTGGGCATTTGCTTCGGCATGGGAAAGGCGGGGCATGAATCCTTCAAATAAATAAATAAATAAATAAATAAATAAATAAATAAATAAATCCTAACCGGACGTTAGGCCGGCACAAGTTAGGCCAGCAAAGTTCGGCACAAGGACCACCGTGAAGTATGTTTGGACCACTCTCAGATTCAGAGGAGGTCAGCACACATCCTCCTTGACTCTGGGAGTGGTCCAAACGCGCTTTACGGTGGTCCTTGTGCCGGCCTAACTCCAAGATAGGATTGTGCTCACGGTGTATGCCTGCTATGAAAAATACTTCCAGTTCCATTGACAAAAATAATACTTTTTTTTTTTTAGCTTCACCCACAGGGACTACAGTCTGTCCCAACAATGTGTTTAATTCACACAACTCCTCAGTGCTGTAGGATCTCGTTCTGCATCACGGGGAAGCAGCTTGTGCATACTGTGCCCATTTGTGTGCATGTGCACGCATGCATGCAAGACAAAATCACCATTACATCCACAAATGTATGCATGTACCAATTTTTGCCAAGACAATTGTAAGTACCACAGGATTGTTTAAGGGTGCAGTAGCATAACTACTCCACATCGCATGCAGAAAGAAACAAGTCCCACATGCTGCCCGGGAGATGGTTGTCACAAAAGTGCCATAAGGCACTTTGTCACAGCCAGAACAATGGAGGTGCTGGCGGAAAGGCCATTATCCCCCTCCCATGCCTGAAAGTCCTACACAGCGATTGAGCATATTTTTGAGCATGTGCTGTAGAATTCCGTAACCCATTGGCACAGCTGTGTCAGTGCTGGACAGTCGGTTAGGATTGGGGCCTTAAAGAACTCTCTCATGGTCTTCAGCATAGGAAAAGGCTCAGCTCCTGTGGTGCCCCAGTACATGGGGTAAAATACACCTTAGGAGTATTTTCTTTAATTACATTACATTACTCGGGATCTGCAGCTGACATGTCTGGGAGGCACATGTAGCTCACAATGCACAGTTTCATGCATGCGCAGGTATGCATGCCCCTGCACATACAGACGTTCGCTGATTTCCTCTTCTGTAACAAGGAAAGTGGGTTTCTGAGAAATGGTCAGCCAGGACGAGATTGGATAGTAAAGAGCCCAATGAAAGACAGTAACATCAGGCTCTGGATTAAACTAGTAAGGGGCCTGCTAGCCTGTTCAAACTGTTGCATTTAGGACACAATCC
Source organism: Lerista edwardsae (assembly GCA_029204185.1). Taxonomy (NCBI): domain Eukaryota; kingdom Metazoa; phylum Chordata; class Lepidosauria; order Squamata; family Scincidae; genus Lerista; species Lerista edwardsae. Next base: position 7,430,000 of record JAJKFI010011864.1, on the reverse strand, counting down.
TAACCTGGAGTTAGGCTGGCACAGTTAGGCCAGCACAAGGGCCACCGTAAAGCGCGTTTGGACCACTCTCGGTGTCAGGGACGATGGCGCACGTCTGTGTGCTGGCCCCTCTGACTCAGAGAGTGGTCCAAACATGCTTTGCGGTGGCCCTTGTGCTGGCCAAACTTGGCTGGCCTAATTGTGCCAGCCTGACTCCAGGTGAGGATTGCACCCTTAGTCACTGTATTCCAATTTTCACTGCAGAAACTTCACAAGTCCTTAGTCAAGATCATTTGTACACGGTAGTTATGAATCCCTATTAAAAAGACACGCCCTCCCCTGAAGACAAATACATGGTCAAAGACTGGAAGTATTACTCACATTTTAATAAGACAGAAAGTAAGCCTGATTAAGAGATTTAGGAAAAGTCACACGGGAAGTCTAAAGCAGCCGTTGGACGGAGCAGAGAGCAGTGTTAAGCCTTCTATATATGGGCCCCGGAACAGTTTTATCTGAGTGTTTTCCGCACTCTCTGCTCATCTAGGGCACCTGGACATCTAGGGCTTGAGTTGTGTAGGCTGCAATCCAGTGCGCACATACCTGGGAGTAAACCCAAACTGACTATAATGGGACTTACTTCTGAGTTGGCATGCGTAGGACCGTCGCTGATTTTCGGGGAGAGTTTTGTATTCACAAACACCTTTTCTTTGGGGAAGACAGAGCCAATATCAAAATTCCTTAGGTCAGTGGTTCCTAAACTGGTGGGTTGCGACCCACCAGGGGAACCAGAAATGGGTGATGCCCCTTTAAGGAGAATGGCCCAGAAATCGGTGGCAGCACAATCTCCATAACCGTGCTGCTGTCAGGCAGGGAAGAGGTTTTTAAGTTCACCTAGGGGTCACTAGGGCCCTCCGGAGGGTCTGGGGAGCCTGTGACCCCTTCTAGCCCTCCCAGAAGTTTTAAACGCCTGTAAAACGCAAAAATAAACCACTTCTGGTTTTACAACAAAAACAGGAATTGGTGGGGTTTTTTTTTTTTTTTTGCTTTTAACATTTGTTTTACGCTGCTGGGAAGGCTGCAGAGGGGGTCGCAGGCTCTCCAGACCCTCTGAAGAGCCATACTGACCCCCAGGTGAGTTTAAAAACCAGTTCCCTGCCAGGCAGCAACAGAATTGTGGAGATTGTGCTGCTGCCTCTCTCCCCCCGCCCCGCCCCATGCAAACACTTACAGGGTTCCCAATGTCCAGGTAGGACGTAGCTCCCATGTTTCATCTGCGAAATACCACTCCCGAGAGACTCGGCCATGCCTTGTCGTTTTCCCTGTTCATGATCCATCACCCATGTTGCTATTCCCAGAGAGGAAAGCAAGAAAAATGCAGGTGGTCCTCTGGCTCCAATTCCACAGGCTTTGCCCAATGGTTAGCGATCCACTTGAGGACTGGATCTTTCTCTGCTGCTACCCACAATGATTCATTACACAATGATTCCTCCAGAATCCTTCTTCTCCAAAGGGCTTTCTAGAATAATCAATAACCTCAGTTTTTTTTAAAAAAAATCATAAGGGATTCAATGTACAATCAATCCTAAATGCTGTGATAGAACTTGGAGCTCCCGTTGCTTGTCCCAGCTCCTGCCAACCTAGCAGTTTGAAAACACCTAAAAATGCCAGTAGATAAATAGGGACCACTTCGGTGGGAAGGTAACGGCGTTCCGTGCGCTACGGCGTAGAGTCATGCCGGCCACATGACCACGGAAGCTTGTCCTCGGACAAAGCGCCGGCTCTACAGGCTTTGAAACGGAGATGAGCACCGCCCCCTACAGTCGGTCACAACTAGACCGTTCGGTCGTGGGGAAACCTTTACCTTTTTACACCAAATATAAACTCTTACTGTAAGCAAGAATTACATTTTGGAGTGTTTAAATTATGTGGCTTTAATGGTAACTTGTGGGCTAATATAAAAGTAACTCAACTGATTGAAAGGAGACAAAAAATTGCTGCCATTTAATGTCTTGCATAATGCTGCTGAGTATATATACACAGTGTCAGAGACTTTATGGTCCACTGACATACTAGCCATTGATTTCAGCATATGGTATTGTTTATAAATTATATCTCCTACCCCTTCCTCCAGTAAGGTTAATTCAGCAGACCTGTTTCCTGCCCCCGCTTAATGCTCACAACAGCCCAGTGAAGTAGACTGAGCGCTGATGATAGAGAAACCTAGTCAGTTTCATGGCTGAGTGGAAAGCATGATTCTGCACACCGATTCAGAATAACTCTTCCATATTTCAATGGGCCTTCTTTCCAATTAAATCTGTGTGTTTGTATTTAATTGAATTCTGGGCTGAGTTATAAAGCTAGAAACAAAGAATGCAGGAAAAAAACAAGTTTCATTGAAAACAGTGGTAACCGCTTAAGTGTATTTAGGATTGAAATGTTGGAAAAAACTTTGCCAGAACATGAGTACTGGATCTAAAGGAATGGGTAAATAGTACCCAGTTTAACAGTTGGCACAAATTCAGATAAAATGGAGAATATATATTTAGCACCATCTAGTGAGCAAATGCTGCTATGAAAAACTCTCTCTCTCTCTCTCTCTCTCTCTCTCTCTCTCTGTATTTGTATCTATGGCATATGTATATCATAAGTATAAATCTTTCTGCCGAATGTTTCTAGTTATTGCATTGTATATTTTTAAGAGAAGCAGACCTTTTTAGCTTTGGAAAAATCTAGGAAATTACCTAGAAAGTTATAGTAAACATTAACTTTGATTGAAAGGAGTGATGATACATAAAGATACAACAGGGCATTCCAAACATCGTATTCTTTGAGAGTGTTCAGCCTTGTCCATTGTATTATGTGGATTTTTTTCCCAAATGCTTACGAGCATTTTGTATAAAATATGTTTTTTAAGAAAACCTGGAATGCAAATGTATAGTGGGTCTCCTCTTTTGAACCACAGCAATAATTTGCACACTGAACCAGTTAATGAGATGGACCGGGGGTCTCTAAACTATGGCCCAGGGCCACATCTGGCCTACCACAAGATCTTATCTGGCCCACAGCAGCTTAAATTATTTGCCATTTTTACTCATTATCTATATTTTATCAGTTTATGCACACATTTATTTGCAAATGTCACATTTTTCTTTTGTTCTGTGCTGTAATCATGCTGATTCCAAAAAAGATCCCTGTAAAACGTATTCATTCATATAGATTTCATTCATTCATTCATTCATTGTAAAATGGCCTGTGAGAATCCGTGAAATATATGATGTGGCCCTTGTACTGAAAAGTCTGAAGACCCCAGAGATACACCATAGTTCAGTGTGCCATTCATGTTTGCTGCTTCATAAACAAAGCTATACTTGAAAGCCATGTTAACAAAATACTTGATAGCAATCATTTTTTTTAAAAAAAACAGCAAAAAATATTGATTGTCAATGTATTTTTGATCAGCTTGTGAGATGGATAAAAGAGGCAGCACATCACAGGGTCTGGAGTTTCATGTTCAGTTTTGTATGGAGTGCTGATTGCTATGACTGTCGAGCTTAGAATGTATGGTAGGAGGATGTGGGTGATCTTCCTGGGTTATGTGTTGCTGCTTCTCCGTATGGGAGACATGCTGTATTGTGTAGCTGACGTCTATTGTGTCTAATTCCAAACAGCTTGAAATAATGCTGGAGCCCAAGGTCTGGAGAGAAGCTGCTACTCAGGTGTTCTTTGCCTTAGGGCTTGGATTTGGTGGAGTCATTGCCTTTTCAAGCTACAACAAGAGAGACAACAACTGCCATTTCGATGCTGTTCTGGTGTCCTTCATCAATTTTTTCACTTCTGTGCTGGCAACTTTGGTGGTCTTTGCAGTTCTGGGCTTCAAAGCCAATATCATAAATGAGAAATGCATTATCCAGTATGAATATTCATTTCCTTATCCATATTTATTGTATATTTCACTTAGGAATGTGCCCAGCAATTCTTGGGATTGATGGTTTTCCTGTGTATTTGCTTGTGTTTTCCAGAAATTCGGCCAAGATTGTGAGCCTGCTGAACACAGGCAATCTTAGCAAAGATATCATACCTCATCATATTAATTTGTCAAGCATCACAGCTGATGATTATAATTTGGTTTACGATATCATACAAAAAGTCAAAGAAGAAGAGTTTCCTCTTGGTTTGAAACCCTGTCAAATTGAAGATGAACTAAACAAGGTTAGAGCGCTATTTCAGTCGCTGTGGCAGGGATGGTAAATGAATGGTGGTCTGACTAACCGTGCAGTTAGGTCAACGCAGAATTCCCCCACCCCCTTTCCAAAGAGCTCTTCTCGGTAAGTCCTCCAGTTCTAGGCCTCCGAGCAGTGGCATTCCTACCATGGGCTGGAGGGGGTCTTATGCCCCCGGGCGGTGCGCCTGTGGAGCCCAAAGGAGCCCAAGGGAGCGGCGCCTACTGCCGAGTAGCCATTTCTGCCACCGCTGAGCTGCTTCTGCCCTTCCTCCAGAGCCCTCCTGAGGGCTGGACAGACTGTGTGCAACAGCATCTAGCCCTCCAAAGAGAAGGCTTAACGGAGGGCCGTTAAGCATTACTTCGTTTTCCAACAAAAACTAAAAGTAATGTTTAAAAGCCCATTGGAGGTTTCAGACTGCTTTTGGAGGGCTAGACAGCAACTCATGAGGCCCCAGAGGCTCTGGATGGGGGGTGGCAGTCTCCATGGGGGGGCAGCACTCTGTGATCTTGAGGAGGAGGAGGATGGTGTTTTGAAACATCCGTGTTTTGAAACACTGTTTTGAAAAGGCTTCAGAGAAATCAATGAAATGTGCTACGTTGTAGGGTTCTGCTGCTTCCCGGAGTGCAATCCTAAACTGTAGTTAGGCTGGCATAAGCTAGGCCAGCAAAGTTTGGTCGGCACAATGCCATTCTTGGAGTCAGGAAGGTGTGCATCTGTGTGCTGGCCTCTCTGACTCAAAGAGTGGTCCAAACATATGTTACGGTGGCCCTTGTGCTGGCCAAATTTATGCCGGCCTCACTCAGTTTAGGATTGCACCCTCAGCGTGATGAGCACTTTGGTGTGACTTGCCTTCCTATCCCACTTAATCATTGGGACTTGTTTTTGACAGGCCGTTCAGGGGACTGGCTTGGCTTTCATTGCCTTTACAGAAGCCATGACACATTTCCCTGCTTCTCCCTTCTGGTCAGTGATGTTCTTCCTCATGCTGGTCAATTTGGGGCTTGGCAGCATGTTTGGAACCATTGAAGGGATCACGACTCCCATTGTAGATACCTTCAAAGTAAGAAAGGAAATTCTGACTGGTGAGTTGGTACAAGTTTATTTATTTTTTAACTGGTTGTCTTTGAGAGTCTGACATGGTGTCTTTTTTCAGTCTCATAAGTGTAAATGGTATGAACGGGTATCATTTTAGTGCAAGAAGCAGAATGGAGTTTCTCATGTGATCAGGGGACTTGTGATAAAACCTGGAATCCCCAAACAATGTGCGATCGATCAGGAATAGACAGCCGCCAGACTACTGACATGATGCACTCAGCAGGGAAGGACGATGCTTGGGCTTGAAAACAAAAATGTTGGGCTTATGTAGAAAGGTGTCCTTTCCCCATCTCAGTATACCTGTAGGTGAAGGCAAGGAAGAAACATCCAAATAGTTCCTTGGCCTGCCTTGCTGTACAACAGCTACAGAAGCCCAGGCGAGGTTCCAGACCTGCTACTCAGCTGTTTCCTTCATACAGACAGCCATGCACCTGAATTCACTGCTGTAACTGTCAGTGTTGTCAATTGCACTCGCGACGTGGTCAGTTGCATTGAAAAGCCACTCAGAGTGGCTTCTCTGCTCAGCAGCCTTGACTGCAAGCCAGCAATAGGAGCTAAGCCAAACATTTGTAAGTTGAATATTTGTAAGCTGAGGAGCTTCTGTAATGTGAAAGCTGCTTCGGTGCACACTCAAGAAAGGTATAAGCACCTGCCCAGAAACACAGCAAATAAAAAAATGTCCTAAGAAAATGAATGGCTGCTTGGTAACCCCCCCTCCCATTTCTGTGCTTTGTTGCAGTCACGTGCTGTCTTCTCGCCTTTTGTATCGGACTCGTTTTTGTGCAGCGATCGGGTAATTACTTTGTGACCATGTTCGACGACTACTCGGCGACACTGCCGCTCCTTATTGTGGTCATTCTGGAGAATATTGCTGTGTCTTACGTGTACGGAATAGACAAGTAAGTGCACAACTGGGATTGCGTCAATGCTCAACACTGCTGACAACTGCGACTGTGATGTCGACAAAACTCCTCCTTTTAAAAGGTGGGATTGTAGAAATAGAGACCTGTAGTATGTCTAATGCCGGGATGGCGTGGCATCCATAATGTTGTCGGCCTGTCTTGGAAGCGCCACGCCAATGATATGCCATGCCTGCCCTGGCAAGGCAACCCGGGCACTGCCCTTCACGTTGTCCGTAGAGCATTATCCTGACATCAGCAAGCCAGTGTCGTAATGTTGGCCTGACGAAGGTGCCGGGTAATCAGCAGGTCACTGCTGTGATGTCCAAGGAGCCAATCACCACAGCCAATCTAACAGCCGGAGGTGAACTCAGCAGGAGGTGGGGGAAGACACAGTCTCTATGAGTGGCCAGTGCTGGGGGGGGGGACCCTCTTCCAGCCACTAGGAGTGGGCCATAAAGGGATTCAGAGGAGTGTTTGGCCAGCAGGGGCAGTGGTTGGAGCCCCTGGCACTCACCAAAAGGGGGCAGGCAATTGCTACTCTGAGCTATTGCAAAAGGAAAGGATGGGCAGGCAACACAGTTGATAGAGCCATGTGTGAGAATCCTGAGGGGTTAAGAGGCACAAACGCTTATGCAACGTGCAAAAAGGGCTTTTTCACCACAGTTCCCATCACCAAAGTTCCTTTCTGCAAGGCCAGGGAGGCACAGCCCCATGCTGGGCATCTGAGAGCTGACCTCCCTGGCAGGGACCTCAGTATTTGGGTTGGTGTGCTGTGATTGGCTGCTGGGGCCAGTGAACTGTGGCCTGTATCCTTCGCTTTGTTATAGAAAAGTGGGCAAGGCAGAGGGTGACGGGAGGGGCAATTGTCTGCTTTTGTCCCTATCCCATTTTTCTTTGTGGGTTGACTTCTCTGTACGCCAGCTCTGTCATTGGCATAGGGTTTTTCTGGCATCGGGGGCATGTCTGTGGTCTGAAGGGAGGTTAGGATATGGTATACATCCGACTCTTCCTTGTCCCACAGTGCCCCTCCCACATTACTCCCGAGTCTCCCTCCCTGTTTTGGATTCTCTGTCGGTGCAGTTGTGCGGGCATCCAAAGGATGCCCAATCTGTGGTGTTGTTGCACCAGCATCTGGAAGGGATATACTGGGGTGAAGAAGTGTAATCTTGGAACGCCATAGAATGTACTAATATTGGTTCCCCCCCCCTCCCCAGGTTTTTGGAAGACCTGAAGGATATGCTTGGTTTTGCTCCAAGCCAATATTATTACTACATGTGGAAATGCATCTCCCCAATTGTGTTGTTGTCTTTGCTGGTAGCAAGTATTGTCCAAATGGTATTAAGTCCCCCTGGTTACAATGCATGGATCGAAGTGAAGGTGAGTGCTTCTTTTACAACCAAGAACCTGCACCATCACTTAAATAATGTTCCTGATGTAGAAAGTGTCGTATAGAAAATGTAATAGAGTGATTAAAGTACAGGTAAGAAGTCAGACCACAATCCTCACCATGCTTACCTGCCAGTAAGCCCCATTGACTGTAATGGTACTTCTGTGTAGACATGCCTCGAATTGGGCTCTAAGCCAACTGCCATTTCTGTGTTGAAATTTCATGTATAGCAATCCATTAAAATACCTTTTTTTCTTTTAAAGACAGTTTCCCTAACAAATAATCAGATGGTTAAAACACACACACACACACACACACACACACACACACACAATCCATTCCAATCCGCAATTTTTTTTCAGTCTGCTCGGGTGCTGCGTTTACACAGCTCCTCTTTCTAATGAAGCTGCACTGCACCCACTCACAAATATCCATTTGGCTGACTAGCCAAACATCAGTCTGTCCTGCAACCCGACCGCCCCCCCCCTCCACCAATGCTGTCCAAGCTTGATAGCCCAGGTTTATTGTTAGCCAGCGTGAATATGCGAGCAGCACAATTAAATCCAACCCCCCCTTCCGGCGGACACAAGCCACTTCTGGCGCAGGGCCGATGTTGTACTGCCTCGACCCTGATTTGTGTACCTCGATGTATGATGCTTGCATCTGTCGCCAGTGATTCAGAATTCCCAAAGCCAGGCTGAGATTTGGCTGCAGAGAGTTTTGGAAACGTGTCTATGTCTGGACCTTCACGTCTAGGAATAATCTCACATCCTCATCAAAGGGGAGTCATGTGGGAGGGCAATGACTTATCACAAGATGGTCTGATGAGATGTCTGACGTTTCTCTTGGGCTGCACAGGCAACTGAGGAATTCGAGAACTACCCGACCTGGGGGCTGATTGTTTGCGTGTCCCTGATCATTTTGGCCATGCTCCCTGTCCCAGTCGTCTTTCTGATTCGCCGCTGCAACCTGATTGACGATAGCTCTGGAAGTCTGGCCGCCGTTTCCTACAAGAGGGGGCGCATCATCAAGGAGCCTGCAAATCTCGAGGGAGACGACACCAGCCTCATTCATGGGAAGAGCCCCAGTGAGGTGCCGTCTCCCACTTTTGGCAAAAGCATCTACCGAAAACAGACTGGCTCGCCAACCGTAGACACTGCCCCCAATGGCCGCTATGGGATCGGTTATCTAATGGCCAACATGTCAGATATGCCCGAATCCGACTTGTAGCCACACATCACAGTTGAGATCTCTGTTCATAAAATGAACCATGGAACACTTTGTTCTCTGAAGAGAAGTGCTCAGCTTCCCTTACTAGAGTGCAATCTCAGGTGCCCCATGACGACGTCCTTCAAAAGATCATGACGTGGTCCAGATCGCTGGAAAATTCCCTTTGGTTTGGTTTCCATTTGTAGCAAAGGGAATGCACATCAATACTAATCAGTGATGGCCTAGCTTTGTCAGGATTGCCAATTTTTTTAAAAAAATATTTTTGCATTTTCTTTGAATGTTTTCTATCTTTAAAGTACAGGTGTTACCTCAGTTTGTAGCAATTTTTAACGTGAATTCCTATTTCTCTACTGCTGTAACTGGAAGTTCCTTATTTTATTTTTTGTTCCTGCAAACATAACTCCCCAGTATTGGACAACAGTCACTCCAAAGAATTCACCAAGCCTGTATTTGACTGCACTTGTTTGTACATAAGTTTTGTAGATATCCTGTACTTTTTTTAAGCGCTCCCAGTTCCTTAGGCTACTAGCAGAGTAAAAAAAAAAAACAACCCGACAAATTAAAAACCCTGCAAATTATTTTCTTACATGTAATAGCTGTATAGAGCAATAGTAGTAGAAAACCAAGTACGATAAGGCTGGAAACACAAAATTCCCCACGCTCTGGGGAACGGCATATGATGTGGCTGTATTTTACAAACTCTATTTGATTTTTCAGTGTGAAAATTATGTAAAAGTGAGTCACTCCCAGACTCTTAACGATTGTGCAGATTCTGCATTTTTCTAAGCTGTGTGCCTAAAAAATCCCTTCCTAATATTTATTGTGGTCACAAGATTACATATATTATATTTATATATAATATACTTGTAATGTACATATGTATAATAATATTGTATGTAAACAGCTTCAAACCCTGAAGCAAGATGGCTTAAAAAAATTTTTTTGTTTTGTTTTGCTGTAGTTTTTTGCCAAAAGGAAATCTTTTTTTCACCCTGTTCCTTGATCATTCAGAACTGTATCTCATTACATTTAATCTAGGAATAAAATACGTTTGCTTAGTATTTTCTGGAATTTTGCAATAGCTGTGCCTATCAGATCAGTTAGCAGAAAGTGGCAGGCAGGAAGTGGTCCAAATTTGGAAGTACAGGTTGATGGTCCCTTATCCGGACTGCTTGGGAGGTGTGTGGAGTTGTCTGAGTTTTGGAATAATGGCATAAATATAATGAGAAATGCTTCCTCTTGCTCATTTCACTGTTACCCACGTGGGTGTCGGCTGGCCTCTTTGGCACTTTTCAACAATGCACATGCCACAGAGCAAAGAACAGAACTTGCAGCCTGTTCGTGGGAATGAGCACAAGACCTTCCAGTGTTCACACTACAGGAAGTTTTTAAAAAAAGTCTTGGACAAAAATGTCTGGATTCTGGATGTCCGGAGAAGGGGTAATCTACCTGTAATGCCCACAGCTTCAGTTGTCCTGTGTATCGACAATTTTACTGTTTTGATAATACAGTACTAGCCCTGATTTTTTCTTTGTTTTTGGATAGCCTGATAATAAACGTATACATGTACTGAAGCAGAGGTGATGTCTTGGTGTGAGGGTTTGGGAGACGGGGTCTGATTGCGCCTTAAAAAGCAAACAAAAAAGGAGCAGCTTCATGCGTTTGCTTCCAAACAGAGTGCTCAGCCCCTGCATTGGCCCAAGAATGTCACAAACATGCTGTATAGCATGTTCATGACTACTCTCAGGCCAGGCACGCTGGATCCAGCCTCGGAGACTTCACGCTGACTGATAGTGCCATCCTATTCGGTGTGTAGCGCTGATGCAACGTTGTTGCATCAGTGCTACAGCATTAGCGCTGATGCGGGGACACCAAGCAGCACCCCCGTGTTGGCGCTAAAGCTCTCAAGCCGACACTATGAGTAGCGTCAGCTTGAGAGCACCGACAGGAAGCCTCCCTTGCGCCAACTGAAGCCGGTTGGCGCGAAAGAGGAACCGTTCTGGGACGGGGATTGGTGCAGGGGAGGGAGGTTGGGGGCGGGACATGGGCGGGCTTGGGAGACGGCCATACAGCCGCATCCTAAACCCAATTGCGAGGCCGTGCGGCCCAGATTCGGGCCATGCAGTCTCCTCGGATCTGCGCCTGCTGTTAAGGCGCTGTGGGGCGGCTCCAGCCTCCCCTAAACAGTGTTGGAAATGGCGCTGGGCCGTCGGCCGCGCCAGTCCAATGCTGCTTAGGATTGCGCCTTGAGGCAGGCTGGTATGAGGGGTTGGAGAGGGTGGTGGGCAGGCATTCTGGGGTGGGGAGGAGTGGTTTTGGGTAGGGAGGGCAGACCAGGAGGTGGAGCGGGCCTGGAAGGGGGTGGGACCGGCCATGGCAGCACAGGCCAAATCCTAACCCCCCTTCCTGGCCTGATTAGCCTTACACAGGCTGCTCAGATGTGTGTCAGTGGAATTGCTGGGGTAGATTCAAGTCGCCCCATAGGTCCGCGCTAGCCAAGCCAAGGGCCCCAGGATGTGCTACCTGGGAAAGAGAGGCTGGTGTGCCCAAGGCCAGGCCTGGGGCTGGGGGGTGGGACGGCAGCTGCGGGGAGCAGCGCTGCCTGGGGTGGGCTCTGTGGATTATTGCAGAGCATGGTGGCGGACCAGGAAGCAGGTAACAACCCGACAGCTCCAGCTCGGGGGATGCCACGCACCCCCCTCTTTTGCAGCAGGTGTGGAGCAGGGCAAGGGGCGCCAAGGATACTGTGTTGGGGAACGAGCAAGATGAGGGCAGGTTTGAGTCCCACCAGGCGCAGTTTCTCCCTTTTGCGTTGACTTGCGAAGGTGCACCAGACCCTCCTGGCAGAGGTAAAAGAGGACCCCAAAGCGGGAGCCTGACTCGAACACACGGCCTTCTGATCTGGAGTCAGACGCGCTGCCAATGCGCCACGAGGCCCGGGCCTGGCCAGGCTGCCGCTCCAGGCTGGGTCACTGGGAGAAGCGAAGGGAGCGAGGCCTGGATCTTGGCAGCTTCGAAAATTGGCTTCATTTCCTGATATGCTTGACTGAAAAGAAACGGGCAGGCTGAGCTTGGGAGAGCTCTCTCTTGGTTCTCTTTTCTGCTTCCCCCCCCAAAAAAAAAGGGGGGGTGGAGGAGAGGACTCATCTTTCACCTTCAGCCTAAGCTTTCATCGCAGGTATACATCATGGGGGGAGTAGCGCAGCCAGAGGTGGGGCACAGTAAGTACTGCAGGTGCTGCAATGTGCCATGCAAGCAGCCCCTCCCACTCGCCATGCCGGGCAGCGACTGCAAGGCACAGGGCCTCGCTGAACCAGAGGGTGGCTGCTGCAAGTTGCCATCGCTGCCTGGAGTGGCTCTGAAGGCAGGTGTGAGGGGCCGCTGACATGCCACTTTGTGGCACCTGCAGTAGCTACCAAGCCGGCCCCTTCTGGCCATCGCGGGGGCGGAGGAGGTCAGACCAATCTCTTAGGCTTTCCTCCATCCTCTAGGGCAGCAGTTGCCAACCACTGTGCAGTGGCTCATTGGTGTGCTGCCAAAGATCTGCAGGTGTGCCGTAGGAGTTTGGGGAAGGGCCATTTATTAGTAGGGCCCTTGGGGGGATGTGAGCAGTGCGGTGGGCCTTGTCAATTGTCCGAAGAGCAATGGTGTGCCTTGACCATTGTAGCACCTTGTCAGGGTGCCCTGAGATGGAACAGGCAGAAAATGGCGGCTCTGAGGCAACATTCCCTTCGAATGCCTTGGCCCGGGTGTCCACGCCTCTTGGGGTGGCAGTCGGAGTTTGCCCAATGCACTGCATGGCACAAGCCCATCACCTCCTGTTGTGGCGACTGTCCAGAGCAAGCAGCACATTGTTTTTGAGCATTTCTCGCTGAATCTCTGGAGATCCCCTTATGCCCTCATTGAGATTGGTGGCCGTGAAGGCTGAAGGCAAAAGTCAAGCAATAAGAGGGAGGCACTGAAAGGCGATCCGAACAGGGGTGCTGGCAAGACAAGGGGCGTTGCCTGGGGCCGCCAGCCCCAAGCCGTGCCACGCAGACTGAGCTCGGTCCGCGCTGCAGGTGCACAGGGGCGTGGACATTTTATTGAAGCCATCGCTTGAAAGGGCTTGGAGAGGGAGCCCCGTGTCCTGTTTCACGGTGATCCAGCGCTGTGTGAAATGAATGACCTCCCCCTGCAGGATGCATCTTAGATAGCCCATTTTCCCCAGGCAGGTGAGTATCGGAAGGGAGCCTTTCAGCAAGGAGGCAGCAACCTGGGCAGGAGGGAGAAACTGGGCAGGGGTGGGCAGCTCCATCCCCAGGCCACATGGCCCTGATCCGGGCCATGTGGCTTCCTTGGAGCTGTGCCTGGCATTTAGCAGGCACAGATCTGAGGAACCTACGGGGAGGTTGGAGCCACCCCTAGGCCAAGGGGGCAAACATGCCCTTGCCCCGGAGAGGCTCCCCAGTGAGCCTAAGGTGCACGGGATAGGGCGCACGCACGCCGGCCTCGCCACTCTAGCACCGTTTAGGATTGGGTTCTGAATAAAACTCCATCCATTTGGATGAACTTGGTGGCAGTGGAGCCACGACGACATGTTCGCGGTGACTCCTTGGGGATAAAGCTGACACACATCTTGTTGCATCTTTCTATTCAACTCCAGCTTGCAAAAGTGCAGCCCCCGCCCAAGAAGAGCCCAAGAAGGCAGAAGAGCCCAGAAACGATCGCCAACGCAGTCGGGGTTTCCCAGCTCAAAGAGGCGCACATGAGCGTCATGCTTCCTTTCGTTTCCTAGCCTTCATTTAACGGAGCCGAATGGCTTTGAAACACCTCTCCTCCTGGAAGATCCCCTGCCTGACAGGAGCGTCACGCATAAAGGCCTGCAGGCCAAGCACAACTAGGACAACACTGGGAGAGCCCAATGACCACGCAGGCCACCTGCTGCGTCTGCTGAAGTATCACTTTGCTGAGCACCTCTCAGCTGCTGAGCTGTGGACTGAAGCCCTGGTGGGAGCAGCGCTGCTGAAAGGGCAGAGCTGGTGGTACTTGGCTCTCCCGTCTCTTGAAAATACGATGAAGACTTGCACACTCAGCAGAAGTGGTGCTGCTGACAGGGTGGCCCATGGGGTAATTGGGCTCTCCCGTCTCTTGAAATAGGATCAACGTTTGCATATTTGCTATTATGTCAATTGCAGCGAATGAGTTCCTAAGTGAGGACCAAAGTGCTTATTTCTGGCCATCACCTGCTGAAAAACATCATTTCCTGCTCAATGATGTCAATTCCAGCCCTCAGCAGGAGCCATGAACGCTATTTGGCCCACTGTATGAAACTAGGTTGACATCCCTGCAGTGATGTCTGGTGGGGGGGGGAATGCTAAGTTTTTCAGGTGCCTGAATACTCACAATGGAGAGAGGTGAAAAGTGGAGTGCCCCAGGGATCTGTCTTGGGGCCCGTGCTTTTCAACTTATTCATAAATGACCTGGAGACAGGGATAAGCAGCGAGGTGGCCAAGTTTGTGGATGACACAAAACTTTTCCGGGTGGTGAAAACCAGAAGGGATTGTGAAGAGCTCCAGAAGGATCTCTCCAAGTTGGGGGAATGGGCAGCCAAATGGCAGATGCGTTTCAACATAGACAAATGTAAAGTGATGCACATGGGGGCAAAAAACCAAAACTTCACCTATAGGCTAATGGGTTCTGAGCTGTCTGTGACAGCTCAGGAGAGAGATCTTGGGGTGCTGGTGGACAATTCAATGAAGGTGTCGACCCAGTGTGCGGCAGCAATTAAGAAGGCCAATTCCATGCTTGGGGTCATTAAAAAAGGGGTTGAGAATAAAACAGCCAATATTATCATGCCATTGTACACATCGATGGTAAGGCCACACCTCAAAAAGGACATAGTAGAGCTGGAAAAGGTGCAGAAGAGAGCAACGAAAATGATTACGGGGCTGGGGCACCTCCCTTATGAAGAAAGACTGCAGTGTTTGGGGCTCTTCAGTCTAGAAAAAAGGCGCCTGAGGGGGGACATGATTGAGACATACAAAATTATGCACGGAAGGGACAGAGTCGATAGAGGGATGTTCTTTTCCCTTTCACAAAACACCACAACCAGGGGGCATCCACTAAAACTGAGAGTTGGGAGAGTTAAAACAGATAAAAGGAAGTATTTTTTTTTACCCAGCGGGTAGTTAATCTATGGAACTCTTTGCCACAGGAGGTGGTGATGGCATCTGGTCTTGATGCCTTTAAGAGGGGATTGGACGGATTTCTGGAGGAAAGGTCCATCGTGGGCTATAGGCCATGATGGATTGTGCAACCTCCTTACAAAGGTGGTGGGCTACTGGTACCGGGTGCAAGGGAGTGGCCACAGGATGCAAGCATCTTGTTGTCTCATGCCTCCCTGGGGCACCTGGTGGGCCGCTGTGAGATACAGGAAGCTGGACTAGATGGGCCTTTGGTCTGATCCAGCAGGGCTTTTCTTATGTTCTTATGTACTCATGTAAAGCACCCCCTCACCTTCAGAGCCACTGGTGGCAGCAGCATATGCTGTCTCCTGACCCCCTGTATCCTAACCCTCCCTGTATCCTAATGCTGTATCCTAACCCCCACTTCTGGGCCTCAGATTCCTGCATGGACTGCTTGGATTTTCACCAGCTGCTCGTACAGATCCGAATAACCCCATAGGACAGGCTGGGGTGTTACATGGGGTAACAGGAAAAATATCCCCTTACCCTGAGGTCACTTCCAGCAGCCTCCTAACCTGCATAGGATACCATGTAGGCCCCCTGTGGTCTGGTTATTCTGGTGCAGGTTAGGATTGGGCTCTGTATTGTCCCTCATGAAAACACAACTACCCTTCCCCTGGAAAGACCTGCAAAAATGAAACCAAAAGCAGCTATCAAGGATCGCCCCACCGAGCACATTCCCTTTTGGAACCGATAGGACCAAATCCCTCCATTCATGTTCCTGGCAGGGCAGCTGCTGTGGCGCTATTATCCGTGGCCATGTGCTGTGTCTTGATCTGTAAACCATTTACCATGCTGCTTTCTCATTGCCGGGCAAGTTCGAAAGGGTCCCCCCTCGATTCCCGTCACTTTTTATTCTGCAGCTGTATATATTATGCATTTTTACCAAGTGTTCATTTTCCATATGCCAAGTGGCTTTAAGTGCTAAGTATTATTAAAACATTGCCTTCACCGCAGCAAAGTGCCTCTCGTAATTCAATATTGAAGCACTGGAGGAGCTGGAGTTTCCCCTCCCAGAGCACTGACTACCTCTTGTTGCTAAATATTTTACGCACAGTCATTGCTTTGCCCTCGCTCCATTTTTAATACCGACGGAGTAGCTCTAAAATGTAAATCTTTCATGCGATCTGAATGTGTTTTGCAAAAGAGTCCTCTGCATGTTAAATATTTACCAAAATGTCAGCTTCTTCATCACCAAGCATCTTTTTTAAAGGACTTGGGATGAGAGGCTCAGGGAACGCGGATCATAGGCAATCTGAGCGGAAAGCCAACAGCCTGGCCACAGCAGGACCCAAAATGAGCTTGACAGGCCCGATCATTGCAGCCGTATCAAGAAGAGGGAATTCAGCAGAGGCAAATGTCATGTCCTGCACGCAGGTACGAAGAGGTCAGAGGCATAAGTAGTGTAGGTTGGAGCCGTGGCATACCTGGGGGGGAGTCAACGGGGGCAAATGTCCTGGGGGCCAAGCTGACAGAGCCAGATATGTTCTTTGAAGGCTTCTTCATTATGTATATACTAGGTTTTTTTACCCGGCGTTGCCCGGGCAACAAATTACCTCAAGTCCAAACATGGACTCCAACGGCATCGGGAGCGTCAGCATTCGTCTCGGCGATCCCGGTAACTACGGATTTGACACCGATTTGGGCCGTTTTCAACCATTTTCACATGGGGCCCCCTGTGCACCCCCACCCCTGGGGGTGGTAGGGGGGTCTGACCCCCGCAGTGTTTGTCCCCAGACCGTAAAGGATACTGGTGTCAATCACTCCAGGCGCTCCAGCGGGGCATGGCGGACATTTTGTTTCACACCCCTTCTCACCCCCCATGCCGAGGGGGGGCCCCAAACCCGGACTCCAACGGCATCGGGAGTGTCGCCGCTCATCCTAGCAACTCTGGAAACTATAGTTTTGACGCCGATTTCGGCCGTTTTAGACCATTTTCACACAGGCCCCCCCACATACCCCCACATAACCCCACCCCCACAGGCGCTAGGGGGGCCTGACCCCCACAGCATTTGTCACCAGGCCACAAGGCATGTGCATGCCGAGTTTGATGCGCATCGCTCCAGGCATCCCAGCAGGGCATGGCGGACGTTTTGTTTTGTACCCCTTCTCGCCCCCCACGCCGAGGTGGGGCTAAATCCGGACTCCAACGGCGTTGGGAGTGTCATCGCTCATCCCAGAGACCCAGAGATCTACAGATTTGATGGCGATTTTGGCCATTTTCGACCGTTTTCATGCAGGGACCCCCGCATACCCCCACCCCCAGGGGCGTGAGGGGGTCCTGACCCCCACATCGTTTGTCTCCAGGCCGCAAGGCATGCATGTGCCGAGTTTGGTGCCAATTGCTCCAAGCGTTGCAGAGCCTATGCGGAATATATGTGGATGGATGGATAGATGGATAGATGGATAGTAACTGAAACAGCCACAGACCCCGGAGTTGATGTGACTGTATGTGGTTAACCTCAGCTGTGCAATGGAGACGTACATGTTGTCAAGTCTTCCCTTGGCTAACGATTGGTCATGGATGCACCATGTTAGCATTGGGGTGATGGGTATACCTGAAACAAGTCTGACTGGTTGAATTTCTTCCGGCTTGCCATAAATAACAACTTTCTGCATTTTCCCAGTCATTATTTCTTCACCAAACAGGGTAACCAACCTCCTATTTTTAAAGCTGTCTGGAATCAGCTGCTTTACTTTTTCGTTTACTCTGATAGACAGACGGCAACCAGGTTTCCTACAGATTTGTCACCCAACAGATGTGGCTTCATGTGGAAATCAGAAGTTCAGAGATGTTTCTCAGAGTTGGCCTCCATAAGGTTTCCTGCCAAACGGATCCGGTGCTCAATCCTCTTTGGCTGTAATTAACAGGGAACAAAGATCAGCTTTATCCCAAGCCTCAAAAAACAGAAGGTAGAATAGGGAAAAAAAGAAGGGTTCTTGCCCAAGGGACCTAAAGTACGTGTGTTTCTCTCTGCTTCCCCCCTTTAAAAAATGTACAGTCTGAAGTTGGAGAGAATCAGGTCCCAATTTTGATTTCTCTTGTGGTCTGTCCCTTTAAATTTAAAGGCTGTTAATTTGAAGGTTTGTTACCCCAATATGCGCTCCCTGTCCTTGCTGCAACTACCCAAGCCCCACAGACTGGCGATCCCGCCTCGGGATCGTTGCCTAGCTTACCAAGATTTAACATAGACAGAGAAAAAGAAAAAAAGATGCCAGCTGGACTTTGTTGTTGCAGAAAGAGAAGTACATTTTACTCATGTGTAGACATTAGCAAAACGGACATAAGATGCAGCATGCTTCCAAGGAGATTACAGAACTTGTGCCTCCAAGGAGGTACAGAACTTGTGCAAATTGTACATCTGCGTTTGGTCAGTTATACAATTGAATATGCAGAATGTGGGATTGACAACAGCAAATGAGACATCTGATCCCTGTTGTTGCTCCCCCTCCCCTCTACTGTGACCCCAGGAAGGGTCAAGGAGATGCAGACATAGGTATATTTTGGATTACAATAGGTTGGCACACAAAAGCAGACAGGAGACAAGTCCTTGACACATTTGACAACAGTTATCAGTGCGGTAAGTACTTTTTAAATCACCCTGAGGAGTGGCCAGCTATAGTTGAATTCTGATGGGGGAAAACTCTTGGCAGATAAGGACTTGATTGAATTTTAGGCTCAAATGGTCCTCATAATGCTTCTTTTGTCAGACATCAGATTTGCATTACAGGACCCTCAGGGAGGGAGACATGCTATTTTTTCACAGAGGCTCACCTCTTGTGACCTCCCTGCAGGATAGCAGCCCAACTCCCAGGATTGAAATCCAACGTGGAGTCAGACCTGTTTTTATTACATTCTGGTCTTCCCCTACACCTCTACAGGTCCCTGTGCATCTGGTTACGCCTCCATTTGGCCATCATGAGATAGCAAATGAGCACTATTTTACCTATAAGCCAAATGACCACAATGGGGTACAGAGCCAGGCTAAGGAGGCTCTTGACAGTTGCTCTTGCCAAGAAGTGTTTTTCCCACCAGAGTTGTTGTTTTTACTGTTGCTAAATCTTTATTGTTACTGTGCTACATTCAGGCTTGCACTGTTGGAGGAAAAGAGCTTAGTGGTTTCAGCATTGGCTGGAGAGCCAGGAAGGAAGCTTGGTGGTTCCAAGCAGTGTGCTGTGAGCCAGGAGAGTCCGTGATGGTTGCAGACATGGCTGGGGCAGAGCATGGCCAGCCAGGAAAAGCCTAGCAAAGTCTGAGGGGGGGGGTCTGTTCTCACAACAAGTCAATCCTGGTTATCCACGGACTCCATTCCCACAGATTTGCTTATTCGCGGCAATAAAGGTGTAGGCTCTGTCGCCGCACATGCAATCTCTGTGTGCCCACTTGCAGTACCAAAAGAAGTCTGGGAGGCATCAGGCAGTTCTCTTGGCGTCCTCCTGGCTTCAAAGTCGCACCGAAGTGCTAATTGACGTGTGAAGTGGTTTATGCTGTTTCAACAATTTCAACAATGGCAGTGGGGCGTAGTGCTAACGACCCCGTGTTTGACCAAGATGTTGTGCTGCCCTCCTTATCACCCAGTGCCCAGAGTTCAAGGTGAGATTCAGGCTCTAAAAGTTCCTATAGTATACAGCCGGTACCTCCATGGACTGGATGTGGCGTGATGGAATAACCGTTCCACACGCGTGTGGCGGTAGTGAATCCCTCCCGTCCTGCCCCACAGCACCCTTTCTTGACGTCAGGTTGTCACAGAGCCTTGTGCCAGGGAGCTGCTTCCCCAGGATATTGGGGCAATATGCGCCAATGCGGCACCCCGGCGCGAGGCTGTGCCACTCTCCAGCCTGGTGGCTGCAGGGGGGAAAGGTCAGGCCACTTTGGGGTGATTATTCTGGCAGAACTCCTGGCAGAACGACTTCGCCTACATTGTCCATGCCCGGCAGGAAGTGATGGTGGGGTTAGCACTGAACTGAGCTACGTCGTGCAGGTTCCATCCAATGTACGGGAACGTGGAAACAGCATTGCAGTCCGGAGCCCGAAGCCAGGGGGCGAGGCGAGCAGACGCCAGGCAGCGCCAGACGGGCGTGAAGAGCGCCAAGGGGATCCCCCGCTCCCAGCGCGCCTCGTGGTCCTTCGCGCGCAGTCCCGAGTCAGCCGGGGCGTCCCTGCTGCGCACTGCCGGCGTGGGCTCGGCTTCCCTCGCGGCGAGGCGGTCCGTGGCGCAGAGCGAGCTGCGGGGCGGCTGCGCGCGGGGCGCTCCTTCCCAGGCAGTCCCCTCCCGGCGTGCTGCATTGGTGACAGGCTGCGGGGGGGGGGGCATTTTCGATGTCGGGTGCGCGGCAGTGGCTTCCTCGGGCGGTGGCAGTAGCGAGCCGCGAGTTAAGTGGCCGGGCAGCAAGTTCGGCTGGCGCTGCTGCGCGCTGTTCTCCGCCTTCCCCGAGAGCGGTCCGCACCGGCTCTCGCGGGTCCCCGGCGCTCGCCACCTGCTCCACCGCCCCATCATCGTGGCCAGCCGCGCGCCACCCCCCCCCCAGCCCCGATCCACAATATCGACGGGCGCCTCCCCGCGCCCCCTCCATCTGCTGCTGCCGACGCGGCTGCCCCGCTTGGCCGCTCTCTGCCTCGGCGCAGCCGTGGAAGGCGGCCGGCGGCCCTCCCTCTTCCCTGCTGGGCGAGCTGGAGGTCAAGGCGAGGGGGCTGGCTGGAGCTGCGGAGGGAGGCTGCTGGGAGCGAGGCGAGAGCCGGCCCCTCGCGAGTGGCCTCCAGGCTGGGGCCGGGATCGCCCGCTCCTTCCACTCCCTGGGCAGGCATCGCTCCCGCTGGGACCTAAGGCCACACCAGCGGACCCCGGTGGGAGCTGGACGGGACTGACGCCGCCCTTGTGATGTGCCCACCCCCGGCTCTCATTCATCGCCTCACCTGTGGCGGGCAACGCAAGACCTCCGTCCGCGCAGCTCAGCAGCTCAGCACAGAGGCAGCGTGAGAGTCGCACACGGTCTCGTGGTCGCCGCGTTGCAATATCTCCACGGAGGGTGACTGGGTTGGAAGTATGGCAGATTTTTTTTTGGGGGGGGGGGAAGGGGAGGACGGAGACGAGAGTGCTCTGAAAGGGGGCACTGTCCGTTTTACTTGCCATCGCATTTCTGTGTTCCTCCATCCCCAGGACGGTCTGCGGCAACTTTAGATTGTGACACCTAAACACAATAAAAGTAGTAAATGACAGGATGGGAGATTAGATCATCTCCTACGAACAGAGTTGCTCCAGGCTCCACAAAGCCGGTTCAAGCAGGCAGGTTCTTAACAGCTCACCTGAACGTTCCGGGAGAGGTAGTTCCAGACCCTGGGTGCCACCACTGAAGAGGAAATTAAAAAATATCTATATGGGGATAGATCAGGTGGCAGGTTCTGCCTCCAGTGGAAGTGCTGTTGCAGGCTACCCACGGCAGAGGCTTCATGGTAGTGTCACCTGCTCCCTAGATCGCCCTCCTGCTGTAGAAGGTCTACTACAGCCCTGGAATCAGGCAGGCAGGACCTGGACACAACCAGCAGCCGTTGGTGTAGCAACAGGGGGTACGGGAGGTGCGGTCTGCCCCCGCTATCAGGCAAAAGAGGGTGCAAGGGGGGTGCCAGCATCACTCTTGCCCAGTGGTGTCATCTAAATGATTTAACAACAGGTACTCACTTTTGATTGGCACGTGTCGGGACCCGCCCACCGGAAGTTACATCATAAGCCGGAAGTGATGTCGTTGCAGGAAGTGACATGAAAAAAGCCCTTTTTGAGGCTTCAGACAATTTTAAACTGACCCAACAGTTGCAACAGTATTCCACAGCATGTTAACAGTATTCCAGAACATGTTAAGGAGGCCTGGCATCATGTTAAAGTGACCCAACAGTTCCAAAACCCCAGAGCAGCTCATTTTTCAGGGGCAAGGAAAGGAAAGGCTCTGCTCGCTGCCTGCCTGCCTGCCTGCCTGGCTCTGAGAACATGCAGGCAACTCAAACGTGCAGGAAATTCAAATGTTGCAGGGGGCGGAGTCGACAAGTGGGTGGGTGAATGGGCGCGGCCAGCTGTAATCCTAGAAACCGGTACTTGTGTACCCCTGCGTACCCCCTGCATGACATCACTGCTCTTGCCCCTGCAGCACCAGCCTGGCAGAAGAGCCAGTGGCGCTTGCCGTGGCTGAAGCTGGCGTGCACCCGCACATTGGTCCTCCCTCCCTCCCTCCCGCAGCGTGTCCAGCAGCTCCCCCCCCTTCGGCCGTTCTGACAGCAACTCCACATACATCCTTCTTACCTCTGGCAGTGAACCTGGCCGTTCCCTCACTCCCCACACGTCTCCTCCTCCCCCCAGCAACCTAGAGGTTGGCAACCTGGAAGTGATGTGATGACATCATCATATCACTTCTGGGTTGCCAAGCTCTGCCCTGGGTGACGGTTCCCCCGGCGACATCGCTGCCAGCGGCTATTTCTGGGACGGGACAGCATTTATGTGGCTGCACCTGCACTTCCATGCGGTGGCAGGTGTCACACGTGGCAAGTGGTGCAGTGCAGTAGAGGGGGGTGTTTGGAGAGCCGGCTTGGAGGCTTTGCTTTTGGAACCACACATGGCTCTGCGGGCAAGGGGGAGAGGCCGTTTTACACAGTTCAGGCTCCTGAAAAACTTAGCATTTCCCCCCTCTAGGAATGCCACTGTTTCCTTGTTAATTCAGCATCTTTACATGCAGAAGTATCCCCCTATTCATGGTGCACAGAGAAAAATAAGCCCTGCTGGCATGTGCGAACTGGCCCTGCAACTGCAGAATTGAGTGAGATCTCAGCTACCGTGTCCCTGTGTATGATGGATGGCTGCCCTCTGGACATCGACCCCAGTTTCATTGGTGGCAGTGCTAGACCTAAGCCTTGAATGAATGAAATGCTCCTTAGCACACTCACATTTTGGTTTCTCTTCCCCTGGCGCTTGTCCTGTTCACGGTTGCTGCTACCGTCACTGCAAATGTGACACATTAAATGCCCAGATCCTTTCCAAGATCAATTGCTACGAGACAGAAGGAATGAAGTGCAAATCATGCAGGCGGCCAAAGCAATCACCAAATGTGACACATGCCAGCCATTTTAGCAAGGTGTTGGCTGCAGTGTCTCATTGAATCAGACTCGCCATATTCTCTGAAGTGACATAGATAGGATCCCTCCTGTCCAACTGAAAACTGGCTGGGAGATAAAGGACAGAAAAAGGAGGCTATGATGTTGCATCACAACTTTTGGGGCGGGTACAAGTTCGATCAAGAGCCCTCCATGCAGTTCAAATCTTGCTCTCTTGACACAGGATAATGACAGCCGCCATGTATTGGCTTCATGATTATATACAGTAGCCCGCCCATATCTGTGGCTTCACTTCCGCATGGTTCTCAAATCCATCACACTCATGACTCGCCTCTCTTCATTTGTAAGTTTTGAAAAGGAAGCCGAGAGCGAGAACCTTGATTGCTGGCTGCTGGAGGAACAGCAGAGGAGGCAACAGTGAGATTACTAACAGGATGTGGACAGCAGAGGCCAGCAGACAGCAAGAAAGCTGGACCAAGTGCTTGCAAAGGAAGAGAGGTGACGCGTGAATGTGGAGGGGAGATTTGAACAGGGTTCGCTTCTATCCATGGCTTTGGGTAGCCACGGTGGCAGCAGGAACGTAGACCCCGTAGATATGAGGGCAAGCCTGTATGGTAGTTTTTTCAGGTGAGGAACCGGCTCGTCCACAGGAGAGGAGTGGCTGGCAATACGTTTATGGCATGGGAGTCCTAATTTGCAGCTGTCATTTCAATTCAAGGCCTAGAACCAGTGGCGTTCCTGAGGGAGTGGCAAGGGGGGCAAGGTGGGGGGTGGGGACATCACTGCCAGCTCCCCCACTAGGCTTCCGGGGTTTCCACTCCCCCTGCCAGGGCTCATTGCACCCTTGAAGCATTGGGGAGAGGCTTTCCTCAGCCGCTCTGAGAGTCGGTGCTCTCCCCCTGTCTGCCCCTCCTTCTCGGCTTCAAAGATATTGCACTGTTGTTCCCTGTGCCTCTCCAGGGAGCGGGGCTGCCAGCCTTCTCCGCTGTTTTTAAAGCAGAGAAGGAGGAGAGGCGGGCATCCACCGTCAGAGGTTTTTCGCCTGCCTCCTCCTTCTCCACTTCAAAAACGGTGGAGAAAGATGGCCGTCCCCGGAGAGGCGTGGGGGAGTGCCACTGTCGGAGGGTTTTCCTGCCCCTGCTCCCTCCTTTTAAAGGGGCAGATGCTCAGAGCACATTCCTCTGAGCAGCCACCCTTTTCCAAAATGGCAGGCGCCCCTTTGGAAAATTTCTTAAAGGGGCGGCCCGCTGGCAGTAATTGCAGTGACCCCATTGTGGGGGGGGCAGCATTGTAGGTCCTGGTCCTGGGTGGGGAAAGAGCCTGCCTAGTGCTGCCCTCAACAGGCCATCATTGCCACTCAGCTCCCTGTGCAGCCTTGGTAGGGGGCCTGCATTTATGCCTGGAATGGCTCCAACGGCAAGTGGGAGGGGCTGCTTGCATGGCGCATTGTACTGCAGCACTTCCTGCGCTGGGCCCTCTGGCTAGGGACATCGCAAGGGACAACATGTCAGCCTTTTCCCATGCTATATTTTCTTCCTATAAAACGGAGTAAAAGGGCAAAGCCTGGAAGGTTGACATTTAGATGCTGGTTTCCCTCCCAATTTTCCACCCCTCCCTGCCAGACAGAAAAGAAGATTTAGATCCCTTCTGTCTCCTTGAAGTCTCTGAAAGTTTAATAGCCTTCAGAAATCTCTCGTGTGATGTCAAATTCATATTTCTTTTGACATACAAGTTATATATCCTGTCAACTGACTGAATTAAAAAGAAAACTTACTTTAAAACAAGTGATTCTGAACTCCTGTCTGAACACTATAAAGAGGATTTAAAAGAGCTTAAAATATTTTGAAATTTTGACATTTGCCAAAGTGAAAAATGCCAAGCAAATGCAGATATATTGCAGATATATTTATGCTAGCAGGAAAAAAAAACATTTTCAAATCTTTCTGTACTCTAATAATATAATATGAAGTTGGTCGTATTTAGGTGTAATAACTTTTCCATCTTTCTTTTAGTAGTAGGAAGAAAAACAATAAGAATGTAAGTTTCTTGGTTGTTTCTTTTAGGACTGAGGTAACTCATTGTCCTATGGCTGAAGTATCCCGATATTGAATATCACAAAGGAGGTTTGTAACACATCAAAATGACATGAGGCACAAACAGAGGCGTAACGTGGGCGGAGCCTATGCCGGAGGGGGCTCATGACTGTCCCCAGACTCCATTCCAGTAATGGAGGAGGCACAGGTGGCTTCGTGTACCCAGTTCCTTCTTCAGTGGCGGCGTCCAGCCTCCACCAGTGAAGGAACAGGGCACATGAAGCTGCACCAGTTAGCGTCCCACCCTCTGGGGAGAACCCAGAAATGATGTCACAATATCATGTGACATTGTGACATCACTGCCTTGGGTGTCACCTCTGGGAGCAAAACAAGAGTTTTCCACAAAAGACAAATTGGAATTTGAGAATTCTTTATACACACTACCAAGTCCCCAGAATGCAATGCGACTTTGGTTCATATGTATTATTATTATTATTATTATTATTTATTTATTTATTTATTTATTTATTTATTGAATTTATACCCCGCCTATTGCCCGAAGGCACTCAAGGCGGCATTTACAACAATAAAAAATATAAAAACAACATTAAAAACAATTTAAACAATATTAAAATACAATAAAACAAAAAATTAAACAACAAAGTTTAAAACAAGCCATGTGGATCATAAAATATAAAAGTATAAAAGTATAACCAGCCAGCCAGCCAGCCAGCCAGCCAACCTGTCAACAGTTAAAAAGCTTTTTGAAATAAAAAGGTCTTCAGCCCCCGCCGAAAAGTTAACAAAGAGGGGGCTGTTCTCAATTCAAAGGGGAGGGTATTCCAAAGTTGGGGGGCCACCACCGAAAAGGCCCTCTTCCTGGCCGCCGCCCCTCTCACTTCTCCTGGTGGCGGCACAGTCAAAAGGGCCCCCCCAGATGATCTAAGAGTACGGGTAGGATTATATGGAAGGAGGCGGTCCCTCAAATACCCCGGACCCGAGCCGTAAAGGGCTTTAAAAGTCAAAACTAGCACCTTGAATATGTAGCAACTGTACTGTAGGAAGTTGTCTTGTGCTTCTGTAATGCCAGGATGAATGAGTACTGCACCAGCCACTTCACCCACCTGTTTCTAGGCTGTCACTCTCTGCCTCCCTCACCTGTCCTTCAAGTTCCCAACTTTTTCACAACCTCTCCTCATTCCCACTGGGCCTGCCCCACCCTTTCCAGGCTAGAGTCCTAAGTCACAAGAGGGTCTGTTGCGAAGTGTCGTTCCATTTGTTCAACTCAGTCCAGATTATTGGCGGTCATTGTCCAAAAGATGGCTGGGACTGTCTGCACCCCAAGCATGCGTCCTACCAACAAGTGACAGCCACACTATGGAGTTTAGTAAGAATCCAATGATTGCAGGCCCCCAAACTGGCACTTCCCCATCTCAGAGGATCTTCAGAAAACATGACCATTTTCCAATGATGATGCAAGGTGTATCTATTCTAGAAGATGCACAAACCTTGTATCATGGCAGTTGATTGTAGTGGAAGGCATTTGAGACCACCCCAGGCCTAGGGGATATGTTGGTGGTTCTCAAAAGTTTTAGCAATGGGACCCACCTTTTAGAATGGCAATCTGTACAGGGCACACCGGAAGTGATGTCATGGCCAGAAGTGCTGTCATTATTATGCCAGAACCTGCTGCTTTCCTGAGAATGCAGCAATAAGTTGGGGTATTCTCAGCTGTTTTCCAATAGCAAAATGATTTAGAAAGGGAAAAAAGGGCTATTTGCAACCTTGACACAAGCAAAAGAACCACACAGTCCCCCTTTCCAGCATCCCATCTTCCCATATTTTCAATATGGCTGCTCTAGGGGCTTTGCGACCCACCTGAAATTGGCTCGCAACCCGCTGGTGGGACTTGACCCGCAGTTTGGGAACCACTGGTATTAGTGTTCTATGTATATGAAAGAAAGCTGAAAAATAAGTTTGTGTGGGATTTCCTATGAAACCCACCAATAATGGAATCCCTGTGCTGGGTCCAATAGGACTGGAGTCGTTCTCTGATTCCTGGGGACGCGGCCAGTGAAAACCATTGCGGGAAACATCCACTTGTTATTGCCATTGCCCCTCCATGCTTTCTGTGTCCTTGAATAACTTAGATTGTAGTTAGCAGAATGCAACATCGGTTGCCTGGGTGAGAGGTGCTCTCCACTGGACCACCATCTGCTCCAGCTGTGTTCCTCCCAGGGGCTGGACTCTTTCCCGGGGCCCTGAGCAAGCTGCCAGAGAGAGTCCAGTTGGTTTAATATTTTTAATGTGCTTCACCGACTCTTTGCTGCATTATGCCTGTGTCTTATGGGGAAAAGCGGATCAAAATCAATCAGGAAATCAAATAAATTCCGTAAGCCACTGTGGGGATATTATGCTGAAAAGGAGAGTGAAAACATACCAAATAAATTAAATATAAATACATAATATAGTAAACAAAAATTCTTGCCGAGAGTGGGATGCACATTCTTCCAACAAAGGGTAGAGGGATTTTGTTGTGCTGTGTAGTGTGGCAGAAGAAAAGGATGTATGATCAGTTTTGATTTTGTTTATAAAATGCACAAATAGATGTTCATCTCTTTTAGTATAATAATTCCCAATCCTATCTTGAATATGTTCCATTTATGTCTGTGGAAAGGTACAAACAGCAGTTATTGTTGTCAAATTAACTATGGATATCTTTTGTTCCTTAGGTCTGAAGGACCTTTTTCTTTGCTTTCCTGCCTCACTTCCCAGTTCTGATTCCTATTTCATACGGTATCTTGTGGGACAAGGGAACAGGGAGCCCCCCTTACATATGCCTTTCCCCCATATCACTTGTGGAATGTTTATACTTTTTTTTTTTTCCTTGTCAAATATTTTATTTTATTTACATATTACATATTTACAATTATTTTATCATATCCACATTTTCATACAACTTTTTTGTTTTCATACACATAATAATTTAATACTGACAATGCACCTTTTCTTATTTTCTCCCATATGTTCCCACCCTCCATGGAATCTAGACCATTAACTTATATTTTTAACCATACGCACATCTTTTGGATTTTAACATAAATATCTTTATTGGCCCCTTCTTCTTTTACCCATTTTATATATCTATTCCATTTCTTTCTTATCTCTATTTGTTTTTCCTCCCATGTTTCTTCCTGTCCCAAGATTGAGAGTATATCTGACTGAATCCATTGATATAGATAGGAATTCCATATTTCCATATTCCATTTTGTTGTATCTTTCCATTCCTTCGCTATCACTGCATGTGCAGCCGTTATTATTGCTTTTAGCAGTTCTTTATCTTCTACTTTGTTATTATCCAATATTCCCGCAAAGATTACTTTTCTTGAATTTTCTAGTTTGATTTTACATAATACCTCCACTTTATTTAATATTTGCTGCCAAACGTTTTTTACCTTTGGGCACTCCCACCACATATGAATATAATATCCTTTTTCCTTTCCACAATGCCAACAGTTTGGACTATTGCCTTTAAACATATATGATAATTGCAAAGGGGTTCTATACCATTTTAATAGAAGTTTCATCTCAAGTTCTCTAAATTTTTCTATTTTTATTTTCCTAATTCCTATTATTAATCTATCAATTTCTTGCTTTGACAATTTCAATTCCTTTTCCCACTGGTTCTGTATAATCAGCGCCACATTATCTTTTAGTATTAATGTATATATCTTTTTTGCCATCCCTTTGTTATTTTCCTTTTTGTTTCTGTAAATTTTTTCCAACTCAGTTTCCTCCTTATTTACCATCAGATGGCATTTTCTTTGTTTCAATACATTATACAAAGAGGTTACCCAGAACCAATGTTTCCCTCCAACTTCCCTCAACCATTCTTGTAACGGATACAACGACCCCTGCATAGTGTACATATCTTTAACTATATAGTAACCTTTTTCCTTTAATTTGACCCAAAATTTTTTATCTATATCTATTGGTTTTTCATATAGAGATTCAAGTGGGGCCCACTTGGAAATGTTCGGCAACCATTTAGATTTATATTTATCCCATATTTTCAACGCTGTGTATCTTGGTCCCATTATATTTTTAATCTCATGTTTGATGTTTAATGTAAATATTCCGAATTTCCCTGCTTCCTTATTTACTGCATCTTCCCATCTCACCCATTTTTCTGTATTATTGCCATCCATTTCCAAGAGCATTCTTAATTGAAATGCCTGATAATAACTATCTAAATGTGGAACGCCCCATCCCAAATCATCTTGTGGTGAGTATATAACCTTCCTTATTGTCCTAGCTCTTTTTTTTCCAAATATCCAATTTTTAATTTTAAAAGATCCTTCAAAACCTAATTTTTTCAACACCTGAAATAGATAATTATGATTTACTGTGTCAAATGCTTTATATACATCCAGTTTCAGAAGAGCGTATCTTCGTTTATTATTTGCGTGATATATAGTATTGATCACATTTCTTATGGGGTGACTGATATATCTTCCATGTACAAACCCATATTGATCTTCTTCTATTAATCTTGGAAGTATTTTTTTAGTCTATTAGCCAACACTTTAGCAAAAATTTTATAATCTTGGCTAGCCAAGGTTATAGGACGATACGAATTAGGTTCCATTGAATCTCTAGATGGTTTCAAAATGGTTACTATTTCAGATTTTTTCCAAGAGTTTGGAGTATTTCCTCCTTTTAATATTCCATTGAAGAGATTTTGCGATTTTGCATTTCCTGAATTATTTCGTTTACCACCATTTTATAAAATTCGGCTCCTATTCCATCTAATCCAGGTGTTTTCCCATTTTTTAAATTTTTTATAACTTCTATTATTTCTTGTTGTGTTATTTCTGCATTAAGTCCTGCTAATTCTTGTTTGTTAAGTTTCTTGCCTACGTCTTCTTCAAACTTTTTTACATCTTCAGCTTTAAATAATTTTTTATAAAACTTTTCAAATATTTCTCTTATCTGTTTATCTTTATATCTCTTAGTCCCTTTTTCATCTTTCATACACTCTATCATTTGTCTTTCTTTTTTTTAAATAATTTGCCAATCTTTTCATTGAATTAATACTAGTTCTTTGATACTGATTTTTTACTAGTATATCTTTTTTCCATAAGGAGAGATTATCCAATTCTTGCAGTTCCTCTTTTAATCTAGATAGATTTTCTTGGGTTTGTTTTTCATACTTTCTTTGTAATTTCATTTGAGTTTCTGCAATCTCTTTTAATTTTTGTTCCCTGTGGAATGTTTATACTGTATATTGGTAGCACCTGGTCTTGGAATGGGAAGCAGGAAAGAAAGTTTGGATACAAATGCTTTCAGTTGAGAGCACAATCCTAACCTGGAGTTAGGCCGGCACAGTTAGGCCAGCAAAATTTAGCTGGCACAAGGGTCACCATAAAGTATGTTTGGACCACTCTCAGAGTCAGGGAGGAAGGCGCACGTCTGTTTGGGAGCTACTGCCAAAGACATCTATTCATGACAAATGTTCCATGCTTGCTGCAGAAGTACCCCAACCCCACACTCACTTACAGCGCAATCCTACCTCTTCCAGCCGGCCTTGCCAATCCACTCTCATACTCAAGAGGCGTAACTTGGGCGGAGCCTGAGGGGCCCCAGCGCTGGGTGCCATGCCAGGGAGGTGCATGAATGGCCCCAAGCTCTGCCCTAGTTATGAGGGAGGCAATGCTGGCTTCATGCGCCTCATTCCTTTTCCTGTGGAGGCTACTCAGCTGCAGCTCCACTCTCTGGGGGAGAGCCCAGAATTAGCTGCCTTGCACCCCAAATGGGGAGAACCCAGAAAGGATGCCACAGTGTAATGTCATATTGTGAAATCAATGCCCTGGATGCTGGGGCAGTACATTATGCCTCTGCTCATACGTACATGCAGGGTATTTCCATTGGGTGACAGCGTGAACCAGCCAATTACTGGCAAACATTTAATGGGATGATGGTATGACTGAAGTGCAGCTACGGTCCAACATGAACTAGAGGCAGCACAGCTAGGGGCAGATCACTGAGGGCGCAATCCTCACCTGGAGTTAGGCCGGCACAGCTAGGCCAGCAAAGTTTGGCTGGAACAAGGGCCACCGTAAATTGCAATTGGACTACTCTTGGAGTCAGAGAGGCCAGCACACAAATGTGCGCCATCCTCCCTGACTCAGAGAGTTGTCCAAATGTGCTTTACAGTGGCCCTGGTGCCGGCCTAACTCCAGGTTAGGATGGCACCCTGAGAATGGTGGAACCATAGACTTAGGCCCCAATACTATCCTACACCACGCTACGCAATGTGGCATACGGGCAAATGCCAGTATCACAAGCATGAAGTTTCATGAGACAGCAAGTGTTCTTTCTCTCCAAATTGTACCCTGGTCAAAATTAGCTATGCCTTAGGAAATCCAGCAAAAATAAGATTTCAGATGTTGAACTGGTAAAAAATAAGCAACATTGGCTGAAAACATTTCTATTTCTTATTCATGCAGACTTTGGGCCATGTCAAAGACATACATTTCTACAGTATGGAATTGCATGACTGAACACGCTGATTATTCTTATACTGTGTATTGATGTGGCATCCTTGTTTGGGAAAGATTTCTCAAGAGGTCTCAGGTTGTAGTTGAGTGCTGCACCGAGAAAGACCGAGAAACAGAACCAATGCCATAAAGAAAAAGATGTAAAAATGACATTTTCCGCTGGGCCTCTTAGAGAGAAAAGGACTGGTGCGTGATTGATAGAGAGTGGCACAGTTGTAAATGTCAAAGTGCTGGAGTTTGTTATGAAACACACAACCCTGTAAGTTGTACAACAACTGATGCCCTGCTAAGGCTGCACAACCACCAACAAAAACTCCAGGGCAAGGGAGCAAAAGTCTCCTGACCTCGAGGAGACTTGCCGCATTTTTGTTGCACATACTGGTTGCAGCAGTGGCCATTTCAGCACCACTGCATCGTGGTATGGGCAGTTCAGAAAAGATTTGGCTGTTAGCTGTGTTATTATGTCCTCACAGCCTCTTCTTCCAGGCTCAGCTAGGTTCTGTCATCTTGAATCTTGCAAGATTTTGGTTACACAGCAATTACATTCAGAGTAATTCTGGATCAGTATCATTAACTTCAGAGGCACACAGCAACTGTGCGTTGCATTGCAGCCAAAACACAACCCTAGAATATTGTAAGTGTGTACCCTTGTGCTTGGGTCAATGAGATAACAGAATGCACGGCCCCAAGCAGTTTAGTTTGCTCACAGGGAGCTGCAAGCAAAAAAGCAAAAAAAAAAAAAGGGGGGGCTGGCCAATCAATTATATATGTTATTTATATAAATGCATGGAGAGGCCTAGTTTTAGAAATGGGACTGCTAGGACCTTATTACATTTGCACAGAAACAAAAAGAAAATAACCGTTTGGCTCTTGTTGCCTACATCAGTGACTAAGAGTGCAATCCTAAACTGGAGTTAGGCCGGCATAAACTAAGCCATCAAAGTTTGGCCAGCACAAGGGACACCATAAAGCGTGTTTGGACCACTCTCGGGAGTCAGGGAGGATGGCTCACGTCTGTGTGCTGGCCTCTCTGCCTCCGAGAGTGGTCCAAACATACTTGACAGTGTCCCTTGTGCCGGCCAAACTTTGCTGGCTTAGTTTATGACGGTCTAACTCAGGTTAGGATTGTGCCCTAAGAGTAAGCCTTATGGACCGATATCCAGTTTCCAAGCTTGCTTTTGCAGGCAAGTAGAAGGGGAAATTACAGGGCTGTGCTGAAAGTTAGTGGATAATCCAAACAGCATCCCATTTCTCCCAACCCACCCAAAGCAAACCAGCCAAAGTGTGACACATTTACACTTCCCATAAGCCACAAAGGGCCCAATCCTCTCCAACTTTCCAGTGCCGGTGCAGTCTGGCACTCTGAGACTGCCCCTCTACTGCAGGATGCAGTACAGGCCTCCCTGGAAAGCCACCACCAGCCCTGGAAGGCTGGAGAGGATTTGGCCCTAAGGCAGTGGTTCTCAAACTGTGAGCTGTGGCTCCCTGGGGAACTGTGGAAACCAGCCAGAGGAGTCGCAGAATCCCCGTGAAAAACCCACTGCCCTGTATAATGTGTAGGGTGTAGGCCAGTAGTGCAGTAGGTCAAGGAAGCCCCCAGCTGAAAAATTTGAGAACCAACTGATAAAAGGGATCAAGCAAGCCCCAGTCTTAAGAACAGCCCACGGAAAGCAACTGAGGATAATCTTAGCTGCGTCACCAAAATGAACAGTCGTGTTTCCCTGCTCAGTGTGGAAATACCTACTGAATATGGAACAGCACCTATTGTGGCTTCAGTGCCTCTTATTATAATGGTCTGTCTAGTGCGATTAGGGAGAAGCTTGCCATCTGGAAGAATGTCCCTGAGCGCAGGAGGCTTCGAAAGCCCTAATGAAGTTTAATCCAGTTTGTAAGGGACAGTCTGTCTAAACTGAGGGCATTTTCACACATGTCTGATTCGGTTGAAGATCAAACTGATGCCAGGGCTCTCTGTTTTGACTTTTAAAAAATGTGATGAGTAGGCACAGGGCAAAAGTGTGAGCAGAGATGAGTGAATGTTCCGCATGTTCAGGAATGACTCTGCATCCCCGTATACCCTCACCTGTGATCTTTACCCCATATTTGTGAACAGACAAACATTCTTACATGTCATAAAGACTAGACAGGCGTCACATTGCCTTAAATAAGCTCCCACATTTTTAAGATCTTCAGAGAAACCCTTCCGAAGTTGCTGTCTTACCTGCTGCAGTGGGTGGCAAGAGGGCTGATGACACGGGGGGGGGAGACTTAGGCCTTCCTGCAGGTCTCCTCAGCAGCGCATTGAGTAGCACACTGCCAGAATGTCTTTTACTGACTTTTGTTGACTGCCATAAAGCAGTCAGCACCAGCTGAAGAGAAGCCCTGTCTGCAGACGGTCTGTAGATAGTGAGCAGATCCTCACTGCTGTGATCAGGCACACACAATCCCTGGGCTCTGAGCAGCTGGCGTCCATGGGTTGTACGTGTTTGCCAGATCGCAGCCACCAAGCTGTGGTAGTGGCACTTCTCAAAGAGCTCTGAGGCAGTTCTGCCTCACCTGCCACTCCTGCACCACACATCACTGTGTCACTCTGTGCAATACTTACCTGCCTGAGCTCAATGTTCTGGAAGTTCAAGGGTGACGCAATGATGTCATCACACCTCCCCTGACCTTCTGGGCTATCCCATTGCTTTTAATGCAATAAGCCAGGACCGGCGTCCTTTGGCCCTCTCTGGGCCCAGTCACTTTGTGTTCTCACCAGCAAATGGGCAAAACACAAACATGGGCCGGCGTGTGAGGCGGCTGGGCCCAGAGAGGGCGGAAGATCACCAAACGGAGGCTCGGAGGGTGCGGTGTCACCCCTTCCTGAGGATGACACCTGCTGTGGCCTGCACCAGCTTCACCCCTGTTGTGACTCCACAGGTGGGCCTGCCACCCTTCAGAACCAGCTTACACACTGTCACCTAGTCAGCGAAACTCCTAGCCACAAGAACCTGTCATGTCTGGAGTCCATTCCCGTTTGTTTGCTCACATGCAGCCCCTCCATGACGCCAGTACTAGCTAGAGGGGTGTGTGTGTGTGTTTTGGTCAGAAGCGAGCTTGGTAGAGAACAGAATAGTTTCTGGGAAACAACCCACAAGGCAAAACAATGGGAATCTTATTCAGAGACCACACTTAGCTCACTGAGGGCACAGTCGTAGGCTGGCACAAGGGACATCGTAAAGCATATGTGGACCACTCTCGGAGTTAGGGAGGATGGCGCACGCCTGTATTCTGGCACCTCTGACTCTGAGAATGGTCCAAACATGCTCTACGTTGTCCCTTGTGCCAGCCAAACTTCGCTTGCCAACTGTGCCAGCCTCACACCAGGTTGGAATTGTGCCCTGAGATAGATTCCCTTGGCTTCTATGTCTCCCCTTCACCCTTCTCTTTTCAGTTTCATGAATATAACAGAGATAACCGAGTTTTCTGAGTTCCCCATAATCTTCCCAACAGAGAAAGTAGAAATACATTCAAAAATTGATTTTCTGAGATTAAGATGAGGTGTGGGAGAGCAATAATTCACCTCATCATGTGCAGCAAATCAATTGAGCCATGCAATGAAGCAATCAGATTATCAGTTTACTGCCCAGCCAGTTAAAATGTACATCGAGAGCTCCCCTCACAGACCTGGTCAATTTTCAGGAATGTGAACTAGCCCAGAAACCAATCCACCAGAGAAATGATTTGCTGGGCTTTGAATTAGACAGGATGCGTGAAAAGAGAGGGAGTAGAATAGCAAAACCGATTATCTGAGTTTGCAAACCATCTAAAAGCTGATCTGCACATGCATGCTTGTCAGGTGGTGACTGCCACACGAGGGGATTCCTGGCCTGTGGGTGAAAGAAGCAAAGACTGCAGGCTGAATTTTCATATCAACTTGCAAAACCCTAAAGTCAAACACAAAACGTTTTGATGAGCATTTCACACATTCAACTGTGAACCGATGAGGGATTGAGCACATACAGCAGCACAACAGGAAGAAGGAAGTTGGTGCCATCCCACTTCCTAAAAAGAAAAAAAAAGTCAACAAAAATGAGGAGGGAAAATGTGGCTGCGCTGCCCAGTGCTGGCATGTGGGAGCAGGGGGAGGTATTGGGGCATGTGTGCATGCGTGCACACTGGCATGTGGCAGAATTTGGGGAAGGGGAGGGGAGGGAGCCCATCCACTGCCAATTTTGGGGGGAGGAAATTCCACAGATGGGGCACCAGAACTGAGAGGGCCTCATCCAGCTTACAATAAACCTTGTCTTAGTGTATGGTCAGGTTGAGGTGAGAATTGGTGGGCCTTCAGGAATCCAGATCTCGGCATCTTCAAAAATAAACACCAGCATCTTGAAATGTGTCCAGAAATTGACCAGGAACAGAGGCATCATTAGAGTTTGCATCACCTGATTCAAAAGTTCATTGTGTGCCCGCCCCCCCCCCCAATGATGGACCTCCTCCCATACCAGGCCGTGCAGAAGAAATTACAATATTACATGCATAACTTAAATGGAGTAGCATCAACTAGAATTGGTTAACCCCCATTAATTTTACTTATTTATTTAGGTCACCATCCTCAGGTGCTGTTGGGGCCGATGCATGTTGTCTCCGTTGGCCCAATGCTGTCGTGAATGTGCAGTAAGGCACATTTGCACCAGTACAAGGGGTGTTGGGCTGACGCAGGCAGCAGCTTTGGCCCAGTTGCGCAGATGACACGAGCAGGTAAGATGCCCCGGTGCCAGCTGAGACTGGTCAGTGCTCTTGGTCAGTTTGGTCAGTGCGTTGGCTTTTCAGGGCAGGGGGAAGGAGGGGGTGGAAGGAGGGCAGAACAGGGTGGAACAGGTGGAGGGAGCAGGGAGGGAGGCAGCCCAGGGAAGGGGAGGAGCTGCACACCCTGAATGCATCACCTGGTGCAGACCGCGCACACACCCCAGTGATGACACTGACCAGGAAATGCAATATATTTAGTCCTGGCAATATATGTAGCCCTTATGACCAGTTCCAATTGGCAGCCTATTGGCTGTGCTTTGGAAAAGTTGCAGTTCCACATCAGTGCATTGAAGTAGTCCCGTCTGGAAGTTATAAGAGCATGAATAACTGTGAGAGTTTGCGTGGCTAAGAGCAGCCAAGCTTTTCCAAGTTGAGTCTAAGCTCCCCTGAAGTTCAGGCCTGGCTCACTCCAAACGAACCTCAGGAAAGGAAACTCAACTCAGAGTGCAATCCTAACCTGGAGTTAGGCTGGCACATAGGCCAGCAAAGTTTGGCCAGCACCAGCACCAGTAAAGGGCATTTGGACCATTCTCGAAGTCAGGGAGGATGGCGCACATCTGTGTGCTGGCCTCTCTGACTCCAAGAGAGTCCAAACCTACTTTATGGTGTCCCTCGTGTCAGCCAAACGTTGATGGCCTAACTATGCTGGCCTAACTCCAGGTTAGGATTGTGGTCTCTCATTTACACGAAGGTTATCGAAGGTTATCGAAGGTTTAGCGACGAATTTCAATTATGAAAACAATAATGAAAAAAATCCATACATTCGAATGGCCCCTTAAAAGCCTGGGCCCTGCCATCCTTTTTGGTCCATGTAACAACCTAAGAGGAGAAACTGATATAAGCGAAAGCATACAGGGACACAGAAAGAAAACATGGTTAAGAGATTCAGCTCAGTGTAGGCATTATAGCCGCAGTAGCTGCAAAGTCGTGATAACAAGCCACTTATAAGAAAAAGAAAAAAAGGAACTAAAGTAAATCTAGAGAAGATTGGCGGGGTGGGGGGTGGGGAGTGGAGAGAACGATCTGTGGAAAAATACATCCTGGAACTCTTAACAGAAACATACATTTGTAATCCCTGAGTGAATTTTAAATTAACTGCGATTCATTACCCCAAACTTAAAAGACTGTTCTACATTAGCATTGCAGCTGGAGGGAACTTTAAACTTGGAATAATTTTGCCGTTATATTCTAGATCTCGCTGAGAAAGCCAGTGGTGACGGTTTTGAACGAGAGAGAGCATGAGCCACTATTTTTAAAAGAATCTCATGAAATGGAACTTATATTGCACCAAAGAGACATAAGGGAAATTACGGCAATATAGCACAATGTTCTCACTCGAAGAAATATGCTTGCATAATGTATCAAAGCAAGCATGGGCATTGCTCATTCCAAGAGGAAATTAATATTTCATTTTGAATTGAATTTTTGCCATGAAACCGGGGGAAAGATCTATATTTGTTTTTACCTCTACAGCAACATCCTTTATATCTGAACGGCAACCAAGATGATGTTATGCACATTTCGAATGAAGAACAATTCCACCGGTGAGAACATTTTAAAAAATACATCTCTTTGTTGGAAAAGTTTTCTGCTCGGCTCATGAAGGAAGAGTTGGAGTGACTTTACACAGATGTCACCGCCCTGTCAAAAGGATGCTGTTCTTGAATTCTACAAGGGCACAATCCTAACCTGGAGTTAGGCTGGCACAGTGAGGCCAGCAAACCTTGGCCAGCACAAGGGGATACCATAAAGTATGTTTGGACCATTCTCGGAGTCAGAGAGGCCAGCGCACAGACGTGCGCCAGACTCCCAGAGTGGTCCAAACGCGCTTTACGGTGGCCCATGTGGAAGGTTAGGATTGTGCTCTGAGATATGTATGAGGGTTTTTTTTCATTATGTTATTCTACTTGCTTTAAGGCCCAACCCTGAAGCCAGTAGTAAGCTTTTACCACCAGCTAAAAGGTAAAGGTTTCCCCACGACCGAATGGTCTAGTCATGACCCACGGTAGGGGGCGGTGCTCATCTCCATTTCAAAGCCTGTAGAGCCAGCGTTTTGTCCGAGGACAAGCTTCCGTGGTCATGTGGCCGGCATGACTCTACGCCGTAGTGCACGGAATGCCGTTACCTTCCCACTGAAGTGGTCCCTATTTATCTACTGGCATTTAGGTGCTCTTGAACTGCTAGGTTGGCAGGAGCTGGGACAAGCAACGGGAGCTCACTCCGTCACGTAGTCTCGAACTCCCAACCTTCCGGTCAGAAAGCCCAGCAGCAGCGGTTTAACCTGCTGCGCCACCACGTTACCGCCAGCTACAGTGTCGCAAATGTATCATAAACACATACGTGGCCCCACTGAAGGCCATAGCATTGGCTCTGGGGTGCAGAACATCACCATCATGGAGCGCCTACCACACCGTGACCATGGGAAGTGTTACTGTAGACCAGCGGAGCAGCTTTTGGAGGTGGAGGGAAGGCGAGGGACAGCGCATGAGGCCGGAACTGGGCAGGGGAAAGGGTGTGGCAGCCCCAGGAGGGGTGGGACTGGCGGCATCACCCTCCACTACATCTTAATCCTGCATCCCCGTGTCAGGCTCAGAGGTCAGGGCCTTTGTCTCTCACGGCTCCCGCAGGATGCAACGGTCGCC
This sequence comes from Lerista edwardsae, assembly GCA_029204185.1. NCBI lineage: Eukaryota > Metazoa > Chordata > Lepidosauria > Squamata > Scincidae > Lerista > Lerista edwardsae. Next base: position 7,390,836 of record JAJKFI010011864.1, on the reverse strand, counting down.
ATTTTAGCACCTCTGGGAACTGTGCGGCTCAGGCTTGGGCTGTTGTAGTGGCTAAACACATTGAAATGAAAATGCAGTTTCACTCTTCATTCAATCAGTGCTTTTCCCCACTCTCGGAGTCAGGGAGGATGGCGCACGTCTGTGTGCCGGCCTTTCCGCCTCCGCGAGTGGTCCAAACGCTCTTTGTGGTGGCCCTGCTGCCAGCCACACCTTGCTGGTCTAACTGTGCCAGCCTCACTCCAGGTTCGGATTGCGCTCTCAGTTCTTCTTCCCCACCCATTCCAAAAAGAAGGGCATTCCCTTTAGACTTCCATCAAATTATTATTTTTTTAAAAAAACACCTTACCAATGTCAGCTCAGCAGTGCCTTCCCCTGTCGTCAGTCATATCAGATTTATTCTTCTGCTGTTGTCTTGAGTCAAATCAAATATAGTGTTGTTGTTTTCATACCTTGTGCGCATATGTTTTCAGAAACACGACACAGGTTGCAATCCAATGGGCCTTACCTGGCTGTACCTACCTAATACGAAGGTGGAAAAAATAGATAGGCGGCTGAAGAAAGGCAGTAAGGATTTGCAGGTGGACTATTGGCTGTCTGTAGCCACGGAGGTGCCTCTCTCTTAAAATCACTATGATCAGAGTTTGTTCCATCCATAGAACTAAAATGGACCTTCCCCTTTCCCCACCTTGCTATGTAAGAACAAAACGCAGTCGGTGCCTGAAATAGCTTATTCAAGTTGAAAATGCTCTTTGTGTTTCACACAGAGCTCTTTGTGGAGGGCAGATTTCTCATTGAATGACGGAAGACGTTTTCAAAGACAGGGCTTTGGTGAAGAGGTGCTTTCCAGAGGTGATCTCAAGAAAGAGCTTTCTTTGCAAGGAAGGAATCAGCATTGTTCCTGGAGAAGATTCCCGTCAAAATACATTGGGCCTTTTACACCTCTTGTAGCACAGAGCTCTCTTTATCATGCCAGAGCATGTGTAAATCCTCTTTTACGCTCAGGGCTAACAGTGCCTTAGCAATGGTGGAGAGCGCATACAAGCCTCTAGCAGCAGGATCAGCGGGGCAAGGGATTTCTCGAAGCCAGGACAGCCCTTATGGGGGGTTGTCACATTTCTTCTGAATCAATGCCTTGTCAAATAGAGGACAACAGCATTTCTCACTAGTGAACATCCCCAAATGATTTTCATGAGTGATCCCCTATGGAGTACACAGCAGTAGCCAACCTCCACGAGTACCAAAACTTGTGGGGGGCGGGGTAGGATAACAAGATCCTTCTTTTCTAGGAAGAGTTGCAATCAGTATATGGTGCAATGGCTGAAATACGCTCTTAGCAGCAGTTGTTGTCTGTCTTTCTGGGAGCAAGAGGGCAGAGGCGGATCGACAGGGAGAGCAAAGCTCTAAGTGTTGCAAGAGACTTACCCTGTCGTGTAAATCCCTCCTCTCCCTTGCTGCTGTAGCCAGTAAGCAATGCCAAGATGTTGCTGTTCCCTGGGAGGATTGGCTAAAACGGTGCAGGAGAGGAGTGTTTTCCACTGCAAGGTAAGGCTTCTTGCAAAACTTACATATTTGCCCCCCCTTAGATCCGCCTCTGCAAAAGGGATACTCCAACAAGCACACCCAAGCTTCAGCCTTGATCTGATTGAACACTTGAGGCTTTATCTATAATAGGAACACACGCCCACACACACACACACACACACCCAGACACCCCCCCCCCTCCAAGGGCTCCACTGGCAAAGTTCTACTCGCAGGTCTTGATATCCTGTGATCTTCTCGTGTTCTTTATCTCCAGTTCTACTGTCATCTGTGCGTGCAAGATCAATGAGCCCAACTGGAGTTTTCTTTTTGTCAACTACTGCTGTATCTGCTGCATTGTGTTCTAGGTGTTTCTCCGTCTGCAGTTAGACGTCCCAAACGATCTTTGCTTGCTTGTTCTCTCTGATCGTATCAGGTTTATGATCCCAGGCGAGTGCTGAGATAGAACCTTGCAGAAGGGGAGGCGCAGGGGCTGGTTCGGGGGTGGAAGTGTTTGGTGTGCTGCCTTGGCATCAGGAGGGCTTGGCCTGACACTGACTGTGAGTGCTGTATAGAAAGGAGGAGCTAGGAAGGCAGAAGCAGGTGGAAACAGGCCAATGGAAAAGGTTTAAAAACCATTTTCTACCAATGATGCGTTAGAGCAACACTGGTAGAAACGCAATCGCCAGCTCATCCTTGGTAGAAATTTAAGATGGCGAGAAGCAAGAAAGGGGGTGATTCCCAATTTTAAGGCTCTTGGGATTGGTGCAGATGGCTCTCGATGGAAATTGAGTATTATCAATGGGTCCTTTAAATTCTATGCTGCAGCAAGAAAGCAATTTTAAGAAGACATGCCAGGAAGTTCTAGGGGAGGACACATTAAAACATTCCTTTAAAAAAAAAAGTTTATATGCAACGGACTGCCAGAAGGAGCAGGCAAGTGCATGCTGACCTCTTCAAACTAGATGCTTTCCGAGAGATGAGGCTTGAGGTCAAACGTAACAGAAGGGACGAGACACTGATACAAATGGGAAGGCATTTTGGATAACATGATCCTCATGGTGTTCTGTTTGGAGCTCAGCACAGTCCTGTGATTGTGACTCGCTCCCAGGCAACTGCACTTCAAACTCCAGCGTACCTGGTGGGATGAAACCAGAATGCGGAAGGTGGCATCAGAAACCTTCCTGCCCACTGGGTGTGAGCTGCTGCTTTCTCGAGCCTCCTGGGCAGCGCAATCCTATAGACCGTGCAGCGTCGGCACAAAGGGGTTGTGCTGATGCTGCACGCTGAGAGTAATGAAGAGTAATTCAAGGGTAATGAAATGAGCGTGCAAGAGTGTTATTTGCCCCTCAGTTTCGGAATGATCTCCCTGTATTGGAGACTTGCCAAAGTCTGAGGCTGTTTTGTCTTCCAGAAGAGATGCAAAATCCTTGCCTGGTTCAAGGGCAGCAACAGAGAAAAAGTTTCCCTTTGTAGACACCTCATGCTCACCCCTACTTTCAGGCCACCCCAAAATGCACTGGACCAATGCTAGAACCCCAGATATAAAAAGGTCCTACTTCTTAACTTTGGGGTCTTCTCCAATTTCTCTCATGGGCTGGTAGGGCAATTTCTGTTGTCAGTAAAAATAGACACTAATACTGCTCCAAAGTTGCCGCTTTTCATCGTCCTGGTCTCCCAAATGGAAATGAACTGACTTGGAAAAGTCCAGAATGAGTTGGAACATCTGCTGAGAAATGTCCTCGCAGGAGATAGCTCATTCTCCAATAAATGTAGATCCTTCAAGCTGGAGAATTATGGCGTTGAAATGACAGCAAGTGCCTTTGCAAACCATACATGTCCCATGGAGCAAAGAACAGATGCAAACCATTTATAGCCTTTTAATGGAAACTTGGTGTGAAACCCTGGCGTGAAACCCTGCCCATCAGTCCTGAGCCAGGCTTCCGCGGAAATGTATGTCTTTGCATTTTCCCATAAACATTGCCAACGGGAATTGATGGGGATGCTTTTAGGCATCACAACATGGGCCTAGTTGCGACCTCTTGGTGACGATGGGCTCATTACAATTCTGAAAAGAACTTCTTGGTGTGCGGGACGCAGGCCAGTCCCAGCTAACTCTGGGGTTCTGTTGGTTTTGTTGAGGACGAGTTCAGCGCATGTCTCACTCTTCCCTTGAAACGAGGGGGACTGAACGGCACTCGCATTTGGTTGGACTGTGCACAGACTGGCTCCCTGAGGGCGCAAGCCTAACAGGCCGGCGTGCCTGCGCCGTATCCAGCGCAAGTTAGGAGTGGCTGGACCCTCCATGGGGGAGGGGCATGTTTGTGCCCTTACCCTGGGGTAGGGGCCAGCCTCCCTGATGGACTTGCTTGGATCTGCGCCTGTTTAGCATGGTACCCCCCAAAGGTCAGAACTGCCCCTCTGAGGTCTGTGCCGTAGGCGGCTGCCTAACTGACCTCACAATAGCACTGGCTCTGAGCTCACCACACCCCTAAGAGTCATACGAATGTGTAGCTTTTTGGAGGGACACTTATCCCAGCCAGAAAGATGTGCTTGAACAAGCTAACTAGCCTATGGAGGCCCTGACAGTTGGTTTCCTCGCTGACGTTTGGCTGATCTGTTTCTCATGTTGCGCCTTCTGATTACTTTTTTTTCACTGTCTGGGGTCCCCCCGGGCCCTGGCCTTACCTGGCTCCGAGGGTCGCCTCCACGGACGAGGAACGGCAACAGCCTCCAGCCTCCCACCAGGGCCCAAGCAAGGCCCTCAGGGAAAGCAGGAGGAGGACCGGCCGGGGTGAGCCAAGCCAAAACCCTGGGGACGGGGAGCAGGGCCGGGCGGGATCCTGCACCCCCCATGCCCTGCTGGGCAGCTGGGCCTGTCTCAGGAGGAGAGGAAGGGGCGGAGCCCCAGGGGCGGGACCTGGCCGTAAAAAGCAGCCGGCAGCCGGCGAAGAGGGCAGTCGTGGACGGGGCGGCCGAGCAGGAGGTGGTGGAGCAGCAGCTGCCTACTCCCAGGGTGAAGGGCCGAGGGTGAAGCAGCCCCTTTCCCCGCCGCTGGGCTGAGGCCGGCTTTACCTGCTTGAGCCGGCTCGGCCTTCCTGGGGCTCCCTGCTTCCCCTTGTTGAAGGTGGGCACGAACCCCTGCGGACCCCTCGAGCCTGCCGCCCCAGGACCGGGCCCGCCCTGGGGACGTGACATTCACGTTCAAACTTGGAGATTTTCCGTTTCCACCGCAAAGCCCAGGCCGGGATGGCAGCCGGGGGACGGCTGTTTGGGGAACGAGACGGGTGGCGGAACAGGCCAGCCAGCGGCACCCCCTGACAAGACTGCCGAAACGCCTCAGTCCAGGCAGGAGGCCCGCAGAACCTCATCTGAACAAGCTGCCCTGCCAGACCGGGAATGAAGCGCCTGACGCACGCCTCGCCAACCGTCCGGCTTCAGCCCCGTCCGCCCAGCGTCAACAGCATCAGATGTGACAGCCGGATCGATGCAACAGGTCCGAGGCAACGCGGCAGCTGGCCGGCGGTGCAGCCAGTTAAAGGAAGCAAGGAGGAAAAATCCATACTGCAGCCAGCTGAGCGTACGCAGCCACTATTGGCTCTCCTTTTCAATCTCCCATAGTTATGGCAAAAGTAAGCAGCATGTTCCAGGAAGAAAAAGGTAATTTTAGAGATTCACTGGCACAACTCCAAGGAGCTGTATTGGGGCTGCTGGGGCATCACTTGGGACAAGGGGAATAAGATGTCTTCAGGCCCTGCTGGAAGGTTTTCAAGGACCACCATTTTGACACACGAGCAGAGACGCAGGAGGTCCGGGGGGCGGCATTTGTGAGCCCATGGTAAGTGACTAACTGCTCGCATAGTGAATCTTGCGTTATTATGGAGAGTCCATCGTAGAGTGATTTGACGCCCGTTGTACAGCAGGAGTCCACTGAATGTTCATTTTTGCAACATTTAGAATGTTCTGTCTTTTTGTTGTTCCAAACCAAATGACACACTAATCCACAGGAGGGATTCTCCTGCTTGCAAGAAATGAACATTGAGCAGATTCCTTTTCATTCACAACATTAACATTTATATTGAGTTGAGTGGGCAAGAATTGAAAAAAAATATTGCTCATTCTCAATTTGGAAAGAGTCTTTGGGTCACTGTTTACTCAAAGAGATTATGTGTCTTGATTTCATTCAAATAGAAATGTTTTTTAAGAGCACCAAGAAGATGCTCAGGGTTGGTTTCACATATGTATGTGTGCATGCACGCACATGCATCAGTAGGATGAGATTGCGGCACAGACAATATTGTTATACTGTACAGGGGTGCATATGCACAATATATGCACAGCTGTGTTAAGAGCATTTTATCATTCCTAGCTTGGCTGGGATGAAGCAAACAGCATCAAAGAGCCGTGTGTGTGTGTGTGTGTGTGTGTGTGTGTGTGTGTGTGTGTGTGTGTGTGTGTGTGTGAACTCTCTCTCTCTCTCTCTCTCTCTCTCTGTGTGTGTGTGTGTGTGTGTGTGAGCATCTGTGTTTCTGTGTGCGTGAAGCAGTAGATCTATCAAAACTTATTGCAGCCATGGATTTGCTGGATCATGTTGTGCACATTATTCTCCTTTTCTGAGCTTTCCATTTATAAGATGAGGATAACAACCATTTTCATCACCGGTTGTCATGGCTAAGAAACATGCAAGAATGGTAGAAGTGGATAAATAATAAGCAGTAATTAGAGGTGGGAGAAAATGGTGATAATGAAAGTAAAACACAAACCACTGCTTTCAGCACTTCTCATTTTTGCAAAAATAAAACATAAAAACTCCCCAAATCTGCAAAAACAAGCACACCAATTTTATTTGTTTTTATTTATTCTTTCATGGGTGTGTTTGTGTGTGTTTGTGGGTAACGACTGTGGCTTCATCGGCTGACACTGTACCATCAGCTACCTAGTATACCTTTACAGTGATTATAATTTATTCTTATGGTGTCACTTTTGACTAACACCACATAAGCCTGCTTTCTTCACTTCTACCTTTGGAAAACAGTGCAATCTGTGAAAAACCGAATACTGTTTTCTCCCACGTCTAGCAAGATGCAGCCACCTTGACTGCTCTTCCATCTAAATTATGCCTGCGGTGCAACAGAGTCCAGCCCGAAAGGGGGCACTCCTCGCTTTTCGTTTCTGGCTCGACCTCGGCCTGCCCCCTCCTGCCTCGCCTGCGTGTCCAAGCAGTTTGTAAAAAATTCAACACGAGTTCACAATTGTGTGGTTCCTCTGCAGGGGAGGAGCTGCTGTGGGTGTTCTGTGATGGCTTTGCTGGTTGCCCTGCGCTGCATTTTGCGATTTGGAAGTGTGTGCTGTTGAAGGGGCGGACTGACCAAAAGGCATCCAAGGGCCCAATCCTGGCCAACGTTCAAATGTTGATGCGTCTGTGCTGTGCTGTGGGGCATATGCTGCAACCTGCAGTGAGGGGGCAGTCACAGATGCACCCTCAGGCAAGGGAACATTCTCTCCCCTTCCTTGGGGCTGCATTGCAGCTGCATCAGTGCTGGAAAGTTGGACAGGATCGGGCCCTAAGACTACCTGCCCCACCATTGGTGTCAATGCAGCCACACCAATGGAGCACATGCTGCATCCAGTGGGGCTAGGGAGATTGGATAGTCAGGAGGGAGGCATTTTTAGAACCCCCCCCCCCATGTAGGCTTCCTGATAGCTGGTGGGTCTCCTTGAACATACACCAGCCATTTTGCTGGCATATGTCAGGGGAGAAAAGGGACAGGGTACTTAAGGAAGAGGGGATAACCGATGTCTTCTGGATGAGGTCACTATAATTTCTTGTTGCCTGAAAAATCTAGAGGCAAAATTTGTGCCAAAGAGACCATTCCCATTCAGTTCTCCTTGGTTCGTTAAAAGGCAGAAGCAGTACCAGAGATGGGAATTACCTAAGCCAGCGATCTTCAACCTTTTCCATCCCACAGCACACAGGGAAGGTGCTACCATCAGCTTTTTGTGCTCCTGGTGGTGGGGGCTCACTCCCCAATGGCCCGGCTAATAAATGACCCTTCCCCAAATATCCGGGTAGCACTACACATCCCATTGCATTCCGTAGCAATGGTGTATAACACAATGATCTTATTCATACATACCAAAGTTTTCCCAGTTTTGGCCACTAGTGTCAAGCTCAGCTTGTTGCCCCCCTAAAGCAATGGTCACTAGATGGGGAATTACATCACCTACATCTATTCAACACGCCACCTCAAGAGGTCAAACCTGTTCCATTAGTAGGTGGCTCCGATCTCTTTATTTGGCTACTATATTGTCTTGGTTGTGCACTAGATTGAGGCAATAACAGCCCATATTCAGTCACAAAGTCAGACCAGTCAAGAGCACATCAGCTTTGAGAAATTAAGAGTCGTAAATATTCTTTGGGTAAGGCTCCCATTCTGACAGTAATGTTTAATGTGTGTTATTTCCTAAACGCCTTGTTGTCCGACTGAAAGCAGATGTGCAATGGTTGTTATTGTTCATTGTGGCACCTTTTGTTCTCTCTCTCTCTCTCTCTCTCTCTCTCTCTCTCTCTCTCTCTCTCTCTCT
>JAJKFI010011864.1:7370071-7382723 GCA_029204185.1 Lerista edwardsae | reverse complement strand
TCTCTCTCTCTCTCTCTCTCTCTCTCTCTCTCTCTCTCTCTCTCTCTGTCACTACGACCACCTCCAGATTTCATTTTTCAGAATGTGGAAAGATGATGTAGACGTGGATTTTAAAAGCCATTTCCGATTGTCAGTGTTTTCTGCCACTTTTAAATTGAAGTGCCCATTTCCTGATTTAATGGCTTGATTCCAGATGCTGGGCCACATTAAATAGTGAACAGAGCCTTTTTGCCCTTAGACACAAAGCTGTTTTGCTCGAGATGAGCAAGAGAGGAAAAAAAAATACTGCTCAGCAGGGGGAGAGCCACTATACTGCTACCACAATAAGCTTTCAGAATGAGCTTTGGCCTTCCTTGTTTATCCCATTCAACCATACCGCAGACAGGCAGTACTATAAAGCACAAATGTTTGGGGGGGCAGATAAACATGGGGAGATGGTTGAAGCCCAAGTCTTCGTTGGTTAGCATGATTACGGAATGAATCATCCAGGAGGGTGAACTGATGTTTCTGTAATGGGCAGTAAACATTTCAAAATGGCTGAAAGGTCACTCTGGAATGTGGGAAGCCAACAGAGCTTGGAAGACGTGATCTCCTGCAACCCCCCAGGTAAGGCAAAGGACTGATTTTGAGAACAAAAGAAAAGCCCCACTGGACCAGGCCAAAGGCTAATTTATTCCAGCTTCCTGTATCTCACAGTGGCCCCCAGATGGTGGTGGGGTGAGTATAGCAGGAGGGAGCTGAAGGGTGGAAGGCACCTTGGAATGCAGATTCCCCTTTCTGGGGATCCAGTCTGATCCAGCTGATGCACATGCCATTGGCCTCTCTCTGGTGCAGCACGTTCATACGTGGAAAGAAAGCCAAAACAGGTAGGACCTCAGTATCCACTGGAGTTTGGTTCTGGGACTCTCCGTTGATGCAAAAAACCCACGTTAAATACAAGCAATTAAAACCAAACAAAACCCGAGTCGTGCAGGCAGGCAATTTGAGCTGCTATTTTGCAGTTTGCGCCGCGGAACGTGACGTGACCCCTCCCTTCACCCGCACTCACTGAACAATGGAATGTGGAAGTGATTATTCCTTTCTGCATTCCGCTGTTCCATGAGCGAGGGTGAAGGGAGGAGCTCACTTTTCTTGGAGCAAGCTGCAAAAAAGCAGTTCTAATAGTCTGGCTCCCTAGAAAAGCAGTTTTTAGAATGGGGATGGTAAAGGGACTTTTTCCCCCTTCTCCAGGGACCAGTAAGGTCCTTCTTATCTGCAGTGCAAGGAAGGTGCAAGGGAGTGGCCACAGGATGCAAATAACTTGCTGTCTTGTGTGCTCCCTGAGGCACCTGGTGGGCCTCTGTGAGATACAGGAAGCTGGACTAGATGGGCCTTTGGCCTGATCCAATAGGGCTGTTCCTACGAGTCCCTGTCTGAAGAGGAGCATCTGGTTCTGGTGGCGAAGAGAAATGCTGTGGAGAATCTTGACTGGCCACCAGTGTGTTTACTTCAGAATGCCAGATACAAAGGGTATGTCAACAGGATGCAGGCAGCCTGTTGTCTTGTGTGCTCCTTGAGGCACCTGGTGGGCCACTATGAGATACAGGAAGCTGGACTAGATGGGCCTTTGGGTTGATCCAGCAGGGCTGTTATGTTCTTATGCAGTGGCCATCAGTATTGAATCTAATCCAAGGATCAAAAATCAGTGTATAATACATCGTCCAGTGCTTTTTCATTCCTAGGAAGCTAAACCCAGGCACTGCTGTATCTGCAATCACTCACTGGTCAGGAAAATGGCAAGTGTATAATCACATAGTGTTCTGTCCTGGGTGATGCCACAGAATAGTAAGCACCCCCAGGCATGCAAAATGGGAAGTAGGCACAATGTACTTTTTATCCGTTTGCCTTGGCTCTTTTCTTCTTCTTTCTATTAAAAAGAACATATATCGTGAGGACAAACAGTGTGAAAGCTGTAGGAATCTACGCCGCAGAAGAATCTACGCCAAGGACCATCTTCCCAGGGGGGCGTTGCCTGTGCTTGGAGTCCTGCGGCTGCTTCTTAGCCTCTGGGCAGGCTGTCCTCGCTTCGGGCAGCTTCTCCTGGCATATTTTCTTCCGCGTTCAAATGCACATCCCCCCCGAGTACAAAATGCATTTAGAGGATATGAAATATGCATGGAACACTTTGAGCATTATTCTCCACTTTCCCAACTAAACACTCACAAACTGCCGTGGACCCAGGGCAAGCATTTTGAAGCCTCCTCTTGCGCACCGCGATGTTGCCGCAAAGAGTCGGTCAACTCGAGTGTTTGCCGCTTAACGCACTTTCTTGCACTCAGGCTCGACTCAAGTGTCCTTTCAACTCAAGGGTCTTGTTCTGGGCACTGCTCTTCAGCAGGGCTAACCGGGACCGAGGAAGGCAAGCAAGATGATCGAGGATCGGGAAAGCAAGCCGTCCGAGGAGAGGTGGCTGGAACTGGGTGTGTTAAGTCTGGAGAAGACAAGACTGAGAAGGGACATCACAGAGCATAATCTAAACTGCGCTCTAGGCTGGCACATGTTGCTTGTTGCAGGTGTGCTGTCAGATGCATTTGCACCACTTTTTGAAGAGAGAAAAAATATTTGCTGGCCTCTCTATTCTGCCTCCTGGGCCTGGAGGCTCAAAGGTAAGGCTGGCCTTGCAGGGCTGGCGTAGGGACTCTGGTAGGAAGACAGGAGGCATAACGAGGCAGGGGGACAGACAGAATGGAGCAGAGGGGGGGCGGAGAACAGGTGGAGAGCAGGCGGAGAACATTGGCGGACTGGCCCAGGGTGGGGGAAGGAGGCGGGATCCAGCACTCGGCAGATCCTAACCTCTGTTCCCAGCTCAGGTGGCCCCAATTCAGGGGCTCAGAGTTGTGCTGCCCAGGGGAGGGGGAACTGCATGGTAGCAGCTTTGAGCTCCAGACTGGAAATGGGGCCGGCAGTTAGGCCAGCAAACTTTGGCAAGCACAAGGGACACCATAAACTATGTTTGGACCACTCTCAGAGTTACACACAGCTGTGCACGATCCGCCCTGACTCCAGGTGGTCCAATTGCGCTTTACGGTGGCCCTTGTGCTAACTAAAGTTTGCTGGCCTAACTGTGCCGGCCTAACTCCAAGTTAGGATTGCACCCTCAGTTTTGCACAGTTTTTTGCAAATGAAGGACATCTTATATTTGGACAAGAACAATGAAAAATGAACAGTTATTTTTCATCCTGTGCAATGAATTTTAAACAGACTAAAAGATCACTCAACTGTGCCTTTTCCTGCTTACAGACAGAAAAGCATTAAAACGCGAGGCACTATTTTTTTTTCAAATATCCAGCAAAAATGAGTTCAATACAAATCAAGATTAAAAACCGCTTTGGTTCCTGTTTTGCCCCTTTCCTCTGCCTCTGAAGGATAAAAACCTAGTACTATTAACATATTAACATTTTAAATATTGTATTAGACATTAAAAGTGTTGCCGAAACACTTTGAAGCATGGACCAAACACACTCATGGAGATTTAAGACCAGATAGGGTTAGCTACAAATCATGTTTTTAAACACATGCAAATGGCAGATGAAAAACTCACTTTCTCTCTTTTTAGGTCTCAAATAATGTAGGTCCCTGAACGATATGACTTATTAACTTCATATGACTAATACAGAAATGTAAGCTCTTTTGCAGTAGGACCAGATTTTACTAGGTGTTTCTAAATAATTTCTTCATATGCAGTGGTGCCTAATAAATGCCTAATAAATGATGGAAAGTTATGCCCATGATTAGGGACATACTCAGGGGCGGACTTAGTAAAAATGGCGCCTGGGGCACCCAATAGGAGTGCGCCCCCACAGGAGCTCAGGTCTACCCACCAGAAGCAGCCGCAGGTAGACCTGGGCTCCAGAGCCCAGATCTACCCATTAGAAACGGCCGCAGGTAGATCGGGGCTCCAGAGCCAAGGGCCCAGGTCTATCTGCGGCCATTCCTAATGGGTAGATCTGGGCTCCGGAGCCCAGGTCTACCCGCAGCCGTTCCTAATGGGTAGATCTGGGCTCTGGAGCCCAGGTCTACCCGCGCAATGTTGCGGGGGCTACTGGCGCCCCCCTAGACAGCCCCAAGATGGCGCCCAGGGCTCATGCCCCCCCTGCCCCCTAGATCCACCACTGGACATACTAGGGTGTGTACTGGCATAACCAGGGGAGGCAGCACCTTACAAAGTGCTTGCAAGGGAGTGGCAACAGGATGCAAACATTGTGTTGTCTCGTGTGCTCCCTGAGGCATCTGGTGGGCCGCTGTGAGATACAGGAAGCTGGACTAGTACAGCAGGCACAGCAACATGCTGTGTAAGTGACCCCTCCCACTTTCCGTCTGAGCCCTTCGGGGCAGAGACAGCATGCCCGCACCCTGTCACCTCCTCCATCACCAACAGGAGCCAGTGTGCACAAAAATCCCGCCTGCAGCTCAATATCTTTGTCCTCTTGCTCCCATCTGCCACCATGTTTGTCATGTGACTTAGCATGGAGAATCCTGGGAGTGGAACCTTTCCCCTGCCATCCTCCTCTTCACTGGTCATTTTAGAAGAAGTAGCAGCAGAACTGGAGGAGGAGGTCAGCCTGTGCCATCTTCCTCTCACGTGCTCTCTGAACACATCCGAACATCTCCCAGTCTGTCCCCTGAAGCAAAGGCTTCAGCCAGCCTCATGGCGGGACCAGCCGCAGAGCTATAGAGGGCGGCACACCACAACACACCGTATAGGCCCCTCCCACTCGCCTTCAGACCCATTCTGGGCAGTGATGTCAACATGTAGGCACTCGCCAAACCCAACAGTGTCTCCTGCGTGTGGCTGTTGTGGCCCAGAATGGCTCCAACGGTGAGTGGGAGGGTGACTTGTGGTGCCTGCAATATTTACCACGCCACCCTCTATAGCTCTGCGGCTGGTCCCGCCATGAGGCTGGCTGAAGCCTTTGCTTCAGGGGACAGACTGGGAGAGAGCGTCAACTGGCGGGGGATGTCCCACACCTGGCCCCCAGCCACCCTCCTGCCCCAAAGGTCTAGCTGGCTGCCCCATCCCTTTCGGATGTGTTCAGAGAGCACGTGAGAGGAAGATGGCACAGGCTGACCTCCTCCTCCAGTTCTGCTGCTGCTGCTTTACTTCTCAAATCATGCCTGGGTAAGGAACGTGGAGGCAGGGAGTGGGTATGTGGGTAAATGGATGCAAGAATGGATGAGTGACAAGTGGGGCGTATGTCCCTTTAAATAAACTCCCAGCTGAAGAGATACTTCTAAACTATAAAGCGTGTGTTGCACTGAAGACAAGAGTTAGATACCTGTCAAGTTTGATTCCATGTTCTGCTCAGGTAATGTTTGTTAGAATTGCTCATGATATTTTGCGCTCATGCAGCCAATTCTCTAAGACAGTGGTTCTCAAACCTTTTCGCACCGGGACCCACATTTTAGAATGATGATCAGTCCAGGACCCACCTGAAGTGATGTCTTGGCTGGAAGTGCCGTCACTGTGGGTGCAATCCTAATGACTCTGAAAGTGGTCCAAACATACTTGACGGTATCCCTATTGCCGGCCAAACTGTGCTGGCCTCACTGTGCTGGCCTCACTCCAGGTGAGGATTGCACTCTGTAACTCCAGAGCCTAAGAATGCAGCAGTGTTTATTTCCCATCCATTCTCCAATCACAAAGTGAATCAGAAACGGGGAAGAAAGCCTAGTTACAACCTTGACACAAGCAAAACAACCACATAGCCCTCCCACTTTCCAGCAGCCCAGCTTCCCATATTTTCAAGATGGCTGCTCTAGGTGCTTTGCGACCCACCTGAAATAGGCTCATGACACACTGGTAGGTCCTGACCCACTGTTTGGGAACCACTGCTCTAAGAATTTACTCCTGAAAACATTTTGGATCTTACACAGCAGAAAATATTGCTTGTCTAAAAGGGAGCCCCATTTTGGGGATTCTTTGGAAATTGCAATTTGTTGGAATTTCCGTGACACTTCCAGAAATACCTGTATCTCCCCATCGAATGCATCTTTGCTGCAGCTGTGTACCTGGGTAGTGGTATCTTTAGGAAAAACAAAAACCTTCCTTAGCAAGATGCACATGATATTTATTATGTTAATTATAAGGTTCACAGAGGGAAGCGATTTGGCTCCATAATCATTTGACACAGCTTTAATCTGCAGTCACAAAGCAGAGTTGTCAGCGGAATGGCTTCCCTTCCGGATGGGTGAATGTGCTTTATTGCACTGTCACATGTGTCAACAACAACACTCAAGCATCTGGAGCGATCATCTTCAAATTTAGCCAAGAGGGGCTGAGGTTTACACAGTTGTGAGTCAAACTGTAGTACATGGATGTTTGCAAAAATATCCAGGTTGCAATCCTCACCTGCAGTTAGGCCAGCACAGTTTGGCTGGCACAAGGGACACTGTAAAGTGTGTTTGGACCACTCTGGGAGTCAGGGAGGATGGCACATGTCTGTGTGCTGGCCTCTCTGACTCCGAGAGTGCTCCAAATATACTTTATGGTGTTCCAGCCAAACTTTGCTGGCCTAACTTTGCGGGCAGAAGATTTAGCTGAGAGGGTTAATGCCTCCGTTTGCCCGAAGATAACAGCTGAAGATCTGAAGGTTGTGAGCTCGAGACTACCGGAAGTCTCTGTGAGCGGCAGACCTTGCAAACTGCGGCTGATTAAAAGCTGAGTTTCAGCTGCCTCGTGGGAGGAGGAGTGTGCTGGTCAGCTGCGTCTCTGGTGGGAGCAGGGAAGCCTCTTATCGGCCAGCAGAAGACAGACGGGTGGCTAAGAAAGAAGGCTAAATCCAGAAAGATCCATCTGTATGAGTGTTGTTCTTGAAAGATAGAACATTTCTGTAAATTGTAAAAACCTTCAGGTTTGTGAATAAAAGTCTGCCTATGTAAACCGCCTTGAGTTACAGTCATTAGAGAAATCTAGTGATCTTAAGAAAGGCGGTACATAAATACATGTATTATTGTTATTGTTATTGTTAACTGTGCCAGCCTCACTCCAGGTTAGGATTGCGCTCCCAGAATGTCACCCTTTGGACAGCTTAAACTCCCAGCTTAAACCTTTATGTGGTGAGATGAGTAACATGTCAGGTGCCATGGGTCGCAATCCTAACCAACTTTCCAGCATGTCATATTGGACCCAAACCTGCGGATATGTTTATCCACAGGTTTTGGTATCTGGGGGTGCGGGTGGGGCTGGGAATGGAACACCCATGGATAACGAGGTCCAACTGTACATAAAAGCTGCCCTTCCATACTCTGCCCATCGCCTTCCTCCTTTCTACATCTTCAGGCTCAGTGGGCAATGATCCCCACTTTGTCTTCACTCTCCTAATTCTATTTGTGGAAATCATGGTGCAAATTAGAACAAAGCATTCAAATGGAATACACATGTGCGTTGTTTCTATCATCTACATAGAAACAATGCACATTTTCGTAGATAAGGAAACTGGACCTGTATTTTTTGGGAACAGTAATAAAGTACTTCTTTGGAAGCTGAGGGCCTCTGCTCCTATGTCTGTTGATAGCAGTGAACTGCCTGGGTGACGGGATTTCCCATAGGAAAAGGGTCCTTCGGCTGATTCTGCTGCTGCCTAGAACTCGCCCCCACCCATTCCAGCATCTTTTCACCTTGTCACAATTTTTCCATTTTCGCCCGTTATATTTGCATATATGTTCCTGAGATCTTAAGATTTGCTTTTAGCTTATCTTTTTCTCTCAGGACAATGTGAATAATATGTATTTATAAAATGTGTATACAGTAAAACAGATGATTAATGTGTTTAATTTGCATTGAAATTATGATCTTATCTCCTGTCTTTTTTCCCCCCAGCTTGTTTGGATCCGAGGTATGAACAGCTGCCCTGATGTTGGACGCCGGATTCTTGTTATTGCGGTGTCTTCATTCGAACAGGCTACCCAAGATATGTAAGGCGCATGACCTATTAGTTCAAAAATGCCATTCAGTCTACTGTTCCATGTGTTCTGCCTAAAGACACATACGCAAATACATCATTCCTGATACACATCTTCTGAATTGTTATGTGAAAGTGTTATGAAAAGAAATGAGAGTATGAATTCACTGGCAGTTTTCAAATTATTTCCCCCCTTTTGTTGCTTGTTCAATGTGGAAGACTATGGACGGTGTGTGGGCAATGAAGAAAAGTCCTTTGGGGATTAAGGGCCAAATCCGATCCAGTTTTTCAGCCCTGATGGAGCTGTCCCAAAGGGGTTTGTGCTGTAGTCTGTGGTGGAGGGGGAGTCAGGGAGGCCTCCTCAAGGCAGGGAAATGTTTGTTCGCTTCCCCTGGGGCTGCATTGCAGCTGCACTGGTGATGGAAACTTGGCTAGGATTGGGCCCACAGAGAGTTATTTTTGGGTTAACAAGTCAGCGATGGAGACTGAGAGTGCAATCCTAACCTGGAGTTAGGCCGGCACAGTTAAGCCAGCAAAGTTTGGTCAGCACAAGGGACACCGTAAAGCACGTTTGGACCACTTTTGGAGTCAGGGGGGCTAGCACACAGATGCACAGCACATCCTCCCTGACTCCGAGAGTGGTGCAAACGTGCTTTACAGTGGCTCTTGTGTAGGCCAAACTTTGCTGGCCTAACTGTGCTGGCCTGACTCCAGGTTAGGATTGCACCCTGGGGCTTTGTTCACTTTTAATAACAGAACATATTCAAAAATGGAAGAGACATTCTGGTAAATTAAAAGGCGATTATTGCAAGTGACAAAGATATTGAAAGATGCCCCAGAATCATCTTTAATGAGCTCCAAGAATAACTCTGATCAAGCAAGGATGCTTTAGCAGTTTTAAAGGTAAAGAGCAGCTTCATTAAGGGCAAGGTCATTTCTTTTTCCATTTCAAACAATGGCACTCTGACAGCCAAAAGAGCCTGCTGATTGGCTTGATTCTTCTTGCTCCCTGCTTCATTTAAGAATGTGATGCTCCCCTGCGGATTACAAGACTTTAAATATAACAAATATGCAGTGCTAAAAAAATAAAATGCAGTGTTTACAGTAACAATATCGCAACTGGTGCCTGGTGTGTCTAAAAACGAAGCACAAAATCAAGCCACTTGGAAACTTGTCAAGAGGCATGTGTGCGTGAAGGTTAACTATAGTGTGTTAAGGATTGTTAAACCACAGTATAGTGTGTTAAGGATTGGCATTGTTACGGATGGGTAAACTGTGCTCCTCTGTTCAGATCTCAGGCCTGTAACAAAATTTGCCTTTCTGGTCCAGGTAAGGCAAAACAGGTTTACTGACTCCACATGCTGGCATGCCTCACTGGTATGAATTTCCTTGTTCCAGAGCTATAACTAGCAGGTCTATATAGGGATGCACTGTGCCACTCTTATTCCACTCCTTTTTGCTTAAGAGGTCTCATGGTGCAATCCTCACTTGGAGTTAGGTCGGCACAATTAGGCCAGCAAAGTTTGACTGGCACAAGGGACACCGTAAAGTATGTTTGGACCATTCTTGGAGTCAGAGAGGTCAGAACACAGATGTGCACCATCCTCTGAGAGTGGTCAAGGCACGGTGTCCCTTGTGCCGGCCAAACTTTGCTGGCCTAACTGTGCCGTCCTAACTCCAGGTGAGGATTGCTCTCTCAGACGGGTTTCCCATCTAATTTTCCATTAAGGAAATGATTTAATCATTCTCTAAGGACTCATGAGACCTTTATTTAACACTGGCAAACACAAGAGCATTCAGAGCTAGCATCCCACTGTGCACCTGAACATTCGGTGATGCCCTAGACCCCCTGAACCGCCCTTTTAACTGGTGTCAGCGTTTGTAACCTCCAGGCAGGGGAAGGGAATAGACCAGCTGGCAGGCTTATTTGCACAGTAATGAGTTCTGTCGACCAGCCCGCAATGGACTGATGGAAGGAAAGAGATTTCTTCCCAGTGCTGCTGGTTAAATGTGATTGACAAAGCCGGGTGACACACGCCTCAATTTCCCAGCTTCCCGGCCACCCCCCCCAGCTCTGAAAAGATCAATATTTGAAATTAGTTTCTTATGAGAGTAGAAATAAATAGAAAGGGTGGAACTCGACTTGCCTTGGAACTCGGGGGGGGGGGGGGCTTGGTTGTGTCACAAAGTCGGCCTTCGTCAGTGTAAAGCAGGGGTTCCCAAATGTTTTTGACTGGCAGCTCCCTTGACCAGCTGGGCCACTGGCTGCGGCTCCCCATTAGGGCTACAATCCTACACATTGTGGAGGGTGGCGGGTTTTCCCTAGGATTCTGCAGCCCCTCTGGCTGATTAGCACGGCTCCCCAGGGAGCCACGGCTCACAGTTTGGGAAGCACCGGATTAAGGCAAGGTCCAGCTTCTCTCAACTGGGCGGGGGGAGCACACAACCCTGACGTCACCCCCTGATGGTCCAGATGCGGAAGTGATTTGAGGTGAGGTGATGACATCACCAGCAGCTCCTTCCAGGTGCTGAGCTGCCAAAACCGCTTGTCAGGCTCAGCTGGGCGGAGGCAGGGGCCGTAGTGGGTGTGGTGGGGCTTTTCCATCTCCCTGCGGCACTGGGGAGAAGGAGAAGCTGGAAATGTGTGGTGGAGAAATTGGAAAGCCTCCGAGGTGGGAGGTCCAGTTCTGGTCACCACATCTCCAAAAGGACATAGTGGAGCTGGAAATGGTGCAGAAGAGAGCGACAGTTACAGGGCTGGGACATCTCCCTTAGGAAGAAAGGCTGCAGTGTTTGGGGCTCTTCAGTCTGGGAAAAGGCGCCTGAGGGAGGCAGGGACATGATTGAGACGTACAAAATTATGCACGGGAGGGATAGAGTCGATACAGGGATATTGTTTTCCCTCTCTCAAAACACCAGAACCAGGGGGCATCCGCTAAAACTGAGGGTTGGGAGAGTTAAAACAGATAAAAGGAAGTACCTTTTTACCCAGCGGGTAGTTAATCTGTGGAACTCTTTGCCACAGGAGGTGGTGATGGCATCTGGTCTTGATGCCTTTAAGAGGGGATTGGACAGATTTCTGGAGGAAACGTCCATCGTGGGCTAGAGGCAATGATGGATTGTGCAACCTCCTTACATTGGTGGTGGGCTACTTCAGAGTACCGGGTGCAAGGAAATGGCAACCGGATGCAAGCATCTTGTTGTCTCATGCCTCCCTGGGGCACCTGGTGGGGCCGCTGTGAGATACAGGAAGCTGGACTAGAGGGGCCTTTGGCCTGATCCACCAGGGCTCTTCTGATGTTCTGATGAGGTGGTAGCTGCAGAGGGCCTTTCATGGACCCCAACAAAGGGCCTTGTGAGCTGCAGGAGGCCTGTGGGCCGCATATTGGACCACCCTGGTCAAAGTCCCTCCTCGCATGGACATTTCCCCCCCTCTCCTGTTGAAATGGGTTTGCCTCAGTCTCCCCCCCCCCCACCTTTTTGCCCCATTTCTGATCTGGGAAAAGACAAGGAAATGCCTCCAACAGCCCAAGCACAATGTCAGCTGGAACTGGCCTGTTTTTAATAATGAACATGATGATTATCATAACTGGTTGAAGGAGAGGATCAGTGTGACACAAGACAGACCTTGGAGCAAATTAGGAAGAGCTCACAACTGCGCTCCCTGATCATCTCTTTTGATAATGGGAAAAGGAACCCGGGACTGTGTCTTACTCCGAGCAGGCGCTGTGAGAGGCTTGACGCAAGCCAGAAACCAGCGAGGCAGGGCTGCTCGGTGCGCTTCCAAGCCTGGGCAAAGTGACCGCTGTGGACTGCCTGGAGATGAACGCTCCCCTTCTCCCGAGCCTCCTTCTGACGATGCCGGGGACTCCAAGTCGAGGTTCGAGAGGCCCACGCGGGAAATGTGATTTGCGCGATAGGATCTGCGGCTCTAATTGGAATTCTATTTCCAGTGAAGCGTGACAGGTGTGTGGGTGTGGGGCTTTGCTGTGCCCGGATTATTCAATGACATCTTTCTATTTTTATGATTGAAGAGGTGGGGTGTGCGTGTGTGTGTGTGTGAGAGAGAGAGACAGAGACTCCGTGCAACCTGAGACCTTTTCTCCAAAGTTCAGGAGCCATTTACAAAACCCTTTCACTGACAGGCTTTCCAGAGGACGAGCCATCAGGCAATTCCGTGCTTCCAAATGTCCCCTTGTTGAGGACTAGATGGGGAGAGGCTTGTGCTGGACAGTGTGCCCGCTCTCTTTGCCTTTCCTTGGCACCTCGCCCTTCTTCCAGGAATCTCAAGGAGTATACAGGATCCCCCGGCCATTTTTCCTCAGAACAACTGTGGATGGGGAGGGAGAACGGCACTTTGGGGGGGGGCATCGTGCATATTACGTGGCCGTCTGGTTGATACTTGGGTCTCGGGCAGAGACTTGCTTGTATCAATCAATCAGTTCCAGGGCGCAATCCTAAGCTGCGCTGGAACGGGCAGGCCGGTAGGCCTGTGCTTTATCCGGCATAGCTTGGGAGCAGGCTGGAGCCTCCATGGGGCAAGGGCACGTTCGTGTCCTGACCCCGGGGTAGGTGCCAGCTGCCCCAATGGGCTCCCAAGATCTGCACCCAGTGGCGTCATGCAGCCGGAACGCTGGGCGGGAGGAACAGGTGAGCGGCAGCCCACCCGTTGCGTTCCGGTCCGTTTCGCCATCTTCCCCGCCCCTGCGGGG
>JAJKFI010011864.1:7330246-7358185 GCA_029204185.1 Lerista edwardsae | reverse complement strand
ATGTATGTATGTATGTATGTATGTATGTATGTATGTATGTATGTATGTATGTATGTATGTATGTATGCAAATGAGCCATGGTGACAACACTCAAGCACCACACCAGACTCGTGCACAACACTGCCGAGATGTATATGCCCTCTTGAGGCCCATTAAAACAGTGGCAAGGACCAGTGCAGCTATTCATCTTGCAGTTGCGCCCCACTGCTGAATGAAATCCTTCCTTCAGTGGGGCGCATCTTGTTCAGATCCATGCACAAGACAAGCATGCACATCTCTTCCTCTTTAAACATGGCAGTGGGGAAACCTTCTTCTCAGCGCGTCATGCAGCCGGAATGCTGGGCGGGAGGAACGGGTGAGCGGCAGCCCGCGGGAGCGGGGAAGATGGCGAAACGGAGCGGTACGCAACGGGCGGGCTGGCACTCACCCGTTCCTCCCGCCCAGCGTTCCGGCTGCATGATGCCGCTGCTTCTTCTTCTGATTCTTCTTCCTCCCTCCTGAAGCAAGACTCCTCCTAAACATGTACTGGAGGACAAAAACCGCCACACCTGTTGCGACACTGGGACTCCTGTTAGCCTAGCACGCCAAACAATTAGTGTTCTGGTCACCTGGAAAGGCCTTCAATCAGCGAGAATGTGTAATTCAATTTACTGTGTGTGACCGTTTGTTCACTTAAGCCTGCTGGGTTCAGTTAGATTGTTGGTTAATTATTTTCGTACACGTAGGCCTTTGTTTGTGGCTCCGGTCCTGGCTTTTCTTATTACATTTTAATGAAAACGTTTTCTTCGGCATTGATTATCTGTAGTGACTCAGAAGCAGCGTTGGCTTTGGGAGCCGTTTGAAATGCGAAGCAACCGGAGGCAGCTGGGGAATCGCAAATGGGCTCCATCATGAATGTCACACCCTCGTGTCCTTGTAGCGCAACCACTGTCAATTAGACATTCCTGAATACATTCTGGGCTCTGTAACCTCGTACGGCGTAATCCGGCTGGGTTCTGGGGAACGGCTCCTCATTTGCATTCCAGCAGCTGGAAGCGAGGCTTGCCTCCTTTACGCCTCTGCAAATCCAAATGGACAAAATGCCTAATGAGACAAATTGCATGAGCCCAGCATTTAAAAAGCGGATCAGCATAGGAATACTTACGCATCTCATAAATAGGTATTTCCTGCTTCGCACCAGCCATTGCCTGAGGATATGAGGCCTTATTAGATCAACAAACATGGCATGTTCAGGGAATATGAAGAGTGTGTGTGCGTGTGCACGCGTGCAAGGGTGTGCGTGTGCATGGGTTTGTGCCGGAGAGAGAGAGAGAGAGAGAGAGAGAGAGTCTTTGGAGGAATATTCTTGCACTCCTGAAGAGTCACTAAAGGTGCAATCCAAACCCGCCGCTAGGCTGGCACAAGTCCCTTGTTGTTGCAGACAGGTTGTAAAGCAACTTTGGGCCACTCTTGGAGTCAGGGAGGCTGGTGCATGGATATGTGCCATCCTCCCTGAGCCAGTTCTAGCACAAGGTAAGGCCAGCCTAGGTAGGCCAGCACAGGGGCCTGGGGAGGGTGGAGGGGGGCTGGACTGAAGGAGAATCTGGGCGGGGGAAGGGGGTGGAGGGGGGCCTGTGGGTGAGCTGGCCTGAGGAGGGTGGTGGTGCCAGCATCCTGACCTTCCTCCCCGGCCCAGTAGGCCCCAATTGTGATGGCACAGACCCGAGAAGCCCCATAGAGGTGGCTGGTGGTTTACCAGGGGTAAGGGGGAAATAGCTCTTTACTCTGAGGTGACCTCCAGCTGCCTCCTGACCTGCACTGGTTACACTCCAAGGCACTCTAAAGCTGCAGCCAGTAGTGTCAGCCTACCGGTACGCTGGGCGTGTCTTCCGGGTGAGCGGCAGCGCGATCGCTGCAGCGGGCGGGCTTTTGCCGTTACGCAACAGAATGCAGCGATCGTGCTGCCTCTCACCCGGAAGACACGCCCAGCGTACCGGTAGGCTGACACTACTGGCTGCAATCCTATACATTAAAATAAATGGGACTTATTTTTTTGTAGATGTAGGTAGGATTGTGCTGTAAGTCAGTCAAATTTGATGGGGCCCAGTTGCTTGAGCAAAAACTGACACGATCCAAGAGTCGCATGCTGTCACCAGCTACTGAATTAAAGGAAGAAGATTCTTAAGTATTTTGTCGAAAGAGGTCTAACTGTGGCACTGAGTTTCCAGGCTCAGCTTATCCAGTTCCCTAGAGGGTTAGCACAGAAGATCTTATAGTAGCTCAACTAAGGACCGACTTAGATGTGACACGGGAGCCCCATGTGTGGAACTTCCAAAGTCGTCTTTTTTTGGTCCAAAAGTAGTCTCAGGGTGGTCCAATTTCAATGGAAGCTAACATGGGAGGGGAGATCTCCTACTCCCCCCCCCATGTTAACAATAACAACTGAAACCACTCCCTGGAATTTCTATTAGCTTGTATTAGCAAGACTGTGCCTGCAAGTTTTCTCCTCCATGGCTAATAAGCAACTTCCCAGCACGGGCCTGTGCTGCATCCTGCAGTGGAGTCGTCGTCACAGAGGCCTCCTCAAGGGCAGGGATGTCTGTTCTCTTACATTGGAGCTCCATTGCCCTGACCCCATTGCTGGAAAATTGGTTAGGATTGCGCTTCTCCAGGCTTCCCAGGACAAATTGCTCTCCCTATGCTCAATATAAGCGATATTATTTCTTTAATATTTAAAGCTGCCATTCTGCCCAGTCAGCAGATTTAGGCACACACCTTCCCTCCTCTCAGACATCAATGCTCAAAGAGTACAGCAACAAAGCAAGCAAGCAAGCAAGCAAATGGCCTTTCTTCCTCCATGTTTTGCTGGCCACTCTAGTCACACACCTGTTCCATGGTTCACCTGGTGGCTTTTTTAATCAATAGTCATCAGGCTCATCTTGTCTTCCTCTGAGAGATGCAGACTGAAAAAGTGGCATTTGAAGAAACCCAGGAACTTGACAGTGAATGGGTGAGTTGTTTTTATTTTTTTGGTAAGACTTCTCTCAAGAGTGCAATAATCCATAGGTGAGTGGCCTGCCTGAAGGCACCAAACATTATCTTCTCACTGCATTGCAGCTGCGCCCTAACCACATATTTTTAGGTGACCGGCCTTTTCAAATACTGAGTTAGGTCCATTTGCCATATCTAATTTCCCCTGCATGCTGTGAAACAGAGAGATAAGATGGCTTTGTGCTTCTAAAATATATATCCTACGGCACTGGCAAGTCTGATGGGTCTCTTTACTGACTGGCGAAAAAAATCCTTATTAATGATGGTATGTCGCACTGAGCCTGGGTTTGACTGCAAGTTTAAGAATGAGATATAGAGCCATAGTACTACACCGTTTTCCCAGCATATTCCAGAATCGATGCTCAGTGATACAGGGGTCAGGTGAAAAAGATGTCTTGGGAGCTACTGAGACCTGATTCACATAACTACACACCAGCGACGTGCAGTGCAGGGGTGGAAGGTGAGGCAGAATCTCCCCACCGAGTTCTTCGAAAAGTACTGCCCCTGCTGTGATCCTGCAAAGACTTACAACCCAGCTGCTTTAACACTTGTGTTTGTGTGATCTCAGTGGTGGCACACTTTTCAAAGAAATCCAGAGGGGCTGTCCTGCCTCACCTTCTACCCCAGCACTGTATGTTGCTGGTACACCCCAGATTTCATTTTTAATCTATTCAGACTTTCTGGTCAGCCTGGATAAAAAGTAGGCTTGGTAAACTGCTTGCGAGAACCAGCTTCTGTGAACACAAAAGATGAGTGTGTGTGTATGTGTGTGTGTGTGTGTGTGTGTGTGTGTGAGAGAGAGAGAGAGAGAGAGAGAGAGAGAGAGAGAGATTTGTCAGCAAAAATTGGTGTGCCCTACTGTAGTTCTTTGAAAAGTGCCTCCACTGCTGCTGCAGTGGCTGTGATCCTGCAAACACTTACAACATGCAGGCGCCAACTGCTCAAATCCATGGGTTCACGGGATCACAACAATGGCGGCACTTTTCAAAGAACTACAGTCGGGCCTCACCCTCACTGCACGTTGCTGGGTTCTAGGATACCTGATTTGGTGCCCAGGTAGGAGCTCGTACCCCAGGTAGGAGAACAAATGTTCCCTTACCGAGGAGACCTCCAGGAAACACCCCACCCCTGAATGCAGTGCGTGAAAAAGAATAGGACTCGGCCCTCAGATCATTAGTATTCAGATTCTTAAATTCAGCTGTTTCTTGCACTAAAACAAAATCCAGATGTTAGATTTCAAATTCAGATGAGCTGTCCCATTTGAATGTGCACTTCTGCTCTCATCCCAACCCACTGCTGCAGAACTACTGCATTCACTCCAAGAAATTCTAGAGTCAGAATAATTGGTTTTATAATGACCATTTTGGTAGGTGTGTGTGTGTGTTTGGTGATATTTTTTTTCCCAAAATTATGTACGTAAGTTGGTGCAAACCTATGGCTCACATACTTCCCCCTCCCCTTCTTCCTCATTGATGTTCAGGGGGAAGTGATGTAAAGCTTCAATATATTTGGAACAATCCACAGTTTCCCATTTCATCTGAATATAGGAAACTGTGGTTTGTTCAAATGACAGATAGGTAACCAACTGCACAATCACATTACGGTTTAGCATTTAGCCTAATCAGCTTTTGAACTGGGCCTGCTCATGGGTGTGCATGTTTTTAGAAGTGGGGGTACAAATCAGCATAGAATGTGAATGCATACATGTTTTTCAGTAACTTTCATTTGTTTAGATTCATGCATATCCTCTTCAAAGATGAGTGAGGTTTATTCCCTCCTGCATCAACTACTATTGTTTCCATTGCTGAGACATTCTTTGACTGCCTCAAGTTAATGGGGGGAATTAAGAGTGATTGGAATCTGGACTTGGGGAGTTGGAACCACACAATTCTACCCAGCTGTCATTAAGAGGAACCACATTATTTCCAAAAGCCTGCGGAAAACAGAAATGAGAGTGCGTGTTAGACAGTGATAATATTTGCTCTTTGTTTTTAATTTAATATTTTGATCTTCCCCTCTGCGTGCAATCTGCAGCAAGTTCAATGTTTTAAAGCTTTTACATTTTCCTCTCCTAACATGTTATGAGTGATTGTTGGAGGTGTTTGTTTCTGGGAGCAAGATAGGATTACAGCCTAAGGGCCTAATCCTGTGGGTGAGCATACCGCTCGCACTGGTGTCGCACCAGGGGCTGTAAAGTGCCTCCAACACAGGTAGTAAGTGCCTCCACTTCCACTGACACCAGCCAAGGGAACTCCAGAGGGAGCCCAGCGAGCAGTGAGTTGGCTGCTTGTTGGTGATGCGGCCTTTCTGGGCGGGGCAGAAGAGCATTCTGGGGCACGGGGAGGGGTGGAGAGGGGGGCAGGACCAGCGGCGACCCTTGCCGCTGGTTCCCAACCTCTGTGTAAGGTCGCGTGGCCTTACACAGAGGTCCTGAGCCGGCTAAATAGCAGGCGCAGAAACTAGTCGACCGCTCACCCGCCCTGCACCTTACCGTGGGGAAAGAGGACGAATTTACATATAACTTCAGCAAACACATCAGTTTCTCAAAAGGTCACATCTAAAAAAGACACAGTGGAGACAACAGGGGGAGAGGGAAGCAGATGCAGGGAAAGTCTGAGAAGAATATGTGGTTATTTCAGGTATGTCATTTACAGCCCGATCCATTTCAACCTGCCTGTGCGGCACCACTGTGGCCCCTGCTGCACTCCGCGGAGGAGTTTTGACCTCTGGAGGCCTCCTTTGGGCATGGACACATTTGTTCCCTTCCCCTGGAGTAAGCCCCTGCCAGCCCAATGGGTCGACTTAGACCTGTGCCAGTGATATCTCTGCCACAAGTCCGTATAGACCAGCAAAGACGGAGTGGGAGAACTAAAACCAGAACATACAAGTACTGTGGGGGATAGGTTCCTCCTACTACCATGGATACCCCGAACCACGGATAGCAGCAAACCATACTCAAATCCCCCCCATCTTAAAACTACAGGCCAGTCAGCCGAACGTCTGTTCCAGGTAAAATGGTGGAAAGGCTCATCAAAGATAAAATCCTAAAACACATAGAGGAACAAGTACTGCTGAAGGAAAGTCAGCATGGCTTCTGTAAGGGTCAGTCTTGCCTCACGAACCTTTTAGAGTTCTTTGAAAATGTCAAAAAGGTCTTTGAAAAGGTGCTCCCTTAGGCACCTGGTGGGCCACTGTGAGATACAGGAAGCTGGACTAGGTGGGCCTTTGGCCTGATCCAGTGGGGCTCTTCTTATGTTCTTATGTTTGCTATCCTTCTCACAATCGCCTCCTGTCACGTCCTCAGCACTACGAGTTTTGGTTCTTGCTGTTTGCTTCCTGCTTCCTGTTGCAAAGCAAACAGAAGAAAAAGCTACTGTGTGCAAAGCATTCACAAACAAAGAGAAGTAAGTCATAATCATGATGGGGGGAATTTGAGAAGCACGGATAAGTGGAAATAGGAATTGTGGATATGGGAGAATGCCTGTATAATTGGTTGTACAAATGTGTGGTGCGTGTTGTGGACAACAAAATCAGGCATGTTACGGATTAGAAAACCTTGTTTACGTTTGTGCCATGGTCGATTGTTTAGGTCAGCAGTCTCCAAACTGGTCTCCAAACTGCCTCCAAACTGGAGACCGCTGCACACCAAAATGCCTTGCCCTGGCGTGAACAGAGCTACCGTTTCACTGGGGAGCCTCTTAGCTTCACTCCTGATGGCCACCCAAACCCAGCACCAGCCAACCGCTCCCAGGGTCCATTGCCCCGCAGGCTGGTTTTCTGTCACTGGCCAGGGCGGAGTTTGGGGGTGCTTGGGAGTGAAGATAAGAGACTCCCTGGTGGAAAGGCAAGCTCCATTCACCCAGGGGAAGGATTGCAATGGGTACCGGATCCAGCCCCTGGGCCAGAGTTAGGAGAGGGCTGGTTTAGGTGCACTTGGATGGATACCCAGCACTCCACCGAGCATGCCCATTCAGTTCCGTGCAGACAGCCACAAATGTGTCAAAAATGCTGAGCACTTTGAGACAAATGTTTGAGTTTGATTGTAAGGGGGGAAAATGGATTTGGTTCTTGTGTCACGAAGGTTCACTTATTTGATTTCGGCTTTGTCCATTTCCTTTAGAAAAGGAGATGGAGGAATCAGAAGAGGATAATGTGAAGCCATTTTCCCCCTGGAAGCTTTCTTCTTTTCATCAATAGTAGAGCATTTGGAAAGCTGGTGGTTCTCATTTTACTTCATTCTGAGATTCTGCTGAGCTTTTATACTGAGCAGGTTTTTGTCAGGAAACCCCCTGTGCCCTACATATATTAAGAGCACTGGAGAAAAAAATATATACAGTAGTTATTCTTAGGTTCCATAGTCCTCTTGTTCTCCCCAAAGCTGCAAGCATTAAATGGAATCAGTTCAAGAAATTGTTCTGGATATGATATCCAGCCTTTGCCAAACTACTCCTGTCGAAGAGTGAACAAAACTGGCGTTTGCAAAGGCCAAATGCTTTAGTAATTGTTGAGTTCCTGAGTTATGTAGACTTTCTTGGGGGGGGGAGTGTCTTCTGTTGACTGTGCTGGAACATTAACGCCAACTGGCCCCAAGAAATACATCCTGGCTTGTATTGTTGGATACATTTGGACCAGTAAGAGTCCAAAGGCCTTGACAAAAGAAAAAATGCACAATTGCTACAGCCAGAGTGCGGTTTCATTGCAACTCCCCTGGGACAGGTATATGTATACCCACACGTGTAACCTGCCAGCACTATCTTATGGCTGCCTAATCAGAAGGGAATCCTTTCCAAGGAAAAGGGCAGTCCAATCCAAAGCCCTCTCCCACCAGGGCAGCCACATCACCAGAGGATGGGCTGCATCCTCTAACCCCTGCTATCTGGGCACTTTTTCAAGTGGTGTTCCCTTATATTTAGCAGGGGGAGAGCAATTGTCCCTCTTCACCCCAGCACAGTGTCCTTCTCGTGGCTGTTGCTGGGGGTGTTCTCCATTCTTCTAGATTGTGAGTCCTTTTGGGACAGGGAGCCATTTGACTTTAATGTTATTATTTGCCTGTAAACCGCTTTGTGAACTTTGTGTTGAAAAGCGGTATATAAATACTAGTGATTGATGGATTGATCCTGCGGGGTGGGTGGGTAGGTGGGTCCGAGAGGTTTTCTCTGAATTAAATAAGAGAACACTTGTTCTTTTGTCCAGAGGCAAGCCTCACTACCCGGTTAGAGCTACTCAGACCTCAGAAGGTAGATTGAGGCCAAGAAGGGGGATCAGATACTTGGCCATTCCTTCCAGGTGCAGAAGCAGAGGGAGGGTGCTGAGGGGGGGGGGCGAGTGCAGCAGGCGCTGGCTGCGGCAGGGCGCAGCAGTGTGGAAGAACCAGTGTGCTTTTGGCCCCCGCCCTCCCTTGTGCTTGGATTCCTCCTTAACGGAGTGATTCTGGGCTCATGGAGGTGTGACCGGGCAGGCCTGCCGCAAGCCAAGAACGGCTCTGTCCAGGTGTTGCTCTGACTCCCTCCCTGCCCCGGTCTCCACCCCATTCCTCCCCCTCGCTGCCTCCTTCTTGCTTGCCCCCACACTGACGGTGTGGAGATTGTGGGGGGCCAATGCTGGATGGTGTTACTTGCTGTTTATGTTGGTGGCCTAGCTGCCCGGAATGGTGTGTTGCCTTTTGCGACAGCCATAAACCATGCAGGTTCCAGTGGTTCAGCAGCCCAAGAGGTCTGAGCCATTACTTCCTGTAAGAACATCAGAAGAGCCCCGCTGGATCAGGCCAAAGGGCCCATCTTGTCCAGCTTCCTGTCTCTGACAGAGCTGAACTAATGGGCTTTGGCCTGATCCAGCAGGGCTATTTCTATGTGCATGATAGAACTACCAGCCTTTTATTTAGGCAGGCACTGAATTTGCTGAACTTGTGCAAGGCGGAGAAGACAGACTGGGAAAAGAATAGAAGATGAAGAATACACTAGAGGGCACTAGAACCCTCAAGATCCAAGTTACGGCAAACTTTTGGAAACTTGCTATTCAAATATTTCCTTTTTGTCTTTATCTGCTCAAATATAAAGTAACAAAAATTGTCTGGCAATAAAACCGCATTCAATTCAACTCAGACCTAATTCAGGTACAACTGATGAACGACACAGGCAGATGTATGAAAAACTCATGAGTAAAACTACAATATCCAGTGCAGGCCGCAGGAAAACAAGAAAGACACCAGTATAGTTAGGATTGCACCCTCAGTCAGTGGCGTCTCTACAGGGAGGGCAGAGCTCTAAGTGTTGCAAGGAGCCTTACCCTGTCATGTAAATCCCGCCTCTCCCTTGCTGCTGTAGCCAGTAAGCAATGCCAAGATGTTGCTGTTCCCTGTGAGGATTGGCTAAAACGGTGCAGGAGAGGAGTGGTTTCCACTGCAAGGTAAGGCTTCTTGCAAAACTTAGAGCTCTGCCCTCCCTGTAGAGACGCCACTGCCCTCAGTGCATGTGTGTGAGAGAGAGATTCCACTTTTAGTTGGGGTCTATTTCGAAGGCATTAATAAAAGTTCATTTGGAGAAATCTTTGTCTAACAGCAGGAATTTGCAAGATAAAAAAGCATTGTAAGCAACAGTTAACTGGAAAAAAGAAGACCACCTTCCACTTTTCAACAGTTTCCGGCTTTTGTCACTGCCCTGGTCCCTTCCCTGTCAAATGAGGGGCCTGCACTGGAGCAATACGGCAGCAGGAGTTTGAAGGCAGTGCAAGCGACAGGACTGCTCACGAGGCCGCGTGGCCTGACTCCGAGGTCGGGAACTGGCAGCCGGAGTCGCAGCTGGTCCCACCTCCGCTGCACCCCTCCCCCACCCTGGAACTCCTTCCTGTACCTCCCAGAACAGCGGCCTCACTGGCAAGCAGGGCTCGCTCAGGGCCCACGGCCACAGTCACCGGGGCACTGCCCCAACATCACAGCTTGCCACCAACGTTGGCGGTGCTTTAGGGCGCCTTGCGCAACACTTGCCTGGACGGTAAGAGCATATGGTCTGTGGTACTGGCCATTGGATTGGGCCAGCGGTGTCATGCTACTGGTACGCTGGGCGGGAGGAACAGGTGAGCGGCGGCGGGGGCGGGGAAGACAGCGAAACGGAGCGTGACGCAACGGGCGGTCTGCTGCTCACCCGTTCCTCCCGCCCAGCGTACCGGTAGCATGACACCGCTGGATTGGGCTATCGGTCTACTTCAAAGGACAGGCGGAGGGGAATGCAACACCACCAGAATGGTTTTGATCTGATGAATGCAGCCCCCCCCCCCAAAAAAAAGTGACAAGGAAACTGCGTTGAGTCCAATGGAAAACTAAATTGAGACAAATCTGTATGTTCGATTACAAGCAGGAAAATGTGCCTCAATTCCTATCAATGGCCAGGCAAAGGGGCAAACAAGGCCACCAGAATGGTCCCAATCCAAGGAATATGGAGCTCAATAATTGCTCCAGAAGGTGGCCTTCCCACGATAGTAAAAAAGATTTAAAAAAAGAGGCTTGAGCACCTGGTAAAGTTATTTTTCTCTGTCTTGTATTGAAAAGTAGCCCCGTAGCTACAGTAGCACAGACAGTTGCGTAGCTAGAGGGGGGCTAAACGTTAAGCATTGCATGTGCCACAACATGCCATGAAATTGGCCCCTCCCACTCACCATGGCGCTATGCTGAATTGGCATGTGGTTCGGCTTCTTCTCTTTCTCAACACAGAGAGCACCAAAGGTGGGCGAGGAAATGTCCCATTCAATTCTTCTAGGCCACTCATCTCATCCTAGCAGGGTTGGGCTGACGTTCATATCAGTTTCCCCAACACATTCAAAGCGCATATGCCTCTACTAGAGAAAATTGCAATGAGTCCCAAACACAATGACAGGAAAGACGGGGAATGGCGCAGCGAGTATGCTTTGCGTTCATGCTTTAGATCAGTTTAATTTTGGAAGAACTGCAACCTCACATTAATGGTAAACAGAAATGCGTTGGCATGTGGAATGCCATGTACAACAGAGAAATCAGTATTTGCAGTAATCATACTCCACAACATGAATGATTTAGGAGGAGGAGTAAACAGTATTAAATTTGCAAATGATGATACATTGGAAAATTGCACAGCATCAGTTGTGTGAGCAGAGAAGTCATACAAAGATGCATTGAGGGATGGGGAGCAAAGCAAAAGATTTATCTTTGAACAATGAAAGCAAATAAATTTGGGGAAAATCAACAATATGGATTCTCAGTGGGAAGAAAAAAATCGGAAAACGCGGCAATTGAAAGAGCATTAAAGTGACAGCAGGTGTTGATTCCAAATATCTGTCTAATGTTAGGTAGTGCTACAAAAGCAGATGACAGAACAGCCAGATAATCTTTGTTTTCATCGCCACAAATCAGACCAACGCTCAGCCTTGCGCAGGTTTCAGCCCCCAAATGTGCATGCTCACCATGGTCCAATTCACCGGGGCCACAGCCCCGGTCTCCGCTGTCCTAGCAACAGCCGCCACGGAAGTGCTCTAAGGCCATTTGCACAGCATGGTGGCCAGTCGGAGGGGCGCTGGTGGGAGAGGCAGCTGGGGCTGACCGCGGTAGGTTCTCCGCCAAACTGAGCAGAGATGTTCTGGGGGTGGGAGGGCGGGAAGGTGGCACAGGGTGGGGGCCTGGGAGGGATGTGGGGATGGAGGCAGAGCCTCCTGCCAGACCCCATCCGCTGGGCCCACTCCACTGCCATGGGGCTGCACGGCCCTGTGCCAGCAATTTGGTTGGACCGAGTAGGACTTCCCTCCTCTTCAGTTACGATATACTGTCATCTCTAGGCTTTTTCTATCCCGTATGAGACTGGAAGCTCACAGGGTCACTTAGGGGATTAAAAGAATATTTTAATTGCACATGGATAGATCTGGGTAGCTTTGGCATTCCCCCCTCCCCCCGGTATGTAGACACTATTATCTTATTTTTGGGTGACCCCATTTGGCCTTCAAACTGAGAGGCTCTTGACCGCCGGAGTTGGCTGAGCGCAGCCTGTTTGGCGAGCATCAGAAACGAGCTGCTTGCACAGGATGGGTGTTCAGGGACCAGAAAGCCGGCTCTGTGTGGAGTGGCTCATGGAAGGCCGCGGCTTTGATCAGCAACAGGAAGTGGTCCCAGCCTTACTAGGTGAAATGTGAATGTGCCTCTGAGCCAGGGCTCTAGGGAAACGGAAGAGCTGTCCTCACAGCTAATCAGCTGTGTTCACCTGGACAGGAGCAGTGACATCACGGTTACTGCCAGCACCCCCCCACTCCTGCAAACAGCTCTCCTGGGCTGCATGGAAGCCCCGTTAGCACCAATTAGTGACTACATCTGCATAGGCCATTGATCCAGCCCCACGCTGCTTTCCATCTTCTTCCTCCAAAATGCCTGGCGAGAGGAAAAGGAGTGTAAAAATCTGACCACGTCAGCCTGGAAATGTTAACAATCAGCCTGTACTGCTGGAAATGGTTGTGCAAGGTGCAAGGCAAGAATGAATCATCCCACCTGAGTCCAATTACCCCTCCAGGTAGAAAAGTGGGTGTCAGGAACTGTGCAATAAATAAATGGTAACCACGTTGTTCTAAATGCAGTGCTGGAGCAATTTCCCTTTCCGCCCGGAGAGAGATACCGGGTGAAGTTGTTTGAACTCCTTTTCACATCCCTCGGTGAGGTAAACTCTCTGGTTAGACTTGGAGATTTCCCCCCTTTCCGATTAAGTGGGGGCTCATGTGGGATGGTTTTTCCTTGGTTGGAGAAACATCTGCACAATTCACGCTGAACAATCATAAAGAAATGTTGGAGCCAGCTAAAATAAATAGAATAAGGAGTAATTTCGAAGAAAATCCATAATCAATTAGTGAGACGCAAACTTGTTGCCAAGGTAGGGTAAGCTGCGGCCAAGTTTCCCTATAGAGTACATTAATTTACCTCCTAATTAAATCAAACGTCTACCCCTTCTAGTGTAACAGACATTCATCTTCGTTCCCTGGTGGAATCTAAATTTTCTGCAGTTGTTGGTTAAGACACGACTGATTCCTTGGAGCCACAGATGACTCTCCGTTGCAAATGAAGAAAAGATTCCATGCCTCTGCGGTCTCATTTTGGTTCAGCACAAGCTCTCTAAGGGCGCTTTTGGCTGGAGCATTTTTCAAGTGTCAGAATTGACATACCCCCGGGCCATTTGAAGGCTGAGCCAATACCTGTTCTCAGTGTTGCCAATCGATATGAACTAGCACGATCCAAAGAGATAGCATGACAATGCCATTACTTGGTCAGTAACCATAATGCCTACTCCCTGCATTTGTTGAGGAAATATCTTTTCTAGAAAATATCACCTCCCCATCCTAATAGTAGGGAACATAGTGTCAAATGAGCACTATCATGATTCCAGCTAACAGCACCTTGTTCCACTAAAGAATCTCGGGGGAATCTCGGGGGAGAGAGATCTCGGGGTGCTGGTGGACAATTCAATGAAGGTATCGACCTAGTGTGCGTCAGCAATTAAGAAGGCCAATTCCATGCTTGGGGTCATTAAAAAAGGGGTTGAGAATAAAACAGCCAATATTATCATGCCATTGTACAAATCGATGGTAAGGCCACACCTGGAATATTGTGTCCAGTTCTGGTCGCCGCATCTCAAAAAGGACATAGTGGAGTTGGAAAAGGTGCAGAAGAGAGCAACAAAAATGATTGCAGGGCTGGGGCACCTCCCTTATGAAGAAAGACTGCAGCGTTTGGGGCTCTTCAGTCTAGAAAAAAGGCGCCTGAGGGGGGACATGATTGAGACATACAAAATTATGCATGGAAGGGATAAAGTCGATAGAGGGATGTTCTTTTCCCTCTCTCAAAACACCAGAACCAGGGGGCATCCACTAAAGCTGAGGGTTGGGAGAGTGAAAACAGATAAAAGGAAGTACTTTTTTACCCAGCGGGTGGTTAATCTGTGGAACTCTTTGCCACTGGAGGTGGTGATGGCATCTGGTCTTGATGCCTTTAAGAGGGGATTGGACAGATTTCTGGAGGAAAGGTCCATCGTGGGCTATAGGCAATGATGGATTGTGCAACCTCCTTACAAAGGTGGTGGGCTACTGGTACCGGGTGCAAGGGAGTGGCAACAGGATGCAAGCATCTTGTTGTTTCATGCCTCCCTGGGGCACCTGGTAGGCCGCTGTGAGATACAGGAAGCTGGACTAGATGGGCCTTTGGCCTGATCCAGCACGGCTCTTCTTATGTTCTTATGTTCTTATGTTCTTAAGAATCTGAGGGCGCAATTCTAACCTGGAGTTGGGCCAACACAAGTCACTTGTGGCGGTTCAGGAGAGTTGCAAATGCAATGTAAAGCACGTTTGCAACACTCTCTGAGGGTGCAATCCTAACCTGGAGTTAGGACGGCGCAGTTAGGCCAGCCACGTTTGGCCGGCACAAGGGACACTGTATAATATTATTTACTAACTTTCATTTTATTTACACGTGACATGCTGGTTATTTCAGAATATAACCAGATCTTTTGTAACTATAAATGCCAATAAAGGTTTTTGTATTTGTATTTGTATTTGTATTTGTATTTGTATTTGTATTTGTATAATATGCACGGACCACTCTTGGAGTCAGAGAGGCCAGCACACAGACGTGCACCATCCTCCCTGATCCCGAGAATGGTCCAAACGTGCTTTACATTGGTCCTGGTAGTCGTGGAGTTCAAAGGTTGGGTCAATAAACAGAAAGCAGTAACCCAGAAATGGTGGATCCCAAAGTGTTGCTCTAGTATGAGGAATATTCTAGAAGAAATTCAATTCTGGGTTTTCAAAAGTCTGCCAACCAAAATAAGATTTGGACACGATATCCCTGTCACATCCCATGTCAAGTGCCCTGCCCCCTGGTCCATGTTAGGTTGGCTTCAAAATGAGCTGAGCTATTGCCCCCCCGCCCAGAATGGGAAATAGCACAGTTCGTTTAGGAATTATGTTGCTATTATTCCCTGAGCCCCATGAGCCCTCATCCTCCTCCCAGCCCCAGGCCCAACCCTTTTTCTTCCTTACCTTTAAGGGCCCAATCCTATCCAGATGCAGGGGAGTGGCAGCGAGATTCAAGTATCTTGTTGTCTCGTGTGCTCCCTGAGGCATCTGGTGGGTCGTTCTGAGATGCGGGAAGCTGGACTAGATGGTCCTTTGGCCTGATCCAGCAGGGCTTTTCTTAGGTTCTTATATTCAACTTTCCAGCACTGATGTAACAATGCCAACACAATTAACATTGCATTCTCTGGTGGTGGTGGGAAGTAATGGAGACCTCCTCAAAGTAAGGGAACATTGGTTACCTTACCTTTGAGCTACATGGCAGCTGCATTCGTGCTGGAAATTTGGAATAGGATTGGGCCCTTAATAAGAGTCACCTGGCTTAGGCAGTGGCAGCACTCAGATTCCAGCCATGGGAAAAGGATCTCTCTCCTGAGGTGCCTGCCACAGTGCCCATAGGATGCAGCGGTCGCTGTTTTGGCCCTGCTGCTCCTACGGGGGGCAGGCAGCTTTGGACTGGGCTGTGAATAGCACCCTTCTTGAGAGGAGCTTCACAAGCTTGTGCTGAGCCCAAGTCCAACAAATGTTGCCAGAATCTTTATTATTCAAATATTCTACCAGTGTCAGTCCTTTGCTGTTTCAAACTGGGACATTTCTTGGATTTATTGTGTATATATTTATATGTCCACATTGTTTCAGCCTAGGCTAAACTGCTTTGCAAGCTTAAATGGCAAGCTGTCCAATAGAACATCTTCTGTTGGAAATTGAGGACGTGTAAAAATTAGCGACATTTGGTTGCTGCCTGAAACGGTCTTCTTTGGCAGTTCCCGCTTGATGGCAATGGCATTTCAGAGCTCCAGTGGGTTTTAATTAATGACATTGCTTCGTATCATCACAATATTTTAGTGGTTTAGAGAGAAAAGCGATGGCTTCCGTTGCCAAAAGATTTGTCTTTGTAAACAATTGCCGCTTTCAAGGATGAGTCAACTTCATCTGAGTCAACACTTCAGCGGAATCATTCCATTTCCATCGTTTCAGTTGAGAGGAGTGGGCAAAACAGGGTTATGTACAGAGAGGGAAACATCTTTGGACTGCAACGCTGGCTTTTTCCTCAACTAACAAAAAACTTTGGGTGCTGCCTTTGCCCAAGATAAGGGAAAGGCACATTGACAGCACAATCCTAACCTGGAGTTAGGCTGGCACAGTTAGGCCAGCAAGGTTTGGCCAGCACAAGGGCCACCGTTAAGTCTGTTTGTGCCATTCTTGGAGTCAGGGAGGCCAGCACACAGACATGCACCATCCTCCCTGACTCCAAGAGTGGTCCAAACGTGTTTTACGGTGGCCTTGGTGCCGGCCAAACTTTGCTGGCTTAGTTTATGCCGGCCTAACTCCAGGTTAGGATTGTGCTCCAAGTCACGTGGTGTAGCAGGAGCTATCTTTTTGATAAGTTTTTGATAAGTTGATAAGTTTGAGCCCCTTGCACTATTGTGATTCCAAAATAGCCTTGTTTCCAACTTTCTCAGGGTTTCCTGCTATCATCAGCATAGTGACCCGGAAGTTACAGCTGTGTTATGGAAGTTAGCTTACTGGCACTTAGCTTGAATGCTTTACTCAGTCTAATGAGAGTGAGCGGGAAGAGAATATCGGAAGCCACAGAACAAGACAAAGCAACACATTGTGAGTCTGGCTGACAGGCACCAGGTCAGCCTGACAGCCACATGTTGGGACATGCAGCTAGGGTCAGTTCACTGCCATGAATGCCAGCGGCCAATTCACAGAAATGCTGTCAGACTGAGCAAGCACCCGGCCCTGCTGATAATATCGTGCAGCTAGACACACATCCGAATGACCCTCTACTTTGCTGTGTACTGCATGAAACAATTTTGGTACGTTCAAGTGCCTCTTGAGAGCGGACACTGCGCTTCTTGAGGGGAGCACAATATTTGTGGAACTCACCCCTGTTTCAGCTCAGGTTCTGGCTGCAAAATCCTGAGCATGTCAAGGTAAGAAATAACTCCTATTGAGTTCAGTGGGACGCAAGCATGTATAGTATGCAATCGCAATTTCTGTCTGAGCGTGCATGCATATGTGTGTGCAGGATTGCCTGTATAACCCCTTGCTTGTGTCAACCGACTGGGAACTGTCCTTACAAATGCTTTCTTTATATGTTTATGTTTCTAGAAATTACTTCTTATTACCACCCTCACAATCCGGCTCTTCCAAGATTCCACCCTATTTCCAACCCTACCCTCACAGCCCCCCTCGAGAGGTTTCTTCTTTCTAACTTGCGGTACGTTCCTTCTTATAGACCATCTTCAGCAAGGGAACTGCCTGCCATCAGACATTCGTTCTTCTTTTGGAAATCAAATGCAGTCACCTGAAGCTGCTAAATAACATTATCCATGAAGAAGGAAGTCCTAACGACCTGCCATGTGTTTTCAGTCTGCCTTGCTTGAGTGCGCAAGGGGCTGTGATCAGATATCGCCAGTGAAACCGGACGTCAGATGGAAGGATTGCTCTCTGAAGCCGAGAAAGTAATTTTGTCTGGAAATGGAGTTTCAACTGCTGCGATGGTACCGGTGTGATTGCCTGCGCCTTCAGCAGCTTGCAGCCCAAGCCTACGCATGTAGACCCAGAAGGACGTAGTTCTACTGAGTTCAGTGGGGCTAACTCCCCAAGGAGTTAGGATTGCAGTGCAATTCACAGTCAATGTCAGGGTTCCACCCTAGGAGAAACATTAAAGAATTTTCAAGGGAGGCTAAATGCGTATCTGCAAAACCAGTGAAGTATCTTGGGGATTTCTGCATATGCCTAGATCTTTGTGTACATCTCATTGGATCCTGTATTGCTGCCCCGGGCAGCCCAATCCTAACCTGTGCTGGCGCAGCGGGGCTACATGGCCTCCACTGCATCCAGAATAGGAGCAGGCTGGAGGTCTCCTCGGGATAAGGGAATATTTCCCCCTTGTCCCAAGTAATGCCCCAGGTTGCCCAATGAGGCTACTCAGATCTGTACCAGCTGTTAAGCTGGTGCAAGGCCAAGCAGCCACATGCAGGGCTTTCAGGCCCAGGAGGCAGGATGAGAGACAGTGGAGGCCTGATCTGCCAATCCTGCCCGGTCCCAGGCCTGATTCGCCCCATTCAGCCCTCTCCCGCCCAGAAACACCCTCTCCCACCCAGCCGCCGCCCTGCTGCTCTCCAGTGCTTCTCTGACCTCCACCAGCAGCCAGTCTTCTGGAGGCAGTGTCATGGGGGGGGGGCTCAGGCCTCCCTAGTGATGCTGCTGGCTCTCCAGGTATCGCAACATGCTTTACGGCAGCGGTTCCCGAAGTCCTACTCGGAAAAGCAGAAGTGCACTTTTGGGTGCAAAATGGGACTTGACTTTGCTTCAGGGTGACACATGGAGAGGGCTGTGAGCCTCCCCAAAGCTTGTGAAGCCCCCCCCCCCCACCCCCCAGGTAGCGGTGTCATCTGGCAACGAGCTGCCGGAACGCTAGGTGGGACTTACCACCTGATTGGCTGCCCGTTCGTGATGCGCTGGGTGCCTAAGCAAGCAGCGGAGGGGCGCGCCAACCGGAGGGAGCCCCCGTGGCAGGCGGGCAGGCGGCAACGCGTCACGGACTG
This sequence comes from Lerista edwardsae, assembly GCA_029204185.1. Lineage (NCBI taxonomy): Eukaryota > Metazoa > Chordata > Lepidosauria > Squamata > Scincidae > Lerista > Lerista edwardsae. The sequence continues at coordinate 7,339,526 of JAJKFI010011864.1, read as the reverse complement.
CCTGTCAATCAAGCGGTAAGTCCCGCCTAGCATTCTGGCAGCTCGTTACAGAATGACACTACTGCCACCAGATATGTTAAATCCTGGGTGCCCCCGGCACTGTGATCGCTGCTGTGCCATTGGGACACCCAAAACTGGGCCACTCCCCTTAAGGGGGAATGGCCCAGTTTTGCTTCCCACTGGTGGGTTGTGACCCATCAGATGGGGAAGCACTGCTTTGCAATACTCTCAGGGTTCAATCCAACATTGGTCCCTGGGCCGATGCTAACTGCTTGCATCAGCCCAACAGCACCAGCGCGGGTGCGAGAGCGCTGACCGGCACTCTCTCGTCAGTGCTGGTGCCATCGGACTGATGCTAGCAGCAACATCGGCCCAAGGGCGCCAGTCAAAGGCCGTGTTGCGCCGCTCCTGCGCCAACCAGGTTTGGAGGCAGGGTGGGAGGGAGGGCATTTCTGAGGGGCTTTAAGGTATGCTGACCCGGGGAGGGTGGCGGAGCTGGGATGCGGCCGTTAGCTCCCTTCTCCAGGCCGCGTGGCCCCGATTCGGGCTGCGCGGCTTGCTTGGAGCTGCGCCTGAAAAACATTTGCCTGCCACTGCCATTTTTTAATGCCCATGCACTTACGTGTGCTATATGTTCAGGTAATTGTAGCTTGGCCTGAAAACCTGCAGTAAGCCTCAGTCATGCATGCTTGTATTCGCCATGGGGCCAGAAAGCTCTTTAGCCAAGTAGCTGGCACTCCTATCATTGTCTAGTCAGCACCCGAGGCCTCTTTTGTACCCAAAACATGAAGGGAGCATGTCGTGCAAAGTGAAACGGACCCGGAATTGATACACTTCGGGGTAATTATTCCTGACAAATGCAATGCTACCAAGTTAATTAGTAGATCAAGTTGATGCAAAAGAGTCCAGTCAATTAATGCCTAGATAGCCATATAATTTAAATCCTTAATTTAATGAAGAAACCCTTTCCCATATAATTGCAATAGATTTGTCAGAATTGCAAAAACAAAAGCACATTTGCATGCAAGTAGTGATTCTTGGTTGTAATGAGGGCTGATAAGACAGCCCTGAGCACTTCTGCATACAAGCAAGGCAAGAAGAATCTGCTGCGTTTATGAATCAGCTGATCAGAGCGCGGATCCCGGAGTAAATATGGACACAAGAATGAAGACCATCAACAATCGACTCTGGGCCCGTACACAGGACCACACAGTATACATTGGCTATAGGAAATGGTGTGCTGAGGCCCGCTCCGTCTGGGGACAAGGCAGTTGGCCGACACGCTGTGGGCGGGTCAGATTGCGCTTGCAGGAGAGCCCCTTCAGATGACCTAAGAGGGCGAACTGGTCTGTGTGGGAGAAGGCGGCCCTTGAGGTAGGCTGGGCCTAAGTCATGAAGGGCCTGAAAGGTCAGGACCATCATTTTCAGGGACACACAGGAAGAGGAAAACCGTCAACAGTGTAGGATTTTTGTGTGAGAAAGAAGGGGTGATCTTACAATGAAAAACGAGGTGCCGTGAGAGAGGAGAAACATTGTAATGTCCTCCCGCAGATCTTGTGCAAAGCTTCAGCCTTACCTTCTTTAACCTTTCTTTGTCTTATTATCTGCTCTCCTCCACGAGGAAGAAAAAAAACACGTTCCATTTTTCACACCAGAAAGTGAACCCCTTGAAGACTGCTGTACAAATGAGCCTTGCATGTCCTTGGCGAAAGGGCACTCTTCATGGAAAGTCAATGACTGTTCCCTGTAGGAGAGTCTCCTTACAGATAGTGGGATAATAGCCGTAGCAAAAACCACTTTATCACCCAGGAATTCTTATCTTTTCTTTTCTGTCTGGGGAAAAAAAAAGCCAAGGAAGGATCACGTTAATATGGAAGACCGATCAGGGCATAAACCTGAACTCTCTGGGCTGATCCTGCACCCCAAGCAGCAAGGCGAGTTTTTTGACGGCAATTCATACTGCAATCAATGCTAGATTAAAACTGTACAGCTGTCTATTTATCATTGCATAGCCTCAGGGCGCATTCCTAAACTGAGTTAGGCCGGCATAAACTAAGCCAGCAAAGTTTGGCCAGCACAAGGGACACCGTCAAGTATGTTTGGACCACTCTCGGAGTCAGAGAGGCTGGCACACAGACGTGAGCCCTCCTCCCTGACTCTGAGAGTGGTCCAAACGAGCTTTATGGTGGCCCTTGTGCTGGCCAAAGTTTGCTGGCTTAGCTTATGCGGGTTTAACTCCAGTTTAGGAGTGCACTCCCATTGTGCGGCTGTTCAGGGATGATGAGTGATGTTGCTCTGCAAAATCAGCACATGCTTCGGGAGTCTCACATATCATCATATTGGTAAAGACAATGGTTGGTGGGAACCCCATGGGAACCCTAGTTAAGGGTCAGACATTAAGCCCATACTATGCAGAGACTTTTTTTGTTTTTTGTTTTTTGTTTTTGTTACTATGTAAAACAGTGGTTCTCAAACTTTTTTGCACCAGGACCCACTTTTTAGAATGGCAATCTAAATGTCCAGGACCCACCATCTTGGACGGAAGTGCCATCACTCTGACACCCGAGCCTGCTGCTTTCCTGAGAATGCAGCCATAAGTTGGGTTATTTCTCAGCCATTTTCCAATAACAAAATGGATAATAAAAAAAAGCCGCCTCTCCACCCACAGTTGGAGCCGCGTCTCGACCCACAGTTTGGGAACCACTGATATAAAAGACTGCATCACATGGGGCCCAATTCAGATGGGAACTCTTATGATGGCTTAACTCTTTGTCCTCTCTGGTCCAAAATAGGGACCGTCCACCTGTGCACTTTTTGACCTGGGGGAATAACTCCCCCGGCCCACTGACACCAACAGAAACTTTTCTCCTTTGTCAAACAGCATGTACAAGGAGTCCAAGCCTGATCACGACCATGGTTTCAGGGTTTCTGGACGATTCTCCCTGCTGCCATTCAAATGGGGCCAAGTGATCACACAATTTTATGGAAGAAGCACGTACGACAGCTACCAGTTGGCGGGACAGTTCAGACCCGGATTGAAAGGAACTGGGGGGGGGTTGCCCCTGCACTGCCTGCAAGTTCAGGGACAGAGGCCCTCTCTCCAATCTAGTTCTCTTTACCTAGGAGGGACCAGACCAGACCAAGGGGTTTGACCAAGGGGTTCAACTTTGTCCTCTTCTTTCTTTTTATGGCTTATCTCTTTGTAGGCACCAGGCATCAAATAGGTCACAGGAGCATTCAGCTGTATGTCTTTACCTTAAAAAAAATGTTTTTAGTTCAGTGCTTTTACATAATATTTTATCCGAATCTGGCTTTCTGGCAGGGACGTTTCATGGTTGTGCAATGGCTGCACTCCCAGAATGCCAGTTTGCATTCCAGGAGTGTCATTTGATTATGTAACAGCAATGACACTTCCTGCTTGATGATGTCACTTCCAGCCATGACATCACTTCTGGTGAGTCCCGATCCGAGTGCCATTCTAAAAAGTGGTCCTGGTCCAAAAAGTTGGAGAACCACTGCATTAGTGAGAACTCTCCATGGTTTCTTCTTTGATTTCCAAATGTTGAACACCTGGTGGCGCATAGACAGATTGCACTGGCTTTCAGTGTCTAGGTGACTCCTTTGCCAGTGTACCTCTTTACTGATCTGCATGGATTTGCATACATTGCTAGAACCTAACAAAAAGGCAATCGTCATATGATTGCATGTACAACTGCATCACAGGTTTTTTTGTTCATTGTTGCAATGACGCACATGTGTTGGCTCCTGTGCTTTGCTAAGGCATCAAACAAGGGTGATCTTGACACTACCGTATCTCTCATGGTGTAGCACTGTAGCTCTGAGCTGCAAATTAGGAGTCCTCCTGCTCTTTTTACATCATAATTTGAAGTAGCACTCTCTGATTTTTCAGAGAACAAAGAAGACACTTCAGCCAAGCTCTTGCCTAAATTAATCCATCAGTGAATGTTTCTAACACTGGTCTCTTTGAAATTCTGATAACGGGAATGAACATATTTTGCTTTCCTCTTATTTCAGCTCCTACTCAGTCAAGAATTTTTTTCTTTTCCTCAGTAAGCACAATCATTTGCATACGATAAACAATTAGGAAGTTTGATTGAAAATAATGGATGGGAATGGGGCTTTTCCCCAGTCCACATGCAGGGGTGGAATCAGATAGCAAATACCTTGTTTTGCATGCCGAAGTCTATCAGTTCAAGGATCAGGTGGTAGTGGATAAGAAAGCTCTTTGCCCAGGACCTTGGAGAGCTGCTTCCAGTCAGTCGGTGCCTGTGCTGAACGGTGCTTTGGCAGCCTGCTAGTAGGAAGACAGATGGGAAGGGAGAGAATACGGGTCTACATGAACTCATGGGCTGACCCAGCACCTGCATTAGTGCCGGCACAAGACCCCAGTTGCCGCTGAGTTCAGCTGGCACAGGGGCCGTTCTGAGCGAGGGAAAAGCAGGAGGGAGGGCACAATGGGGCGGGGGTGGGTGTTCCGAGGGGCTGCCATTCCCCCTCCCCAATGTGGTGCACAAGGAGACTGCAGTCCTCATACAATCTGCCTACTTAAGACCCCCTGAAAGCAACGGTCTTTCCATCCCAGACACCTCCAATTTGAGGGGAGTTATTATTATTATTAGATTTTTTTTCTTACCCCGCCTTATTGTGCCCGAAGGCACCCGGTGCGCACATGATCACCATGGCAGTGAGGCCAAGCACTTCCTACCACATGGAGGAGTACCACTTGTTGGCGTGCACTGGCTGAGAGCTTCATGATGACATTGAACTATGGATACTGAACTATGGACATTGAAGCTGGACTAGATGGGCCTTTGGCCTGATCCAGCAGGGCTCTTCTTATGTTCTTATGACCCTTTTGAAATACACCCCATACAGAGAGACCATTTTGGGTCTCCAAAGCTGGTCAAAGGGATCATCAGCCCCCCTGTAGAACTGTCCAGGCACCTAGGGAGGTGAGCGCCTCAACAGTCTCGTCATTTCCACTCCTAAGGGCTTCTCCCTCTTTCTCAAGCTGTCGAGTTCTGTTAAATATTTTCATGTCATTAACACCTGGATTATACTACTATACACTAGTTTGACAAACCCCAAACATCTTGCAGAATAAACAACTTCTCCGGTATTCCCCTAGTATGACAAGTCACACAAGGCACACACTTGATGATTTGGTATATTTCAGTGTGAAATCAAACAGCGACACAAATCTCCCGTTGCCTTCGAAAGTGTTTCCATTAAAGGAGATCTGTGGTGTTGAGTTTACACAGTGAAGTGCAGGCAGGGTTTGGAGATGCATCTGTCTGCTGTCCAGAGTTTTGAATAGAACAAAACATTGTCGGGCAAAAAAGTCCTCTTCTCTACAATATTTAGACACTATGAAATATCAAGGCAAGAGGATTCTTTGCTGACTCAATCTTGTGCATCATTGCACCAAAACAACAACTTGTTCAAAAGCCACATTGAGCCCACAGACCAATCACGTCATCATTTTGCAATCTAGCAAAAGCGATTCATGATGATTAAAACCTAAGCATTTTCCTGAAGTCCCCCCTGCAGCTGTTATTAGACAACCTACACAGGTTGCTCTTAGCCACCCAACTGGGAGATCTGTGGAAAAGGTCTAACCGAACAGAAACAGGATAACGTCTTCAGCAACCAGGAACTGAATATGCTGCAGCAGGTCAGATAAATGAAGAAGATTGGGTTGCTTGTCTGAAAAGACTTTGTGTAACAAATTTAATGCAGCTATACCAGCAGCTATACCATCTTTTCCCCACCAGTGGGTCGTAACATGAGTGTGTGTTGTGATGAAATGCTCAAATCTGCATCAAAAAGCCTTACCTGAAGTCTCTGGAGGTTGTTTCTAGGTCATGTGGCCTGCGGCAGACCTCCGTAGGCTTCTGTGGGCCTCAGAATGCCTCCCAGACAGTGGCGTCATGCAGCCGGAACGCTGGGCGGGAGCAACGGGTGAGCGGCAGCCCGCCCATTGCGTTCTGGTCCATTTCGCCGTCTTCCCCGCCCCCGGGGGCTCTTCAGTGGGGCTCTTCTTATGTTCTTATAAGTTTGAGAAAAGGAGCTAAGCAGGAATTAGTAATTTAACCATGGTGGCAATGCTGGAGAATCTTATACAGAGTTGCTGGAGAGTATATCCATTAAAGGCAGGGGATTTGTTTTTGTGTAAACGTGCAATGACCACCCAGTGAGCAAGTCCATGAATTAACTACCATCAAAATCCAGATTTCTCAGGTGAAGCCCAGCTCCAAATCTGCTGAATTGCTTGCACGCAAGTGAACAGCTAGGAAGCCAAAGCCGAGAGCTTTGGCTCGAGGGCTTCTTTCATCACCTCCCAATTCAATAAAGCATATTTCCCGGTTTTATTAAAGGCTGTTGGAAAGATAAATAGGATCAGCAAAAAGACAGAAATTGGCCAAAAGAAATGACTTCATGAAGACAGAAGCTTTAAAATTAGCATAAGAACATAAAAGCTTTGCTGGATCAGGCCAAAGACCCATCTAGTCCAGCTTCCTGTATCTCCCAGTGGCCCACCAGATGCCTCAGAGAGCACGAGACAACAAGATGCCTGCATCCTGCTGCCACTCCCCTGCATCTGGCATTGTAAGTAGCCTATTACCCTTGCACCACCCCCAGGGAAGACACCAGAATGGGGTTGGAGTTTAACTTTATTAAACACAAATGTAAATCATGTAACCTATAACACCCATCCCTCCCCCAGTTTAGGCAGCTGCCTATATGATATTTTTCTTCCTGATAAACATGGCAGCTACATGCAAACTCACACCCAAGCAAACTCACACTTGCTCAAAATGACTTGCTCAATCAAGTCCATGTGATTGATGACCTTTGGGAGCAATGGTTCATTTTGTTCATTTTCAACCGTACAAGGGTATGGCTCTTGAGATAGTAAAACCCTTGTAGAAACACATTTCTGCTCACAGATCTCTCCAATCTGTTGGTGCTGGGGCGGGAAAAGAGCATTCTCAGCATGAGAGAAAGAACTTGGAAAACTGGCATTGGCCCATCTGGCTTAGGACTGCCAAACAGATTCTCCAAGCTTCTCCAGGAATCACCCCTGTGTTATTCAAACTTGGCAGGTAGCGACCTGATGTCAGGTGCATCGTGGAAAGCTGGCAGCAGCCATCTTGGAGGCTGCAGACCTTACCTTTACTATATTCCTATTGGGAGTGTTCACAGTTTGAATTTTCAAGCGAGGGATTTTTTTTATTTTTAGTTCAGTGCTTTGACATCGTATTTTGTCCTCATCTGGCTTTCTGTCAGGGACGTTTCATGGTTGTGCAATTGCTGCAGTCCAGGAGTGCCACTTGATTACGTTACAATGACGGCACTGCCAGGTTAACGGCATCACTTCTGGTGGGTCCCAAAATGAGTGCCATTCTGAAAAGTGGGTCCCGGTTTGCAGAGTTTGAGAACCACTGCTCTACCCTCGCCGCCAATGCCAGGCAAGGTGAGCTCCTGATATGAGTCATACCCAGTGATGTGCCAGCCTCTGCTCTTCTCACTCCCCAGAACTGCCGCTCAGCACCCTCTCTCCTCCCCGCCCCATTTTCTTCTTCCTCACTCCGCCTCTTCCTTTTCCATTCCAGGGTGGAAGGAGGAAGAGGAGCAGTAGAGGCAAGCAGGTGGCTCTTGTGAAAGATGCCCTTTAGGATGGGCTCCTGCAATTGAGTCATTTGAGCCAAAGAAGAATTCAGGTATTTGCAAAGCCTGTTTCTGAATCCAGGCTGGGCAAACTTTGCAAAGATCTCTAAAGCAGCGTTTCTCAATTATTACCCCCCCCCACCGGACCACTTTGCGTGGTCCACCCATTGATGGATGACGTCACTTCCAGCCCTCAGCAAGCCCCGTGAATGCTATTTGGCCTGCTGTCTGAAAGGAGTTGGACACCCCTGATCTAAATGTTCCGAAGCATCCTATTGATGATGGCATCACCAGGTACCTCCAGACTGGGAGGCCAGGTGCAACATGAGGAATACCAGGAAGAGGCTTGGGATGGATGGGAGGAAAAGTGCACCCTGGAGCTCTGCCCACCAAACTCCAGCTCCGACTGCTGCTTGTCATGTTGCATGACTGGTCTTGCCGCCTTGCTGCACAGCTCAGGGGGTCCTGCGCAGATCAGCAGACTCCGCCTCAAGTGCCACAAGTGATATGAGCACCACTGGTTGAGAAATGCTGCTCTAAATTCCATAACATCTGGCATCATCGTATCTTCCCTCCTACTCCAAAAGAAGTGGGGAAGAGAGCACATACAGGCGTATTAAAGTCAATTTCAAAGAAAAGAGTGGACCGCAGCTCAACCCCCTCTCTAAAAAGTACAATCCCAGAATACAATCTGCACCCTATGCAGGAAAAAAAAATGTGCAAATTGAATAGAACTCGACACTGATTTTACATTATCAGGGCTAATAAAGCAATCAAATGTAATAGGCATAGAGTTAATTCGTCGTCATCATCAGAAACAATAAGTGCATTCATGACAGGCAGTGCCAGCATTAGACATTCTGTCCTCTTGATTACACGTTAGCCCAGTGGTAGATTGGACCGAAGAAGGGAAGAAATGGTGTGATGCTTCTACACCCCCCACCTCAAAGATGGAAAGGAGGGGGTTTCTCCTCCTCCACATGGATTTCCTTGGCTGCTGCCAGTGTTCCTCCTGTCCCCAGCCTTCTACTGAGGATGTGGCAGGGGGCCCCACACATGCGGGAAGGGTTTCCCATCTCTTCTTAGGGCTTCCCAATTATGTCACCATCAAGCGGCAGGGGGTGGCACAGTAAGTACTGCAGGTGCCTCAATGCACAGTTTCTGCGCCCCCCCCCACCCACTGTCTGAGCCATTCCAGGCAGTGACAGCAACACTCAGAAGATTCCGTTTGGTTGGGCGAGCGACTGTGCCTTGCCATCACTACCCAGAATGGCTCTGGCTGTGAGTGGGAGGGGCCACTTACATGGCATATCGTGGAGCCTGCAGGATTGACTGCTCCACCACTATAGATATGCCCCTGACAAGGGGTAGAGGGTGCAGCTGGGAAACTGCTCTGCTTCCACTTTCCACGTGGCACGTCTCCCTCAGGAGGCTTTGGATCTCCATGGCTGGCTGCTGTTCGTCTGGTCATAGTGGGGGGGGGGGTAGCAGCCTTCCTCACACCCTGATTTCACACATGATTTATTATTATACAGGTGCCTCCTCCTGTATTATGCTACCTGTACTCTCAGGTCATCTGGGGGGGGGG
>JAJKFI010011864.1:7305586-7330146 GCA_029204185.1 Lerista edwardsae | reverse complement strand
GGGGGGGGGGCTTCTGACTGTGCTGCCACCAGGTGAAGTGAGGGGGAGGGTGGCCAGGAACAGGGCCTTCTCAGTGGTGGCTCCTCAGTGGTGGAATTCCCTCCTCTTAAAATTAAGAACAGCTCCCTCTTTGGCAATCTTTCGGCGGATGAAGACCTTTCTTTTTTTTAATTTAAGGAGGTGTTTTAAGTTGCTGACGTGCTGGGCTGGCATTTTTAATTTTGAATGATTGTTATTTTATATTCGAGATCCTTTGGCGTCTGCTTGTTCTGTTTTGGATTGTTTTTATCTTTTACTTACTATTGTATTTTTAGTGTTGTAAAAAAAGGAAGAATACACATTATTATTATTATTATTATTATTATTATTATTATTATTATTATTATTATTATTATTATTATTATTATTATTATTATTATGCAATAATGATGATGATGATAATTATTATAATATGACAGGAGTCGGGTGTGTGGCCATTGACTGAGTGGGCACAGAGCATGTGGCTGACTGGCCGGCCCCCATCCCTCCTCTTTGTGCAGTCAGTCTGATATGAGGATGGCCTTTGCTGAAGGCAACATTTATGCTTCGTGGCAGCGGGAGAGTGGGACGCGGGGGGTGAGCTGATTCCCAATTGGTACCCTAGGAGAGAGCCAGTGGCTACTATGGCCCAAGTGGTGGGTGTGCCTAGATGTGGATCGAAATGGCTCTATGCAGTAGTGTCAGCCTACCGGTACGCTGGGCGTGTCTTCCGGGTGAGCGGCAGCGCGATCGCTGCAGCGGGCGGGCTTTCGCCGTTACGCAACAGAACACAGCGATCGCGCTGCCGCTCACCCGGAAGACACGCCCAGCGTACCGGTAGGCTGACACTACTGGCTCTGTGGCAGCAGTTCTCCACCTCTGGGTCCAGGACCCGCCAGTTCATCGTGACCCAATTTTTGGTGGTTGGCGAAACTGACCAGGTAGACGAGGCTCTGCGCAGCAAGGATTAAACCAGCTGTGTCGTGGGGGGAGCCCTACTGCCTGGTCACCATTATAGCCACCCCCCTGGCATTTAAACCCCAGGCAGCAGCCTCTGGAGACCCCCGGCTCTTAGGTGTTTCCATGCATTTTTGTCATCTCTGGATTCCTGCAGTTTAACTTTTTGGGTGGTTATTTTGCAAGAGCAGAACTGTCAATAAACTGGGAGCGTGTGATGTCTTGGACACAAAGGAAATGAAAAAGGGAGAAGAGAATGCACTGGGGGCTCCGAAGAGGGAGCGGCAAAGGAGCCAGCACCTCGTGTTGCGTAACGCTCGGAAAATGAGTTTTGCCTTTTACAAGAGCTGGTCTCTTAATACACATTGTTCAGCAGAGAATACAATGCAAGTCTCCTAATGAGCTTTTAATGTTATCTCAGTCAGCTGAAGCCGTTCCTGTTCTTCAGCAGCAGCTATGGCAAGGCAATTTGCTTTGTGGAATAAGAAGGAATCGGGAGGACCCAGACACCAAAATCCAATTTCTGCTGCAGACAGCCCCAGCGCTGTACGCCTTCCATTTTAATGACTGACAGGTTCTATTTCTCCTGCCCTGGCGTCAAGGAGGAAAGTAACTTCCTTGCTTCGGAACAATTGTTAAAATATTTTTACAGATTGGAGAAGACATTTTCTCACCATTGCATTGTGCTGATAATAGAGAAGTAGACTGAATAGTTTGTACCCGCTAATTCAGGCCATAGGTGATTTCCAGCCCAGCTGACTTGATAGTGATATACGTTGGCAGTGGTATACATTCTACCTGCTGGTCCATCAGCCTCTGATGGAACCATACAATTAATCAGCGAAGTGTGCATTTATTGTACACTGCCACAAAATAAAATGCCCTTTATTCTCAAACTGATGTCATAGCTCTGCCTTCCAATTTTCCACTACAGTTTTGGCAAATAAAATATTCCATCTTTTCATTTCCTTTCATTCTATACACATTTTGTGGCCTTTTGTGCAAGGTGAAAAAAGACCGACCCAGTTTGGACAACACAAATATCTATATTTTTTATTAGTGTAATTGAGAGTGGGAGTGATCAGACGGAAAATGTCGAGCATTCAAGGCAAGGTGTGATGCAGGATCAGGTAATAAAAGGAACATTTTGCAATTTTGTGGAGCAAAAAGCAATACACTTGGACTGCAGAATGGATTGAGGGCAGTGGTTAATTTAAAAATGAGAGGCTCTGTGGCTTTATGTCTGGGGAAAGAACATAAGATGAGGCCAACTGAATCAGGCCAAAGGCCCATCTAGTCTAGCTTCCTTTGTATCACAGTGGCCCACCTGATGCCATAGGGGAGCACACAAGGCAACAAGATGCCTGCATCCTGTGGCCACTCCCTTGTATCTGACATTTCAGCAACTAACTCCTGACAACCACCAGGTTCTGTGTCTTTCTAAAACATTCTGAGGAAAAATGGCGACTGCCACAAAAGATAGTAGCCCCTTTTAAAGGCACCTTTTGATTTTGATTTTTGGCTGTCTTGATTTTGGCAGTCAAATCAGGATATACATGAAATCCGGGGAGTTGAACAGCATTTCTATGGCAGCAACAAAGACTCAGATATCTCCACGATGAAACAAAAAGACGATGAATTGGGCCGCACAACAGAGTGTCGTGCTGCCCAGGAGCCGGTGCTGCTGAGTTTTCTGTGCCTGCTCATTATTTGCTTCTGGTTTTTCTCTCGGTCTCCAGAACTGACAATTTCCTCGACTCCCACTTTAGCTGTAACAAATATTCTCGGTGGGTTGCAGGCAGCCTCCATTTGCTATCTCAGTATGGTTTCTCTCTGCTTTTGTCGCAACTGTTGCCTTCACAGTTTGGGAGCTCAGAGTTTCAGCTTTTTTTTCTTTCTTTCAACTGATTGCTTCTGATTAACCCTGATAAGCTCTTGTTCGGCTTCCTCCCCGCCACCCACCCCACGAAAGGCCTTCAAAATATCGGCGCAATCCTTTCATATGGGTTCCGATTTGTTCTCCCCTTTCTGTTTAAATAGACCCTCATAGGTGTGTCATAAAATTACCCACTTCTGCTGCATTCATTTGTATTGGATAAAGGGGACCTAATTTGGGCGTCGTCAAAAGTGCTATGAATATACGGAGCGAGCGTTTAGTCGCGCCATTTCAGCTCGTCGCTCGCTGGGACCCAGCAGGCCGCTCAGTGATGTGTGATTCCGGCTCTTTCCATTTCCTTTGTGTCACAAATTCCTTTCAGTCGTTCTGACTAGTGTGAAACTCAAGCAGGTTCATAGTCAGTGGGGGTGTATATGTAATGCAGCCTGGAGAATGCTTCCCAAACATGGACAGATTTGCCCAAGCCCAAGATTTCTGTGGCTGTTTTGAATCCATGGGTAAATGTTGCCTTCCACATCCTGTTCCCCCCTTCCCACTGCCTGGACATGGCTTGTAAGAAGCAGTAGCAGAGCCCCCCCCATCTAACCCCCCATTGTGCCTTCTCTGTGAAAGCTACCTTCTTGAAGGTGCAATCCTAACCTGGAGTTAGGTGGGCACAGTTAAGCCAGCCAAGTGTGGCTGGCACCAGGGCCACCGTAACGTGCATTGGGCCACTCTCGGAGTCAGGGAGGATGGTGCACATCTGTGTGCTGGCCTCTCTGACTCTGAGAGTGGTCCAAACATGCTTTATGGTGTCCCTTGTGCCAGCCGAACCTTGCTGGCCTCACTGTGCCAGCCCAACTCCAGGTTAGGTTTGTGCCCTCAGTCGGGCAGAGGTTCCACAGGGTGTCCTGTTCAGAGGTGGCCCATCTATTAGGTGAAGTGGGTTGCATCAGCAGCTTCTCAGGATCATAGGCAGCCATCCCCCTACCATCACCTACTGAGCTTCCTTTTTGCTATTCTACCCATTCTCATGGGTCCAAAGGCACATCACCTGTTGATTTTTCTCACACTATTTTTTTCCCCAAATTTGTTTTCAATTTATGTATGCATTTAGATACCACCCTTTCTCTGTGGCGCTTGAAGTGGAGAACATGGCAGAGGAGGTGATTGGTCCAGTGTGACCTTGGCTCCGCACTAGCTGTGTGCAGGTGCTCTTTGAGGTGAGGAAAGGCCGATCCTCTGTGACACACCTTGTGGTACTTGGGGTGCAATAAGCCCTCCACAGTTATTTTGGTGTCACCCCTCCCCCCCGGTTGGGGTCATCCAGTGCAGTTTGCACCACCCCACCCCCTTAGTGAACTAGTCCAAGGTCACTGTGTAAGTTTTATATGTAAGCAAGGATTCTACCCAAGTCACCTGGGCCAAGTCCAACTTATACCACATTGGTAGAGGTGTTTGAAAACCATGTTATTTATTTTACTCAGAGGTAAGACTTAGGCTGTAATAATATCTTAGTCACCTCCCCCTCGACTCCAGAGCCATTCGCAGCTCAGAGACAAAGCCTCAGAACCAGCTGTTGGTGCCATGAATGGCTCTGAAGGCAAGGGGAAGGTTCCGCTTTACACAGGAGCTCAGGCTCCTGCAAAACGTAGCATTTCCCCCCTCTAGGAGTGCCACTGAATGAAATCCTCACGATACTGTGGCAGCCTTGCAGATGGCATTGGAAGGTGCAGGGGATTGAGGTGTTTCCTTATCCTCTCCTCTTCATTTTGCACTTTCCCCAGCGTTCTCCTTGCTAACTAGACATGCTGTGCCAGATTCCCAAAGGATAGGCAAGGATAGTTTCTGTGATGCAATTAGGTTTTTTTTCCTGACACTGCAAATGGGGTTCCTTTAAAAATTGTCTACTCTTTTGTATTTAATACACTTCAAACCTCACATCATCATATTATGCTGTAGTTGATTTCCCAAATTGCACCATTCCTCTTCTTTGGCAATTGAGAAAATGATACCTTCTGAAAGGAAGTCCAAATGATCTCTCTCTCTCTCTCTCTCTCTCTCTCTCTCTCATGTTCATATCCATGAGCAGTTTCCAAACTGGATTTTAACCACTGTCATCAGAAATTATTTCATTAAAACGACACTCCTCTTGCCAATTACCTTTTTGTAAAACTCACCATTTGGGCTTTTAGCTTGAGGGCTAGAAACTCATGGTAAAAATAGAGCAAAGGCTGCAATCCTATACATACTTTCCTGGAAGTAAGCCAATTGAACACAATGGGACCTAGATCTGATTACGTATGCATAGGATTGTGGTGTCAGTGCTTCATGGCCCAATCCCATTAGCTCCTTGCAACAGCTGCACTGGCACACTAAGAGGTATTATCTCTGATGCATATAAATGTGAGCTGACTCATACTAACACCTTATTGGTTTCCTGCTGTCTCATAACAACACCTCATTGGCTCCTGGAACAAACAGTCTGACATTGGTCAGTTTTGAATTAAGGAAATCCACTTTTTATTATATAAGGCAGTTGTGTTTTCATTTTCTGGTTATTTGGCTATAACTTTTGATAGAACACAGATAATTCAACAGTTTGTTTCATTATATTCTGCATTAAGTTAATTTCAGTGCCATCATTTTTAGGGTATAATTCATAAATGCCAAGGTTTCCACAATTTTGGCCACTAGTGTCACACACCCTAGTGCAGTTTGCTCCTGCACCCCCTTGTGCCCTCTATGCCACTGCATACTGTACTCCAGGTGTGTGCATATTTAACACTTCCCTGTGTAAGCCTGTTCATTTTCCTTTTGTGACACCAGAGGAGGAAATGAATGTCTAGCTGTACAAGAACAGAAAGTTGCACTAATTTTTTTTTTCCAGAGAAGAGTCTTAAATTAAACACAGCCAGCTTGCCCCTTCTATCCTGTGTTAGGTTCAATTGCTGCAAATCTTTTTTGTGTCTGTGGCCTCAGGCAATTACTACTATAGAATAGATTTTTGCTAAGTAAATAAAGGGTAGGAAGAATGACTAATTATCTGCGATGTTGCAATTTCATGCTATAATTGTCAGTAGTATTAACTCCAACTCAGCAGGTCTGAAACCTAAAATGTACTCCACATCCTGCCTAGAAGAATCTTTGCACAGGATAAGTAGGATCCTTTAGGGGGAAATTCTGCTTTTGGGAGAAAAATGAACCATCCCTGGCTTTTTCAAACAAAGGGCTGGTAGAGAAACACAGTTGCCTCTTCATCAAGGCAAGCATGAGCATGTCACTGACAATGGGAAGGTAATAGGGGATATAGCATTCACTAACGAACTGTGACATTGGTCCGGCCAGCTTCTTATTTGACCCAGACCAGTAATGAATGGAAACAAAGACGGTTTTTCATTTGATTCCACCACTGACCTTGTTTCGAGTGGCTTTAGGGGAGGGAGGTCCTAGGGACCCCTTTTGAAACTTGTTAACTTATTATCTTTTATGCTGCTTTTATATTTGGGCTGTTCTGCTCTTTTACAGTTGTTTTGAGGGCTGTTCTTATTTATAATAATAATAATAACAATAATAACAATAATAATAATAATAATAATAATAATAATAATAATAATAATAATACTTGTATTTATATACCGCCTTTCTTAGGTCACTAGATTTCTCTAATGACTGTAACTCAAGGCGATTTACATAGGCAGGCTTTATTCATAAACCCAAAGGGTTTTTACAATTTACAGAAACGTTCTATCTTGCAAGAACACATACAGATGGATCTTTCTGGATTTAGTCCTTCTTTCAGGCCGCCCGTTTGTCTTCTGCTGGCTGATAAGTGGCTTCCCTGCTCCCACCAGAGAAGCAGCTGCCCTGGCACACTCCCCCGGCACACTCCCCCTCTCACAAGGCAGCCAGAGACAGCTCAGCTGTTAATCAGTCGCAATTTACAGGTCTGCCGCTCACAGAGACTTCCGGTAGTCCCGAACTGGCGACCTTCAGATCTTCAGCTCTTATCTTCAGGCAAATGGAGGCATTAACCCTCTCGACTACATCTTCTGCCCAAGATTTATCATTACCCCTGCCCAGTTCCGCCCTCCCGCCCTCCCCCTGCCCAGAACTGCTCTTGCGCCAGCCAAGTTTGGCCGGCACAGGGGCGGAGTGACATGGCCTTGGGCCAGCTCCCTTCAGCCAACGCCGTTGCTAGCGTTGGCCCAACTGCACCTGTGCCAATGCAGGGGTGCCAGTCGGTGCCAGCTGTGCTGTTCAATAAGATTAGTATCCCGCTCCACTCACTCATTTGGGCATCAATAAACCAGTGCCTTAAGAACGAAACAGCCGACCCATCCAGCAAGGCAGAGAGCAAGGCCTTTTTGAAGTGCGAAAAGGGTATTCTGTTTCCCATTGGTTCCGGTGTTCAGCTTGAGCATCTGCCGTACAAATGACAGCCCAATCCTGGGCTGCCCTTAATGTCGACGCAGATGCGGAGGTGCCGAGTGGCACCCCTGCGGCAGTGCTAATGCACCCAGACTGCGCTGCGCCTCCCTTGCACCAGCTGAAGCTGGATGGCGCAGGGGAGGCACCGTGCTGGCACGAGGGAGGGAGTGGGCGGGGGAGGGCGTTTCCTCATGGCCGAAGCCTAAGGCCATTCCCCAGGCCGCGCGGCCCATTTCGCAGGCACAGATCCGAGGAGTTCATAGAGGAGGCTGGTGCCCTTGAGGCGGGGGTGGGGGGCTCCAGCCTCCCACAAGCAATGCTGGATCCGGCGCTGCTTAGGATTGTGCCCTGAATGTAAGGTGTTCAGAATCAGATCGTTGTGGACTGAAATGGAGGAGGAAAAAGCCAGAGTGCAGCTTGACCCTCCCCCCCGCCCGTCCACCCTACCTCGGTTTCGCTCCAAAATTGAGCGATTCTGGACCCTGGGGGCATGACGTGGCAGTGCAGGGGGTGGCGAAGATGCAGGGGGGGGCGGTGACGCATCATGCCATCACCCTGCCCCAGGCGCCGTCGAGCACATAATGGCTCTGAGCAGGTGGGCTGGAGAAAGAGCTTCTGGGGACCTGATGTTCGACACCCCTGATTTCAGGCATCATTGCGTCTCAGGAAAAAACCCAAAACTTTAAGAGCAGTAGGACTGCAATAAGCATAATGAGTCTGTTTATGTACATTAAATATTACTTAAGTATTCTCCAGATTAATACAAACACCATGATGGTTTGAAATTACATGAAGATTCAATTACAGACAGGATTTCGCGAGGGTAGCAGTTGACCAGCGCAATGCAAACGTCTGCTTCAAGATCAATAAAATAATATGACGAGTTACAAGAAGCTGTGAGTCTTCCTAACATACACCAATATACTTTTAAAAACCCTACTGAAATGGATTTAGTTTCCTGCTTACTTAAAAAAAAAAAGCTCATACAGATGAAATAAAGTATTTCAAATATCTTTAAAATTTCAGAGAAGTGACTGCAGTTTTCAATAAGTTGCGGACTCTAGAAACAAAGAAATACCCTACAAGCAAGTGTGACGTTTTCCAAATGAGCAGCTGACTGACAAAGTCAGACCTGTGACAGACAAAGTGCCACCCACCCACGCCCAAGTCAATCGCAGGTAGGCCAGCCAGGAAGGGTGGCCAGATTGGGGCTCAGCTGAACCCTTGTTTTTGTTTTGTACCTGGGACTGTAAGAACAAGGGAATGGTCAATTTCCTGCTAGGGAAAGACACATGCTGGCTGGCCTCTCTTCAGCTTGGTTAGTAACCTTTAGTGCTTAGTTTTCAGGCTGCCATTTGTGTTGGGGGGGGGGAGGATCACAGACTATTGATCAATTGATCGATTGAAAGAATGTATACCCTGCCTTTCTACACCATTAAGAGCACTCAGGGTGGCTTACAGATAAATGCAGTGTTTCTCAGACTGTGAGTCAGGACCCACGAGGTGGGTCACAAGCCAATTTCAGGTGGGTTGTGAAGCACCTAGGGCAGCCATCGTGGAAAATATGAGACAAGGGGACAACTGGAAAGGGGGAGGGCTGTGTGGTTGTTTTGCTTGTGTCACGGTTATGTCTTGGCTTTCTTTCTTCCTGATTCACTTTGCTATTGGAAAATGGCTGAGACATAACTCCACATATTGCTGCATTCTCAGGAAAGCAGCAGGCGCATTGTTCCTTCTCTATGAGAATGGTGTCCTGATGGTTCACAGTTCTGATGCATTTGCTCCCCTCTCTTGAATGCATTGATCTCTTTTGCGCTCTTATTGGCAACATTAGTGCAAGAAGAATTGAGGCACTCTTAACTGCCCAAACCGAAGCTGCGCTGGAATAGCTGGACTGCATCCTAAGCCCGTTAGGAGGCAGCAGCCACTCAGGGTGGGGCAAAGGGAAGTTTTCCCCCTATGGGGCTGCTTGGATCTGCACCTGCAAAATAGCAGGCGCAGGTCCACGTGGCCAGGAGCAGCCTGAATCGGGGCCGCCCCGCCCAGGGACAGGGTCAGGATATGGCTCAATGGCCGTGTCCTGTCTCCGCCCTGCCTCCGCCCGCATCGCTGCCTCTGGCCCACCTCTGGCATGCCCTTGACGCAGTCCTGCATTGGCTGAGCGGCGCCGGCCCTCAGCTAGCACTGCTGACAGGTGTGGCAGCGCCCACGAGGCAGTGCTGCTGCTTACACCAGCCCAGCAACCAATTCCTGACGGCACGTTGGCAACAACACTGGTCCAGCACAAGAGGGCTGCACTGGCACAAAGCCAGGTTAGGAGTGCGCTCTAAATCAATTCATGGCCAACATTTAGGACTATATAACTCCTAAGTCCTGGAGTTTTTCTGGAAGGTTTTAAATACAGGGTTTCCTCCTGATGTGCTGTTAATCAACTCGACAGCATCTTTGTCATGCCAAATGCTGGGTAATCCTCATTAAATCTTTGTTATACTCGTGCAATCCTGCCACCATTGAGCCTTCTGTTGCAGGCAGGGCAAATGAATCGGAGAGGTTTGCCAAAGGCTTCTCCATGAGTTTGTGACCGAATCAGGTCCATGCATGATGCCTGGTCTACTGCATCACATGAAGGGCCTCCTGCACGCGCATACACAAGGGGGGGGGGGGGGGGGCATGAACAGAGCTCACTGCACATGTGAGACTTCTCCCCATTGATTCATCCTGGTTTATGGGGCAGAAACAGCTGCATCAGAGAACTGTATTCCCCCCACTGGGTGGCAGACGAACACAGTGCCTGCTGCTTGCTGATGCTTGTGGTCACAAGGAAGGGAACTGTCAATGGGGAGAAGTCTCACATGTGCAGTGAGCTCTGTTCATGTTTGCCAACCAGTTGGCAAGCCGGACAGTTCCACAGCTGTGCAGGACACATCAATTGAGAGATGATGAACTATCGTGGACATGTTCCTAAGAGACCATCAAGGGACAACACTGCGAGATCCACCAATCTGGTTCAAATCTGGGGAATGGACAAAGGGCAAGGGAGAGACCTGCAAGGTGTGTAGGAAGGGAGGACAGAAAGTGAGAGGCCCAGGCTTGCTTTTCCTGGTAGCTCATTCTCAGTTTAATTGCATTTCAATTTTATTTGCATCCGCACAGCGCAGAGCAGGGCAGTGTTGAAGAAAGAGCCACTCCAGGAAATCAGGATTGTGCTCCAAGAGAGATGTGATGGTGGGAAGAGGTGCAATGTTTTGAAGTTTGAGCCTGGGCACTGTCCTCGGAAATGAAGTTGTTACTTAGCAACAAACCCAAGTGGGACTTGCAAGACAGCAAGATGATTGTGTGGTGTTGGAGACCACTTCATTGTGTGCAAGCTGTCCCCAGAGGCCTGCTGCTAAATTTGGGGTGCCGGAAAATCCTGGGGGAAGAATCAAGGCCGTTTTGTGGGGGATTCAATAGACGTGGTGGTTTTCTTTCCTGCTAAAGGTTCCGTGTTTTGATATAGTACATTTGAGGAGGACAACATTGTTCGAACCATTACTAAGACAAATAGCAAGCCGCAGAGTTTAATACACCTAACAGGCCTCTGTTTGACCTCCTCCCACCCATTCCATGTTATTACACTGAAGGCCTTTGAGCCACTGAGCTTGGTGGGAAAAGAGCAATCATTGCAGCACGTATTTTATAGTGAGCGTGCAGTGAAAGCGTGCAGTGGCGTTTCTACAGGGATGGCAAAGCTCTAAGTCTTGCAAGAAGCCTTACCTTGCAATGGAAAACACTCCTCTCCTGCACCGTTTTAGCCAATCCTCACAGGGAACAGCAACATCTTGGCGTTGCTTACTGGCTACAGCAGCAAGGGAGAGGAGGGATTTACATGACAGGGTAAGACTCCTTGCAAAACTTAGAGCTTTGCCCTCCCTGTAGAAACGCCTCTGAAAGCGTGGAGTGAAAGACCTCTGTGAAGACGGGGCTAATTGAAACTCTTTTTGGCTTCCCTTGAATTCCATCTGATCCTTTGCTTGAAGAGGGACCCTACAAAGCCACATGGACTTTGTGCTTTAGGAAAAATGTGGGTGGCAACTCCTGTCCTTTCTCAGGGCACAATCCTAACCAGGCGTTAGGCCAGCACAGTCAGGCCAGCAAAGCCTTGTTTGGCAAGGCCAAACCGTATCTCTAACCACTTTGAATCTCAGGTTGGGAGGAGGGAGGAAGCTGGAGCGGGAAGCCAGAAAAGGGGGAGGGCTGAGGGGCATTGGAGAAGGGAGAACAGAGAGAGAGTTTGCTGTCCGGAGGGGAGAAACCATCCCAAAGCACCTGCTACTGCTCTGTGGATTGAGAGAGAGGTAGTCAGATGTGGGAGAGCGCTTTCTTATTTGGCATTAAGCTTTCAAGTAGTTCTACTATGCTTGGATTGGGCCTTTGCGCCTCTTTGCTGTAAGCTGTAGTTTTAATAAATGACATAATGTTTCACTCCCTGGTGTGCCTGGTCTACTGGGAAGGATGCGAGCGAGCTCCAGCCTTGGTGCTGGGCTACACTACTGAGGCCGGTTACTGGGCAAGGGAGAGGTCTCCGGGGCTGATGGGGGTTGCTAGTGGCCAGGAGGGACATCATCCTGCAATCTCTGGGGGGGATCTGGGGGGGGGGTCCCAGACACTGGATGTGGTCCACTCTCGTTTGGACCACTCTCGGAGACAGGGAGGATGGCACACGCCTGTTTGCCGGCCTCTCTGACTCCGAGAGTGGTTCAAACGTACGTGACGGTGGCCCTGGTGCCGGTCAAACTTGGCTGGTCTAACTGTGCCAGCCTCACACCAGGTGAGGATTGCGACCTCAGTGTAGTCTTCTCTAAGTCCCTTCGCAATGACTCTCCTTTGTCTGCTGGGCCCACCCTCTCCCAGCTCTCACCCATCCTCTCTTTGCCCTCCCCCAGTCTCCCCACTTAGGCGCCATAGGATCAGGTAGCAATTATCTAACTAATGGCCCAATATTCTATGGCAGGCACACGCATCTAGTGTGCGTTGCCATGGAGACGGCTGTCGTGAAAGTGCCGTAAGTCGCTTCATGAAGGCCTGGCAGAGGAAGGTGCTGGCAGGAAGGGTTGTGCTGGCCCTGCAGCATTGAGAGAGGTACGTTCCTTGCTGAGAGGTTCGGAGGAGTTCTGGGGCAGGGGAAGGGAAGGGGGTGGAGTGGAGTGGACAGGGGAAAGGCAGGGAGGGGGTTATGGGCAGGTCAGGCTCAGGAAGGGGGCAGGGATGGTGGCAGGGGCTCCCGCCAGATCCTCTCCTGCCCTCCTAGCACCAATCCACAGACACGAGGCAATGCTGATTTGCATCCGAGTTTTGGCTGATGCAGATCTCAGAAGCCCCATCACAGCTTTCCCCAGTGCAAGGGGACCAATGTCTCCTTACTCCGAGGAGACCTCCAGGAGCCTTTATTCCTGCCCTGAATACGGCAGAGGCTCCACCAGCCTCTCTGACAGTGCAGTCCTAATCCTTAGGCTGGCACAAGTTCGCCCAGCAAAGTTTGGCCGGCACAAGGGCCACCATAAAAGCATGTTTGGACCACTCGGAGTCAGTGAGGATGGCACACTGTGTGCCGGCCTCTATGACTCCAAGAGTGATCTAAACATACTTGACGGTGCCCCTTGTGCCGGCCAGACTGTGCCGGCCTTATCTCCAGGTTAGGATTGCCCTCTGAATCACAGTGTGGGGACTTCTGTTAGGATTGGACTGTACATATTTTTCCGCTGGGGCAATTTTCATAATGCAGCTTTGACTTTTCTTTGGTTTTGATGGTCTACATGCAGTGAGAACACATTAGTCATAGCAAACACCCTTTTCCAGCAACACAAACGGTGACTGTACACGTGGACTTCACCAGATGGTCTACATCAAAATCAGATTGATTACATTCTTTGCAGCCAAAGATGGAGAAGTTCTATACAGGCAGTAAAAACAAGACCTGGAGCTGACTGTGGCTCAGATCATGAGCTTCTTATTGCAAAATTCAGGCTTAAACTTAAAAAAGTAGGGAAAACCACTAGGCCCTCCATGTATGACCTAAATCAGATCCCAAACGAATATACAGTGGAGGTGACAAATAGATTTAGAGGCTTAGATTTGGTAGACAGAGTGCCTGAAGAACTTTGGACGGAGGTCTGTAACATTGTACAGGAGGCAGCAACTAAAACCATCCCAAAGAGGAAGAAATGCAAGAAGGCAAAGTGGCTGTCTGACGAGGCTTTACAAATAGCTGAGGAAAGGAGAGAAGCCAAAAGCAAGGGAGAAAGGAAAAGATATACCCAACTGAATGCAGATTTCCAGAGAACAGCAAGGAGAGATAGGAAGGCCTTCCTCAATGAGCAATGCAAAGAAATAGAGGAAAACAATAGAATGGGAAAGACTAGAGATCTTTTCAAGAAAATTGGAGATGTCAAAGGACAATTTCATGCTAAGGTAGGCACAATAAAGGACAAAAATGGCAAGGACCTAACAGAAGCAGATGAGATTCAGAAGAGGTGGCAAGAATACACAGAGGAACTCTATAAGGCCGATCTCAATGTTCCTGATAACCACAGTGGTACAGTCACTGAGCTCGAACCTGACATCCTGGAGAGTGAAGTCAAGTGGGCTTTAGAAAGCCTCACTAACAACAAAGCTAGTGGAGGTGACAGCATTCCAGCGGAATTACTCAAAATCTTAAAAGATGATGCTGTCAAAGTGCTGCACTCCATATGCCAGCAAATTTGGAAAACCCAGCAGTGGCCACAAGACTGGAAAAGATCAGTTTACATTCCAATCCCAAAGAAGGGCAATGCCAAAGATTGCTCGAATTACCGCACCATTGCACTCATTTCACATGCTAGCAAGGTCATGCTCAAAATCCTACAAGCTCGGCTTCAGCAGTATGTGAATCGAGAACTACCAGATGTACAAGCTGGTTTCCGAAGAGGCAGAGGAACTAGAGATCAAATTGCCAACCTTTGCTGGATCATGGAGAAAGCAAGAGAGTTCCAGAAAAACATCTACCTCTGCTTCATTGATTATGCTAAAGCCTTTGACTGTGTGGATCACAACAAACTGTGGCAAGTTCTTGAAGAGATGGGAGTTCCAGACCACCTGATCTGCCTTCTGAGAAACCTTTATGCGGGTCAGGAAGCAACAGTTAGAACTGGACATGGAACAACCGACTGGTTTAAAATTGGGAAAGGAGTACGACAAGGCTGTATATTGTCACCCTGCTTATTTAACTTATATGCAGAGTACATCATGAGGAAGGCAGGGCTGGATGACTCACAAGCTGGAATCAAGATTGCTGGGAGAAACATCAACAACCTCAGATATGCAGACGATACCACTTTACTGGCAGAAAGTGAGGAAGACCTAAAGAACCTTTTGATGAGGGTGAAAGAGGAAAGTGCCAAAATTGGTTTGAAGCTCAACATTAAAAAGACTAAGATCATGGCAACCACTCCCATCACTTCCTGGCAAATAGAAGGGGAAGAAATGGAAGCAGTGACAGACTTTATTTTCCTGGGCTCCAAGATCACCGCAGATGGTGACTGCAGCCATGAAATTAAAAGACGTTTACTTCTTGGGAAGAAAGCTATGGTGAACCTAGATAGCTTAATCAAAAGCCGAGACATCACCCTGCCAACAAAGGTTCGCATAGTCAAAGCGATGGTTTTCCCAGTAGCCATGTATGGCTGTGAGAGCTGGACCATAAGAAAGGCAGAGCGTCGAAGAATCGATGCTTTTGAATTATGGTGTTGGAGAAGACTCTTGAGAGTCCCCTGGACTGCAAAGAGATCCAATCGGTCAATTCTCCAGGAAGTCAAGCCTGATTGCTCCCTGGAAGGACAAATGCTGAAGCTGAAGCTCCAATACTTTGGCCACCTGATGAGAAGAGAGGACTCTTTAGAAAAGACCCTCATGCTGGGAAAGATTGAAGGCAAAAGGAGAAGGGGGCGACAGAGGATGAGATGGTTAGATAGTGTCACCGAAGCAATGAATATGAAATTGGGCGAACTCAGGAAGCTAGTGGAGGACAGGGAGGCCTGGCGTGCTGTGGTCCATGGGGTCGCGAAGAGTCGGACACGACTTAGCGACTGAACAACAACAAGTTAATGTCTTTTAGCATTGTCCAATGGCTACTGTTGGATTTATGTTAAATCTGGGGAACTTGGATTCAAATCAATCAGAACAGAGTCATAGGCAGCTGTTGAATGAGAACTCTGGAGCAGTAGAGGTCAAGATGAGAAGAAACGTTCAGACATTAGAGCCTGTGAAAACTACCAACACCCAAAGCCTTAGCCTAAACCAGCGGCTTCCAAACTGGAGACCACTACACTGTTGAAAAGCGTCCTTGGTATGATCAGTTTCTTCCGTTCTGCCCAGGAAGATAACGAAGACCCTGACGAAAGCTCCCAGAGGCCTACGTGGCGAGCAGCTTCTGGAGTCTGCCTCCCCAGCATGTCTCACGCGTGGAGTTCTGCACAGAAGAAGCTCACCACAAAGACCCCTGGAGGCTGTACGCAATCATCCCAAGAAGAACGGAAGAAGCTGGTCACTCAGAGGAAGGACAGGGTGGATGCTGGATCCAGCCCGCAAGTCGGCCCAATCCTATCCAACTCCCCAGAACTGATGGAGATGCAATGCAGCCCTGAGGTAAGGGAACAAATGTTCTCTTACCTTGAGGAGGCCTCTGTGACTGCTCCTCAACTGCAGACTACAGCAACACACCTCATTGGCATGGCTGCATCTGTGCTGGAAAGTTGTATAGGATTGGGCCCTTACTGTGGTCATGGTGCCCTTCTTTGGTAGTGGCCTCTTCTTCCAGCCACCATCTTGGATCATGCATGATTTTGCGTGATCCAAGAGGGCGGAACATGGGAGAACCAGGAAGAAGAGGCTTTCGGGCAAATTTGCAATGCGCCTTTGAGTTTGGGAATGACTGGCTTACTGGGTAGCAATGAGAACTTCGCACTGCTAAACTAGAAATAATAGTAATGACCTGCCTTAAGACTGCTGAGCAGAAAACTACAGGATTCCATTTCGTTTGCAAATGAAATGTGCTGTATAAATAATAATTGCCGTTTTGTTTGCCAGTGCTGGGGTGAGGGAGAAACAGGAAAATGAATTTCCATTCTCGCTTTAAAATAATTCGTGCTCTTAAAAAGTCATAATAAGGAATAGGGCGAAGAACCTTTCAATGCACTCTCATGCTCTTTGTGTAATGTAGGCATCGTCAGCATATCGAAGCCTCAGGTTATTAGTTCCGGATTCTGCGTGAATGCAATCTAACGGTGCGTACACTGCCTTACCTCGGATGCCTTTTGCTTGCAAATAAGGCACGATTGCCTTTAATAAAATAAACATTGAGGAATGAAGATTAGGCCTGAGAGAAGGGCTTTACTCTGGCCATTGTGCTCTCTTCCCTCTGGCACTCTTTGCTTCAGTATGGCTCCTCTGATCTCTGAAGCATCAGAGGCAGAGAATGAACATTCAGTACACCAGGAGGCCAAATTTGCTGGAAGCAAAACACCATGTATTCATGCAAATGACCGCGCAATCCTTGCCTGGAGTTAGGCCGGCACAGTTAGGTCAGCAAAGTTTGGCCAGCACAAGGGCCACCGTAAAGCACGTTTGGACCACTCAGACTCAGGGGGGATGGCACACATCTGTTCATTGCCTATAGCCCACGATGGACCTTTCCTCCACAAATCCGTCCAATCCCCTCTTAAAGGCATCAAGACCAGATGCCATCACCACCTCCTGTGGCAAAGAGTTCCACAGATTAACTACCCGCTGGGTAAAAAAAATACTTCCTTTTATCTGTTTTAACTCTCCCAACCCTCAGTTTTAGCAGATGCCCCCTGGTTCTGGTATTTTGAGAGAGGGAAAAGAACATCCCTCTATCGACTCTATCCCTTCCATGCATAATTTTGTATGTCTCAATCATGTCCCCCCTCAGGTGCCTTTTTTCATGGAGATCATGGCACAAGCCCATCAGGAGTGGAAGCTGACCTTTTATGTTCCTTCCCAAATGCCAATGGTTGGGTCCAGGTTGCCACTTGAAGATGAAAAAGCAGGCTTGAATGAATTGCCTTTTCCCAGCAAGCAAGAGAAGGAATAAAAGGCATCTTTGGTTCAGACATTCCAATTTATGAGAAAAAGGAAAAAAAGAAATATTCTGTTACCATTCTTAAAAACACTCTAGGTTCTGGAATAGAGTAGCAGGTGCATATTACTCTGTTATTTTCTCACTGCATTTGTTGTTGTTGTTGTTGTTCAGTCACTAAGTCGTGTCTGACTCTTCGCGACCCCATGGACCACAGCACGCCAGGCCTCCCTGTCCTCCACTAGCTTCCTGAGTTCGCCCAATTTCATATTCATTGCTTCGGTGACACTATCTAACCATCTCATCCTCTGTCGCCCCCTTCTCCTTTTGCCTTCAATCTTTCCCAGCATGAGGGTCTTTTCTAAAGAGTCCTCTCTTCTCATCAGGTGGCCAAAGTATTGGAGCTTCAGCTTCAGCATTTGTCCTTCCAGGGAGCAATCAGGCTTGACTTCCTGGAGAATTGACCGATTGGATCTCTTTGCAGTCCAGGGGACTCTCAAGAGTCTTCTCCAACACCATAATTCAAAAGCATCGATTCTTCGACGCTCTGCCTTTCTTATGGTCCAGCTCTCACAGCCATACATGGCTACTGGGAAAACCATCGCTTTGACTATGCGAACCTTTGTTGGCAGGGTGATGTCTCGGCTTTTGATTAAGCTATCTAGGTTCACCATAGCTTTCTTCCCAAGAAGTAAACGTCTTTTAATTTCATGGCTGCAGTCACCATCTGCGGTGATCTTGGAGCCCAGGAAAATAAAGTCTGTCACTGCTTCCATTTCTTCCCCTCCTATTTGCCAGGAAGTGATGGGAGTGGTTGCCATGATCTTAGTCTTTTTAATGTTGAGCTTCAAACCAATTTTGGCACTTTCCTCTTTCACCCTCATCAGAAGGTTCTTTAGGTCTTCCTCACTTTCTGCCAGTAGAGTGGTATCGTCTGCATATCTGAGGTTGTTGATGTTTCTCCCAGCAATCTTGATTCCAGCTTGTGAGTCATCCAGCCCTGCCTTCCTCATGATGTACTCTGCGTATAAGTTAAATAAGCAGGGTGACAATATACAGCCTTGTCGTACTCCTTTCCCAATTTTAAACCAGTCGGTTGTTCCATGTCCAGTTCTAACTGTTGCTTCCTGACCCGCATAAAGGTTTCTCAGAAGGCAGATCAGGTGGTCTGGAACTCCCATCTCTTCAAGAACTTGCCACAGTTTGTTGTGATCCACACAGTCAAAGGCTTTAGCATAATCAATGAAGCAGAGGTAGATGTTTTTCTGGAACTCTCTTGCTTTCTCCATGATCCAGCGAAGGTTGGCAATTTGATCTCTAGTTCCTCTGCCTCTTCGGAAACCAGCTTGTACATCTGGTAGTTCTCGATTCACATACTGCTGAAGCCTAGCTTGTAGGATTTTGAGCATCACCTTGCTAGCATGTGAAATGAGTGCAATGGTGCGGTAGTTTGAACAATCTTTGGCATTGCCCTTCTTTGGGATTGGAATGTAAACTGATCTTTTCCAGTCTTGTGGCCACTGTTGGGTTTTCCAAATTTGCTGGCATATGGAGAGCAGCACTTGGACAGCATCATCTTTTAAGATTTTGAGTAATTCCGCTGGAATGCTGTCACCTCCACTAGCTTTGTTGTTAGTGAGGCTTTCTAAAGCCCACTTGACTTCACTCTCCAGGATGTCAGGTTCGAGCTCAGTGACTGTACCACTGTGGTTATCAGGAACATTTAGATCGGCCTTATAGAGTTCCTCTGTGTATTCTTGCCACCTCTTCTGAATCTCATCTGCTTCTGTTAGGTCCTTGCCATTTTTGTCCTTTATTGTGCCTACCTTAGCATGAAATTGTCCTTTGACATCTCCAATTTTCTTGAAAAGATCTCTAGTCCTCCCCATTCTGTTGTTTTCCTCTATTTCTTTGCATTGCTCATTTAGAAAGGCCTTCCTATCTCTCCTTGCTGTTCTCTGGAAATCTGCATTCAGTTGGGTATATCTTTCCCTTTCTCCCTTGCTTTTGGCTTCTCTCCTTTCCTCAGCTATTTGTAAAGCCTCGTCAGACAGCCACTTTGCCTTCTTGCATTTCTTCCTCTTTGGGATGGTTTTAGTTGCTGCCTCCTGTACAATGTTACAGACCTCCGTCCAAAGTTCTTCAGGCACTCTGTCTACCAAATCTAAGCCCCTAAATCTATTTGTCACCTCCACTGTATATTCGTAGGGGATCTGATTTAGGTCATACGTGGAGGGCCTAGCGGTTTTCCCTACTTTTTTCAGTTTAAGCCTGAATTTGGCAAGAAGAAGCTGATGATCTGAGCCACAGTCAGCTCCAGGTCTTGTTTTGACTGCCTGTATGGAACTTTTCCATCTTTGGCTGCAAAGAATGTAATCAATCTGATTTCGATGTAGACCATCTGGTGAAGTCCATGTGTACAGTCGCCGTTTGTGTTGCTGGAAAAGGGTGTTTGCTATGACTAATGTGTTCTCCTGACAGAACTCTATCAGTCTTTGCCCTGCTTCATTTTGTACTCCAAGACCAAACTTGCCTGTTATTCCTCTTACCTCTTGACTGCCTACTTTAGCATTCCAATCCCCTATGATGAGAAGGACATCTTTTTTGGGTGTTAATTCTAGAAGCTGTTCTAGGTCTTCATAGAAGCGGTCAACTTCTTCCTCATCAGCACCAGTGGTTGGGGCGTAGACTTGGATTACTGTGATGTTGAAAGGTTTGCCTTGGATCCTAATGGAAATCATTCTATCATTTTTGAGGTTATACCCCAGTACTGCTGTTCTCACTCTCTTGTTCACGATGAAGGCTACTCCATTTCTTCTAAGGGATTCCTGCCCACAGTAGCAAATATAATGGTCATCTGAATTAAATTCTCCCATTCCTGTCCACTTTAGTTCACTAACTCCCAGGATGTCGATGTTCAGCCTTGACATCTCACGTTTGACCACATCTAGCTTGCCTTGATTCATAGATCTGACGTTCCAGGTTCCTATGTAGTATTGTTCTTTGCAGCATCGCACTTTCCTTTCACTTCCAGACATATCCACAGCTGAGCTTCCTTTCAGTTTTGGCCCAGCTACTTCACTCTTTCTGGAGCTACTAGTACTCGTGTTCTGCTCTTCCCCAGTAGCATAATGGACACCTTCCGACCTGAGGGTCTCATCTTCCAGTGTCATATCGTTTAGCCTTTTTGTTCTGTAATCCATAGGGTTTTCTTGGCAAGAGTACTGGAGTGGGTTGCCACTTCCTTCTCCAGCGGACCACGTTTAGTCAGAACTCTCCGCTGTGACCTAGTAGACATTAACTACTAGATCACAAAATGCACTAAAACCCTTGGGTAATGTCCCTGCTACTTTGAGCCATGAAATTTAAGAAGTGGTTTACTCCAATCTTCCCAGCCATTGCGCGGAAAAGGTTCGAATGAGCAAAATGGCACTGGAGCTATTTTGATGAATATGTTGCTGAAGGTCCTCGGAGATCAACATCACAACCAAACAGTGAGCTATTGGCAATGCGACTGAGAAATTGCGTTCTGTTTTTCATTCAGGCAATGGGATATCAGAACCCCGTTTGTGATTAACCTTTGGCTAGGAATGATTCTGGAACAGAAATACTATGGGAGTTGTGTCTTCATGACAGCAGTAAAAGAATGCAAGGTTAATAGAAACAGATACAAATCTGGGAATAGACCTGTCTCATAGCAGAGGAGCATGGCAGCTGGCAGAATATGTTTTCCTCCTTGCAATGTGGGAAAGATAGATAAAGATGCGGTCTCACTCCCGCAGAGTTCAGTCAACCTCATTGGGTGAGCAAAGTCAAGCCATTTGTTTTCAGCACTGGGAGAATGGCGAAGAAGGAAATCTGAACTATCTCACAGACTGGATGTTAACACAACACACACTTGGTAGGTGCCTGCGACAGCTCTGGTTCACATTTCCTAACCTGGGTGTGTTTGTGTAGAGAGAGTGAACTGATAAGGTAGACTACTGTAGGAGCACAATCCTATGCCTGTCTATTCCAAAGTAAGTCTCACCAAATTCAATGGGACTTACACCCAGGAAAATGTGTATAGGATTGCAGCCAAATAACATGGAACAGGTAACACAATCCTACCCCAAATGCATTCTGCAAGGGGGGGGGCAGTCACAGACGCCTCTTCACGGTAAGTGAACATTAGTCACCAGTGTGTTTGCCTCAGAATTTACCTCAGAATGTCAGGTGCAAGGGAGTGGCCACAGGATGCAAGCAGCCTGTTATCTCTGAAGCATCTGGTGGGCCACTGTGAGATCCAGGAATCTGGACTAAATGGGCCTTTGGCCTGATCCAGTGGGGTTCTTCTTATGTTCTTAGATTATTCTGTTTTATTTTCCTTCAGAATTTTACGTCAGAAATTTACCTCAGAATGCCAGGTGCAAGGGAGTTGCAACAGGATGCAGGCATCTTGTTTGTGCTCCCTGAGGCATCTGGTGGGCCACTGTGAGATACAGGAAGCTGGACTAGATGGGCCTTTGGCCTGCTCCAGCAGGTCTCTTGTTATGTTCTAATGGCTGTCTCTCCTTACACCCACGACCTCCTTTTCCCTCTCAGATTTTGCTCTAGCAAATTTCCCTCCATTTCCGATCTCTTGTCTCTTCAAACTCTTCTGCCTATTCCCCGCGGACAAAAAGGATCAATTGGGTGGGGTGAGTTGCTCCATGTACAAGGCTTTCCTGCTGACCTTCTCGCAGCAAAATCCTGGGTCTAGGGGGGGCTCTCTGGCCTCATTACTTCCAGTCTGTCTGACTAATGAAGGCTTGGATGTCCACACACTGACCTTCAGATGCAGCCGAGTAAGAAAGATCTGTCCATTATTCTGGAGACTGGCAAGGAGCACCAGGGGAATGGCAAGGAACCTCAGCAACAAAAAGCCCAGTGACCAAGTGCCGTACTGTGGTTAGGGAAAAATCTGGCTGCTCTTTCAAAGCCTTGCCAGCGCCTTGTTTCTACAGACACCCGTGAAATCTCACCTTTTCTGCTGACTCAGAGTAACTGATATTACTCTTCATGCTTGAATACAGTTTGCAGAGAATATCTTGCTTTTTTAAAAATGTGATTTAATGTTCATTAAGCAGGTTGGGGGACTGAGGCTTCTATGGGAAATCTCACCGGGCTGAATAAAAAGTCCGTGTCAACTCCAAAGAATTCCTCGCTCTGCAGCCAGAATGACTCTGTAATGATTTTAGGAGGCATGGAATTGCTGAAAGAGCAGTTGTTTAATTAAAACACAACTGCACAACCGATGATTTTTTGGGGAGGAAAGAACTTTTCAGGCAGCAATAACTAGACATATTGATTATACTACAGGGGCTTAAGACTTATAAAATTGCAGGGCACACACAAACGAGATCGGCACAACTCATGATCGACACCACATGTTCCCAATTTTTTCTCAGTCGTTTTTCCTCTTAGAGGTTGGCCCACAAAACCCTCCAGAGTCATGCAAGTCCCCTTGAATTTGAAAAGCAGGTGTTTTTGCTTTTATTGTTTTTTTTTTCAAGATTGCATTTAGGTTTCAACTACATTAGTGGTGGTGTAATGACAAAAAATGCATAATTGTATAAACGAATTTTTGAACAAGCCAAGTTTCCCCCCTGCAGGTATTGTCAACGGCCCGTGTAAAATGAATAGAATCACAGTTAGAGTTGGAAGGGGCCATGGAGATCATCTAGCCCAGCCCGCTGTGCAGTGCAGTGCAGGCCACTGCTACAGCATCTCTGACCAGTGGTCATCTAGCTGCTCCTTGAACACCCGCAATGAGGGAGGGTATTGGAAAAGGCAGAGGTACCCTGAGGAGATAGGGAATGGTATCAGCAATGGCCCCTTGTCCCAGTTTAGCCAGGAATTACAGGGTTGACCCCCAAGGTCTCTGCAAGCCTCGGGAGAACAGCTGCAGGCTGATGAGGCCCCTGGCTAGGAAGGAAGGCCAGCACAGGTGCAGATGGGTGTGGCTGATGCTAGAGCCTGCCTAGCAACAGACACTGATTGGCCTGCCTCAGAATAAAGTTGGAGGCAGGAGCTGCAGTAGAGCACCTTGGTGGGTGCTGGACTGATGGAATGCTGGCTGGACTGACTGCCGGAAGGACTGTTGGACTGGATAAAGGAAGGCCTGGATAAGGTAAGGTTGTTGTGGGAAACTACTGGGAACTGTTGTATCAGGCTGCCTTGCCCCTGGAGCCGCCAAGTGGAGGAGGCAGTTGTGGTTTAGGCAAGCTGACTGCCTATTGCTTGGTGGTTGCGTTTGTTGGTGCTAGAATTAAGGTAGTTTGGAGCCAAGCCAGTGATGAGGGCAGTCTGGAGGAGGCTGGCCAGCCGGTGATGCCAAGCAAAGCTGCTGGAAGAGAGGAGGCCCAGTGGGTGACGGAACCCCCTCCCTCCTGCCTATCTCTGAGGCCACTCTGTGGGGAAACTAGTTAGCCTAGTGTGGGCATTGGGGCCCTCGGGGAGGCCCAGCAGGGAATTTGGCAGAACAGGGAGAACTCAGTATTGCAGAAATCAGGTTGTGCCAGTGTTGAAATGTTCATTGAATACTAATATGCAGTACACTGCAGGCTTCTGTTTTCTTTTTAATCAACCGTTTTCTACCAATGATGCACTGGAGAGTGCATTTCTATCAATGTTGCTCTAGCGCATCATTGGTAGAAAATGTAGTCGTCTGAAAATTGATACAACTCTATTTAAAAGGAAACATTGGGGACTTAGCAAAGTAGAGTGTGTGCATGCCCGTGGTGTTTTTGGGTTCTGTGTGGGCATCGAAAGAGGGGCAATGTTTGAAAAAGAATTCAAGGGAGCATTCACATGCTATGTGCATGTTTCTCTGAATTGCTGCCATTGCTTTTTTGGCTGGGGGCAGTGGCAATCCTACATGTTTTTTTTTTGGGGGGGGTGGTGTCAAATGCCCCCAGGTGGTGCACCAGTGGAGGGGGGGCAGCGTGGAGGTGTGTGGTGCTGCACTGTTTTGTCTGTCCACCTGCCCCTTTGCCCGGATCACTCCAAAATGGAGCATTTGTGGACATTGGGGGCATGGATGCCTGGAAGCCAGTGCAGGGGGCGGCGATCATTGCACACAGCCTCGGAGTCACTGTGCCACTGTGGGGGGGGGGGATTGGGTATTTGATATGTTCTCCTCTC
>JAJKFI010011864.1:7275592-7299515 GCA_029204185.1 Lerista edwardsae | reverse complement strand
GAGAGAGAGAGAGAGAGAGAGAGAGAGAGAGAGAGAGAGAGAGAGAGAGACTAGAAGCTCTGAACAGTTTAAAGCTCCCAAAACTTAAAATGAAGCTTTTTCTGTGAAATCTGACAAGATCCAAATTCATAACTACTTAAAAAAAAAGAAAAAGAAAACTTGCCTGCTGAGCTGGGTTTTGAAGTGCTGGCTTTGGTGGAGCACAGCGTTGAGACCATATTGAGAAAGCAAAGATGAGATCAGCTATTTGGGGGAACAAAAACTTCCTATTCTTCTCTGAGTTAAGTAACAAGAGCCCTTAAAGGGGAGGAGAAAAAAAACCCACAGAATATTTTCAGCCACGCACGAAAGAGCTAAGACAGAAAGATTGTGATGATGTCTTCTGGAGTTCACAAATGGGACAGACAGTTCACGACCATTTCCACCTTGGCCTCGGGGAACTTTGTATTATTCATGGCATGGCTATTCCTAGGAACATTTTGAATGAGCAAGAAAAACAGAAGATTGGAACGTTTCTTTGAAAGAGCCGAACGGGTTCTGGGTTACATGAGCTTTCATTTGTTGTACATTTGCAAAAGGCGGGCGTTATCAGGCCCTGTAATCGCACACAGCACCATTCAGTTTGGATTTAACAGTTGGCAAGTTGTTACAGGAGAAATAACGATGCCAAGATTTATTAATGTTCCCCCCCCCCCACAAAAATTAATCATTCCGGCTATACTTGAGCTGAGCCAAATGCAAGTATATTTTAAAATTTATCTCCCAACACAGACCTGAAGAACAGAAGGTAGCCCCTTTAGTATGGCTCTTTGTGATTTTATGCTCCAGCTCAAGACACTGGGTACATTCATACTTGTATTTTCAATAGCACATTAAATTGCATTACTTTTTTAGAGCGGAGGATAAATCATTTGAAAGATACGCATTGCAGCTGCGGTGCCATGTGTTGTCAACATAGCATCTGAATGAGGCATGTCTGTCTGGCCCTGCTAGGTGCCAATACCATATGGTATCCTCGTACCTGTCTAGCTCAGAGGTGTTGCACCAATATCAATGGCTCAGAGATGCCTATAATGCTTTCAAGGTGCATCACTATTCGTTCTTTGCCACCTCCCACAGGTATCACATTTTGCACTATGTACATCTTGCCTCAATGATGCACAGGTCTGGTCTCAAAAGATTTGAGAACGTACAAACAGCCCCACTGGATCAGACCAAAGAGGGCCCATCTAGTCCACCTTCCTATTACCAGTGGCCCACTAGATGCCTTGGGGAGTACACAAGAAAACAAGACACAGTCAGTCTTCTTTAAATACAGACTTGCTATATGTGAACTTGCCTATGTTCAAGGGGCAGAATTGCTACTTTCCTCATTATCTGTGCCTCTGTCTTCATTATCCACTATGCGAAGACCTTTCAAAGGCTGTAGGGACCTTCAGAATGGCACTTGTGACCAGCACTGACCACTTTAAAATGGTCAGCAGAAGTAGGTCTTGAATGTTCTGCCCTAGCAGATGATGGAGGAATGTGAGTGTTGGGTCCTTGGATGAACAAGAGGCCCAGTGGAAAAACCCTCCCCCATCAGCATCAGTGGGGCAAGATTGCAAAGGGGTCATCCAAGCAAAAAGCCCCTTCTCTTGGTTGCATCCCAGCAAATCTTTCATGAGGACGTAGCTCCAAGACTTCCTGCAATCACAATACAGTCTGGAAACTGGCAACGTTGTAGCCCAAGATATAATGACAACATTGTGCATTTGAGAATTTAACAACAACAAATCAGAAAAAAGACCTTTTTCAAAGTGTTACTAAAATAATAAACATTTATCATCCGTATAATTTCACATCATTAAGGCGTCTCTAGAAAACAAAGCATCAGCATGTCCCTTAAGTAGTTTTGTAATTAAAGTGTTTGCCGAAAAGTTTATTTAATGAAGGAACAACCCTTTCAACAGAAAATGGCACTATCTTTAATCCTCCAGCTAGCCAGAGGTCAGAGCTTGCCAGAGAGAGCAAGATGTAAATAACACTATATAGAGATACAGATTAAGTTTGCATTGTTTTGCTTTCCTCTTGAAGCCTTTGGACAAATGCGTTGCTTAAACAACACTGTGTATTTCTCCACTAAGGGCATAATCCTCGCCAGCGTGTGTACTGGCAGAGCGCATAGTGCAGCAATGGTAGCCATCACAAAAGTGCTGTAAAGCACTTTGCGACAGCATAGCAATCTGATGAGGAAGTATTCCACTTTATGCTGCCTTATGCCTTAGCAGAGGAAGGAAGGAAGGAAGGAAGAACTTCCTATATATAGCAGAACCTTCTAGCGAGTGCTTCATGAGCAGTGAGTGCTGTCCTGTGAAAAAGTGCCTGTTAAACGGGCGAGTTACGCATCTGCGCGAGTTAAGCAGAAGGGAGAGGAAGCCAGGGCCCCAGACTCTGCCCTCTCTCTGAGAAGCAGGGCAGCTCCTTCCTAAACAAACACAGAGATGGAGCCAGTCAGCCAGCAGTTGGGTGGGGGCTATCCAGTGTTTTGCACAGAGTGCCACATGTATGACTATATGCCTCTGGGGCGTAATTCGTGGGTGTGTCCTCGGTGCAAGGAGCTCCGGGCACTAAGCGAATGCGTCTGCTCCCTAGAGGCCTTGGTTGCAGACCTGGAGAAGCAGAGGCAGGTGGTGAGACATCCAGGGACTTGCAGCCTTCATCCCACCCTCAGAAGGGCAGCTCCTCAGCTGCTGGGGAAAGGAGTCTCAGGGCTGGAGGACGTCAGCCTGGAGCAGAGGGAATCAATCCCCCAGCGGGGACCCCTTCTTCCAGTGACTAGCCTGTATCCCGTCGCACTAAGGATGCTCCTCGGCGGGAGGGGGGTCGAGGTCTCCTTGGAGTGGGCGATTCTATAGTTAGGAATATAGAGAGGGGGGTCTGTGATGGATGTGAGGACCACATGGTGACTTGCCTGCCTGGTGCAAAGGTTGAGGACATCACATCTCATCTAGATAGGCTGGTAAGGAGTGCTGGGGAGGAGGTAGCGGTCGTGGTGCATGTTGGCACGAACGATGTGAGGAAATGTAGCCTGGAGGTCCTGGAAGCCAAATTTAGGTTGCTAGGCAGGACGCTGAAGGCCAGGACCCCCAAGGTAGTGTTCTCAGAAGTGCTACCAGTTCCACGTGCAGGGCCAGCTAGGCAGGCGGAGCTCAGGAGTCTCAATGCGTGGATGAGACGGTGGTGTCGGGAGGAAGGGTTTAGAATTGTTAGGCACTGGGGACATTCTGGGACAAGCCAGGCCTGTAGAAGAGGGACGGGCTTCACTTGAACCAGGCTGCTGGCGCTTAACATTAAAAAGGTGGCAGAGCAGCTTTTAAACTGATCCCGGGGGGAAAGCCGACAGGAGCCGAGTGGCGTCTGGTTCAGAACTCCTCATCCCTACGGGAAGAGGGTGTGGAGGAGTACCACAGAGTAATGGAGGAATAGGAAACAGAAGTTCAAACATGAGTGTGACAGTTTGTCCAGTAGAAAGAGGGGTGGGGAAAAGGGATCAAAAAAGAGTCCCTCCTTAGGGAACCCCGTATATAGGTGTTATTATGCAAATGCCCAAAGATGGGGGAACTGGAATGTTTGGTGGCTAGGGAAAACATTGATATAGTAGGCAAAACGGAAACCTGGTGGAATGCAGAGAACCAGTGGGATACTGTAATCCCAGGCTATAAACTCTATAGGAGGGACAGGGAAGGGCGTGTTGGTGGAGGGGTGGCCATCTATATCAAAGAAGGGATAGAATCCAGCAGAGTAGAAACTGAAGGTGGGCCGGACTCCACCATGGAGTCACTGTGGGTTAAACTGCCAGGCCGTAAGAGCGATGTAATAGTGTATGTGTGTGGGGGGGTGCTATCATCCTCCAGATCAAAAACTTGAAGGTGACCTTGAAATGAGGAAACAAATCAGGGCATTGACCAAGAGAGACAGGATAGTAATCATGGGGGACTTCAATTATCCTCATATTGACTGGGTCAACTGGTGCTTTGGTCAAGAAAGAGAGACCGGATTCCTTGACATGCTGAATGACTGTGCCTTAGAGCAGCTAGTCATGGAGCCCACCAGAGGACAAGTGACTCTGGCTTTAATATTGTGTGGTACTCGGGACCTAGTTAGGGATGTAAGTGTTACTGAGCCATTGGGGAACAGTGACCATGCTGCGATTGGTTTTGCCATGCATGTCCAGGAAAGAGTGCAGAGCAAAAACCCTTGATTTTCGAAGGGCAGATTTCCCTCAGATGAGGAGGCTAGTTAGGAAAAAATTGAAAGGGAAGGTAAAAAGAGTCCAGTCTCTCCAGGCTGCGTGGAGGCTGTTTAAAATAACAGTAGTAGAGGCCCAGTGGAAGTGTATACCGCAAAGAAAGAAGGGTTCGACAAGGTCCAGGAGGGTGCCTGCATGGCTGACAAACAAAGTTAGAGAAGCTGTAAAGAGCAAGGAAGCTTTTTTCCATAAATGGAAGTCTTGCCCCAGTGAGGAGAATAAAAAACAACATAAACTCTGGCAAAAGACAAGGAAGAAGGTGATACGGGAGGCCAAGAAAGCGTTTTGAGGAATGCATGGCTAGCAACATAAAGGGGAACAATAAAAGCTTCTTCAAATATGTTAGAAGCAGAAACCTGCCAGAGAGGCGGTTGGCCCGCTGGATGGTGAGGGAGGGAAAGAGGAGATAAAAGGGGACTTGGAGATTGCAGGGAAATTAAATGAATTATTTGCGTCCGTCTTCACAGCAGAAGAATTTGGGCAGATACCGCAGCCCAAACAGCCCTTCCTAACTAAGGAATTAAAGCAGATAATGGTAAATAAAGAAGATGTTTTAGATCAAATTGATAAACTACATATACATAAGTCACCAGGCCCAGATGGTATACACCCAAGAGTTATTAAGGAACTAAAGAACAAAGCTGCTGACTTCTTAACTAGAGTATTATATGCAATTTGTCCCTTCAAACAGCCACGGTGCCAGAGGATTGGAGGATAGCCAATGTCACGGCAATCTTTAAAAAAGGGAGAAGGGGGGACCCTGGAAACTACAGGCCGGTCAGCCTAACGTCTGTTCCGGGTAAGATGGTGGAAAGCCTCATCAAAGATAAAATCCTAAAACACGTGGAGAAACAAGTACTGCTGAAGGAAAGTCAGCATGGCTTCTGTAAGGGTAAGTCTTGCCTTACGAACCTTTTGGAATTCTTTGAAAAGGTCAACAGGCATGTGGATGTGGGTGAACCTATGGATATCACATACCTGGATTTTGTATGTCTCAATCATGTCCCCTATCAACTCTATTCTGGGGCACCTCCCTTATGAAGAAAGACTGCAGCATTTTGGGCTCTTCAGCCTAGAAAAAAGGTGCCTGAGCAGGGACATGATTGAGACATACAAAATTATGCATGGAAGGAATAGA
Organism: Lerista edwardsae; assembly: GCA_029204185.1. NCBI lineage: Eukaryota > Metazoa > Chordata > Lepidosauria > Squamata > Scincidae > Lerista > Lerista edwardsae. Next base: position 7,294,086 of record JAJKFI010011864.1, on the reverse strand, counting down.
GTTGATAGAGGGATATTCTTTTCCCTCTCTCAAAACACCAGAACCAGGGGACATCTGCTAAAACTGAGAGTTGGGAGAGTTAAAACAGATAAAAGAAATACTTTTTTACCCATTGGGTAGTTAATCTGTGGAACTCATTGCCACAGGAGGTGGTGATGACATCTGGCCTAGATGCCTTTAAGAGGGGATTGAACGGATTTCTGGAAGAAAAGTCCATCATGGGCTATAAGCCATGATGGATTGTGCAACCTCCTTACATTAGTAGTAGGCTATTTCAGAGTACCGGGTGCAAGCGAGTGGCAACAGGATGCAAGCATTTTATTGTCTCATGCCTCCCTGGGGCACCTGGTGGGCTAGATGAGCTTTTGGCCTGATCCAGCAGGGCTCTTCTTATGTTCTTAAGTTCTTATGATGTGCTGGCAGGAAGCCCACGCTGGCCTGCGCACTCAGGCACAAGAAGCAGTGCATGCCAAATGTGGTGAGTTCCATGGTGAATTCTGCACTGAGCAGCACAGGGTCAGGGTGGGGGAAGTCAGGAGTGGTGGAAAGGGGTGGGGGAGGTGGCAATGGGGCAGTCTTCTTGTTGTCCTGTGTGCTTCCTGAGGCATCTGGTGAGCCACTGTGAGATACAGGAAGCTGGATAGATGGGCCTATATCCTGATCCAGTGGGGCTCTTACGTTCTTAAGGCCGAGATTAGGTTGTAGGTTATTGTAGCTCCTTCCCCACATACATGATAGCAAATTCTTTTATTTACCTCATATTTACCTCAGAAGTTTACCCCAGAAAGCTGGATAAAACGGAGTGGCCACAGAATACAGGCAGCCTGTTGTCTTGTGTGCTCCCTGTGGCAACTGGTGGGCCACTGTGATATACCGGCAGCTGGACTAGATGGGCCTTTGGCCTGATCCAGCAGGGCTGTTCTTATATTCTTAAGGCCCAGGTTGGATTTCAAGTTATTATAGCAATCTTCCCACAGACATGATAGCAAATTCTGTTTTATTTACCTCAAAATTTTACCTCAGAATGCAAGGGAGTGTCAACAGGATTCAGGTCTCTTGTTGCCTCATGTGCTCCCTGAGACTTCTGGTGGGCCACTGTGAGATACAGGAAACGGGACTAAATGGGCCCTCGGCCTGATCCAGCAGGGCTCTTCGTGTTCTTTTGTTCTTATGAGCAAGGGGGTAAATGTGCCCTTATGTCGAGGAGCCCACCAGCAGTCCACCTACCCCCACAGGATGCAGTGGAGCCCGTGCTGGCTTCACTGCATCGCTGTGGGGGAGGCTGGATTGGAGTAGGCTGTTAGTGTGCGAACAACAAATCATTTCCAGCCTGCTTTGTATATTTGCGCATTACCGCGTTGACTCTCCGAATCCATCTGCAATCGTTTTCCCCCCGATGGAATGAAGAACTGGAGCCCTCGAATGCCTGCCTTGGTGCCAGCTGATTTCAGTTTCATTGCCACATTCTTTGACAAGCTATGCTTGGACTCACGGAGATCTCCAGTTAAGGTTACCTTCCTCCTCTTCTGCATGTTTGGATACCCCTTCGGGGCCACAGTCCTGCAGTGATGGTTTATTGTTCCATGTTCTGCATGTAAGCCTGCTTTTCTTAATAATCACAACCAGCTGGCACAAGCACAACAATGATGGCAGTGGGTCGGAGGGGCCTAAATTCGACACAAAGGGAACCACGGAGGGCTCCACTCTTTAATTTCATCTCACTCGTCCGTGATTGATGTATTCTACAGAGAGTGACTTTTCCTTTGTATACATGAGGAGCTCCGCGTTGAGGTTTAACAGATGCTGAAGGGGAATGGCTCCAGCATACATTTGGGAGACAGCTGTGTTTTACAACAGGCATTATTACAATAGGGAATCAGTGTTTCCATGACAGTAAAACTGACATAATGTATGAAAGTCATCGCTTAGGGGCGAGAGGGGGGAGCAACCCAAGGACAGCCTCAAAATATGCTCTCGCTTGCACACAACTTGCCTTTGAAATAGCAATATTCTTGGTAGTGCAATCATTGACACAGGATGCTATGAAAGCAGGTATGTAAATATGCTTTTGTTTTAGTCATAAATCTAACAGCTCAACAAATCGACTGAACATAAGCAGAACCCTGCTGGATCAGGCCAAAGGGGGCCCATCTAGTCCAGCTTCCTGTATCTCCCAGTGGTCCACCAGTTGCCTCAGGTAGCGCTCAAGACAACAAGATGCCTGCATCCTATTGCCTCTCCCCTGTACCTGGCATTCTGAAGTAGCCTGCTTCTAAAGTAAGGAGGTTGCACCACCCATCATGGCCTTTAGCCTGTGATGGACTTTTCCTCCAGAAATCTGTCCAATCCCCTTTTAAAGGTACCTAGGCCAGATGCCCTCACCTCCTGTAGCAAGGAGTTCCCCAGATTAATTACCCACTGGGTAAACAAGCATTTCCTTTGATCCGTTCTCCCAATGCTCAATTTGAGTGGATGTCCCCTGGTTCTGGCTGCCTCTGAAGAAAGCCTGTGAACAGGGGAGGGGTCCCAACTGGTCAAGCATGTGGAGATGGCAATGAGGACAGTTCTCCTTGTTCGTCTCCTCCCGTGCCCTGTCGCAGCCTCAGCTGGTGAAGCAGAAGTAGCTAGCAAAGGTGATGCGACGGTTCTCTTCATTTGTTCCTTTTGTGGCTCACAGGACAAGTTGGCTTTAGCTGTCCCCTGCAAGGGGACGAAGGGCCCAGCCCTGGATGGAGTTGATGCCCCTTGCTTACAGGAAAGAATGACCAGTTAGTTTTCCTGGGGAGTCCAGAGTTCCTGATCCCTGCCAGGTCGGTCAGCTCTCCAATTAGGTCCATGATCAAGTCAACCTTTGAACATGCCAACGCAGCTAAAGTGACGCCAGGCTTTTACCCCAGGCCCTCTCCTGTGGCCACGTTAGCTGCAGCATGACATGGAAATAAAGTTAGGCCCGGCACAGTTACGCCAGCAAAGTTTGGCCAGCACAAGGACCACCATAAAATGTGTTGGGAACACTCTCAGGGCGCAATCCTAAACAGCACTGGCTTGGCAAGGCCGGCCGGCCTGTGCCAAATCCTAGTGTTGCTTGGGGAGGCTGGAGCCTCCACATGGCAAGGGCACATTTGCGCCCTATGCGCTCCTCAGAGCTGCGCCTGCTAAACAGCAGGTGCAGATCCCAGGAGACCGAGCGATCCAAATTGGGGCCGTGCAGCCTCCCAATCGGGCTTAGGATTTGGCCTTATGGCCGATTCCCAAACCCACCCACGTCCTGCCTACAACCTCCCCCCCCGCCAATCCCGTGTCCTTCTGGACACGAAGCCTCCCTTGCACCAGCCGGCTTCAGCTGACACGACCGAGGCTTGGTGCGGGTGCAACGGGACCGGTGCTACGGTAAGGGTAGGTTGTTGGCGGGGGCAGACAGATACAGGGCTGGAAGGGGAAGGAATAGGGGAGTGTCTCTTCCCAGCATAAGCCCCAGCAACCACTATGGGTCAACGCAGACCCATGCCAGCTCAATCATTGGTGCAAGTCTGGGTTGATCCATCAAGACATCAGGCCCAGGAAGGGGTTCCAGCTCCAGGAGTGGTGGGACCCAATGTGGGGGGCCCACCCATCCTATGGTCCCCCACTCACCATGAAGAGAGCTTGTGTGCCACATGCAAAGCATGGCACCTGGAAATAATTGGTGACATTAAGATGTCACATCCAACTGCTTCCAGGAGGCCCCTTTCAGAGGTAGGGACAGGTGGGAGGGCCCAAGGTAGAGCTGGTCTGCTCACCCCACTGACTTGCAGCCCATAGAGATCCCGGCTGCAGCAGCAGACCATACGCTTGCTGTGCTGGTGCAGGGCCCCCCCAAAGTGCAGGGCCCAATGTGATGACATTGGTCACATTGGCTTAAGGCCGGTCCTGGGGTTCATGATTCAGCATGCAGCACCAGTGCTAAACCCCCTCCCCAGGGACGATCTACGCTTCTCTCTACCCCAGTCACTGCCCACCCCAGTTCTGCCCTCCCTCGCCTTCCCATGCTCTGTTCAACCACCTGCACAGCTTTACCTACCCCAGAAGGTCTTCGACCATCCGCTCCGGCCTGCAGCATGCGTGGATGGAGGCTGCTTTGCGACTGCAATAAAGCAGCCGCCACCACCGCCACCCCACAGTACGCTGGGGCCTGGACAGCACCGGATTGGACCACTAATTTTGCAATGGCTTCTTTCTAGGTGTGAAGGGTTAAGTTTGAAAAGTACAGTTCAATCTCAAGTTACCGTTTTGCACAATTTAGAAATGGCAAGTTACGGGAGGCTCCAAGCCTCCCATGTAATTTGCTGAGACTCTGAGCAATTTCATTTCAATATTACTTCAGAAGGGGAGGCTCACAATCTCTCAAGTCACCTACCCCATTTAGCTCAAGGCAATTTTTATGTCATGTAGCCAAGGGGATACGGAGTCAACCCTCATGATGCGCATATCCCTTCCACTTTCCTTCCACGGCCCCTTCCAAGAAAACACCCAGATTTTAAACATGAAATATATTCCGAATATTAAGCATATGGAGAGTTGCCTGATTTAAACACTTGATTCTGGTCACAAAATGTGGGATTTCTGGTAATAGAATTTGGGATTTCTTAAAAGATGTTTACTTCTTGGGTGGAAAGCTATGGCAAACCTAGACAACTTAATAATAAGCCGAGACATCACCCTGCCAACAAAGTTTGCATAGTCAACGCTATGATTTTCCCAGTAGTAATGTATGGCTGTGAGAGCTGGATCATAAGAAAAGCAAAGTGTCAAAGAATAGATGCTTTTGAATTATGGTGCTGGAGAAGACTCTTGAGAGTACCCTGGCCTGCAAGGAGATCCAATCGGTCAATCTTCCAGGAAGTCAAGCCTGATTGCTCCTTGAAGCTAGTGGAGGAAGCTACTCCGGAAGCTAGTGGAGGACAGGGAGGCCTGGAATGCTGTGGTCCAGGGGGTCGCGAAGAGTCGGACAGGACTTGGAGACTGAACAACAACAAATGCAGAAACATCAGGGTTAGCAACATGCTGCACACAGATGTGCACATTAATGTCTCGATGAAACTTTATATTGATGAAAGGCAATTCCATGTACCTTACAATTATGCTATTACAGCTAACTTTAGTTCAAAACCTATTTTATGTGGCTTATTATGCCTTGTAATTGTGACACTGACTTGGTGCTCAAGTATTATTTCATAGTTGCCAAGTCAGTATCTCTTCTCTCAATGCATAAGGAAACCCCAAACCCAAACCCGGAGCCACAGCTACCATAATTTTGCACTCGCTCTCTCCGACGGAGCTGTCAAACTGCCACACAAAAGCTTTCTAAGCTATATGAAGCAGCCTATAATTACCCATTTCTGTGCTGAATCACCATAAATCATGATTGCAGCATTAAATCATTACGTACGGCAAATGTTTGTGGGCGAGGCTGATTAAAACCAGAGGTCACCGGATATATGTCAGTTATAAGGGAATATCTCAGACATTTGTCGTTGGAATACCTCCAGGCTTAACACAAAGAGGTTTAATGCTACCGTTCTTAGCCATGTTCTGATCCTAAATGCTACTATGACATGTAGCGTTTCACAATACACGTTCATTGCAATACTCTCCAAAGCAGCAGTTTTTCATGCTTTTGCATCTCACAGCGCACTGAAAAAGCTGCAAAAATTGTCATGGCACAACATCAGTTTTCTGAGAATTGACAAGCCACACCATACTCCTGGGGGGAGGGGGCTCACATCCCCGAAGGGCCCTACTCATCAATGAACCACCCCCAAGTTCCTGAGGCACACCAGTGGAGGGTTCGTGGCACACCAATTTGCTACGGCACAGTAGTTGTAAATCAGTGTTCCAAATACTCGGTGTAAAAACCCTGGTTCCCTGTAAAAACAAAGGTTCGCATAGTCAAAGCGATGGTTTTCCCAGTAGTAATGTATGGCTGTAAGAGTTGGACCATAAGGAAGGCAGAGCGCTGAAGAATAGATGCTTTTGAATTATGGTGTTGGAGAAGACTCTTGAGAGTCCCGTGGACTGCAAGGAGATCCAATCGGTCAATCCTCCATGAAGTCAAGCCCGATTGCTCCCTGGAAGGACAAATCCTGAAGCTGAAGCTCAAGTACTGTGGCCACCTCATGAGAAGAGAGGACTCTTTAGAAAAGACCCTCATGCTGGGAAAGTTTGAAGGCCAAAGGAGAAGGGGGCGGCAGAGGATGAGATGGTTAGACAGTGTCACCGAAGCGATGAACATGAAATTGGGCGAACTCAGGAAGCTAGTGGAGGACAGGGAGACCTGGCGTGCTGTGGTCCGTGGGGTCACGAAGAGTCGGACACAACTTAGCAACTGAACAACAATAAGCTTTACAAGACCTTAAATAAGTGATCTAAGTGCTCTATGTGGGACTGCCCTTGAAGACGGTCTGAAAGCTGCAGCTAGTGCAGAATGTGGCATCTTGTGTTGCTGGATGTCGGCAGTTTCTTTCTTTCTTTCTTTCTTTCTTTCTTTCTTTCTTTCTTTCTTTCTTTCTTTCTTTCTTTCTTTCTTTCTTTCTTTCTTTCTTTCTTTCTTAACCTTTATTGGCATAAGATGTTGGCAGTGTGACTCTATTGAACCACTTGGCTACACTGGCTGCAGGTTCATTTCTGGGCCCAATTCAAGGTGATGGTTTTGACATTAAAGCCCTTGATAGCTTGGGTCCAGCGTACTTGAGAGACCGCCTTCTCCCATACTGTCCGGCCCGTTCTCTGAGGTCATCGGAGGGGGCCCTCTTGGTTGTGCCACCACTGAGAGGTGAGGGGGACGGTGGCCAGGGACAGGGCCTCCTCGGTGGTCGCGCCAGGACGATGGATGAGAACAGCCCCCTCGCTTTTCACCTTCTGGTGAGGCCTGAATATTTTTTATTTCAGAGAGCTTTTGTGTTTATGGTTTTGATGATTTCTATGCTGTTGCTGCCATGGATTGGACTTTGCATGTATTTTATGGTCATGTGTACTTCATAGTTTTGTTTTATACGTCCTGTATTTTAACTGGTTGTTAGCTGCCTTGAGTGCTCCTTGGGGAGAAAGGCAAAGTACAAACATAATAAATAAAATCTAAACCAATATTTTTATGTATTTGCAAAAGGAAGATCCATCTCTCAGAAAATGGCAGCCCTCATGAATTGCCTCAAGGCTTGAGGGGCTTCGAGCCCAATCCAGAACTGCCTGGCCACCCGGGAATGTAGCAGTAGGTAGCCAGCCCTGCTTCCACTTCATCCCCTTTCCAGCGGCGTCATGCTACCGGTACACTGGGCAGGAGGAACGGGTGAGCGGCAGCCCGCCCGTTGCGTCACGCTCCGCGGGGGCGGGGAAGATGGTGAAACAGAGCGTAACACAACGGGCAGGCTGCCGCTCACCCGTTCCTCCCGCCCAGCGTACCGGTAGCATGACGCCGCTGCCCCTTTCCCCACAGTAGGGGTGCTGTGCAGGTGACAGGTCTACTCACTGCTGTGCCAGCTATTTAGCCGGGGCAGAAGAAAGGGCCTCCAAGTAAGGCCACACAGCTTTACTCAGTCGTCGGGAACCGACGTAGTAAGGGACTGAAAAATATCTACTGTTCTTCTCTAGACAATGTAAAGGGACAGACACCATTATTATTACTTTTTTTCTGAGCTGCATACCAAACATACTTTGTCAAACAATTAAAGGTTAGCATGCCAAGTTATTTCTCAGTTCACTGATGCAGACACCGCCCCATGATGATGCCAAATTATTTTTTTCAGCAAGCCAATTCATTATGTTTTAAGCAGCCAGAATTCAAACTCCAGCTACTACAGTTCATGACACTGCTCTGTAAATTTGTACGCTGAAGATAAGCTTAAGGAGCAATGGTGAAAGCAGATTTCATGTGATTTTTTTTTCTGGTTCAGACAGTCAGACCCTTTTTCAACACATGATCCCTCCCATGGCAGCGAGGAACGTATGAACTGCAAAAACGATAATAGCCAAAGTGTTGCCGTAGGGAACTTTACAAAGGAGGTTCCAGGAAGTAATGCAGCCATATTTTATCACTATGCTGTGGCCTTCTTGGCACAAAGAAGTGAGCTGTAGGGTAGAACCGGAACCTTCCGCAGCCAACAACCGGCACTTGACTTCCTCTGCCACCTGGTCTTTCAGCAACTCAGGCAGATGAAGATGCCATGGGTCAAGGATGCCCTCTAGGGGGCAATGCTGGGTTAAGCCCTCTCCGTTGTGCACCCACCTGAGGGCACAATCCTTACCTGGAGTTAGGCCAGCAAAGTTTGGCCAGCACAAGGGCCACCGTAAAGCGCGTTTGGACCACTCTCAGAGTCAGGGAGGAGGGCTCACATCTGTGTGCTGGCCCCTCTGACTCCAAGAGTGGTCCAAACCGATTTTATGGTGTCCCTTGTGCTGGCCAAACTTTGCTGGCCTAACTGTGCCTGCCTAACTCCAGGTTAGGATTACTCTCTTAATCCAACTCCCTGGATTATGACAGACTTCTGACAAAAGGCCAAAAAACTCTTCTAATAGGAAAGGAGAGAAATGGCTTCACTTTAGCATTATGGAACTAATTTTAGGATATTTTTTTTCTCCAAACTGTATGCAGACTTGAAGCATTAGCGGAGAGTTCAGAAAATATGCCCTTGTGGTTAGCATTAGGCAAAGGACCAGGGCAAGTAAGATAGGAAATAGATAGGAAATTAACTGGAGGCAAGAAAATAGGAGTAAAACTGAGATTTACATTTTAGGTTTGGCAGTATTTCGCTCAGCCCTTAATAGCTCTTCCAGTGCCAGTTACGGAAAGTTTCATTTCAACACAGTTTGCTAGTCTAGATGCTCTTTTCCTTCCACAACCCTTGCCTGCCACTTAATAAAAACATTTCTGCTTTATCTTTATCAGGACATCACCCTCCAAATAGGTCTGGGGTGCTGTTTTAATGAAAACCAAGCTCAGCACCTGTGATGTTTACGGATTGCATGTTTGTATGAAAGGGTGGTTTCAACTTCAAAAGCTGGCTTATGTCAGATAGGGTTGCTGGCCAAGTGGCAGATGCCTGCTGGTTGTGTTGCTATTGTAAGCTTCATTCTCTTTTGACAATATGACACAAACCGTATGGTACGTACGGACAAAATAATGCATAGTGCTGCCTTTTTATTAGTGGTAATATGACATTCATTACAATGGAGAGTTTAACTGGAATGGTCAAAACTGACTGTGTTGAGGGGTTACAATATACAATGGAAGAGAATGCTCTCATACAGAGTTGCATGTACCATAATACAGCTAGGCTTCAGTTCATGGTGCAATGGGGTGCTGGAATAAAGAAAGGTGGCTAAGTCCCAAGCTGTGCCTTTAGAACAGTGGTTCTCAAACTTTTTAGAACGGGGAAGTGATGTCACTAACCAGGAAGTGATGTCATAGCTGAAAGTGAGATCATCAAGCAGGAAGTGCCGTCAGTGTGACATAATCAAATAACACTCCTAGAATGCAAATTGGCATTCTTCAACAGAAGCAAATGCACAACCATGAAACGTCTTGGACAGAAAGCAAGATTAGGACCAAATAGTGCGTAAAAGCACTGAACGAAAAACAGAATTAGGAACATCTCCCTTGAAAATTCAAAAAAAGCTCCTTTTGTCCCTGGTGGTGATGCAGTCACGGCAATCGCATGGCCGCCATCACCCCACCTCTTCAGGAGGCAGCCGCGGGGCTTCCCTGGCTGGGGCATTGCGACATGCCCTTTTGGGAGCCTCTGAAAAGGTTCCATTTGAAAAGGGCCAGTCCAGGCCCCAGATTCCATTTGTAGTGGATTCCCCCCCCCACTTTGTCCAAAAAAGCATCCCTAAGGGGGTTGGAAGAGCATTTACAGCAGGCCTCCTCTTCGACTGCATTATCTTCGGCTTCCCACCTGCCTTTCCCAACCTCGGCTGATTCCTGCTTTGACTTCAGCATTGACATGCCATCTTCAGCCCATTAAAAACCTCTTTTTCCTCTCCATTTGGCTCAGGGTTTTATGAGAAGCAGCGGCTGCCAGGCTAATTCAGTCTCTTCTACTTTGAAACTGTTCTCCGTTGCTTCATTCCAGACCGAAAGCTGGGCCAGATCTCCAAACCTATAACTTGACCCTCAAGATACTGACTTCGAAATCACCCATTGATTTCATCAGGGCTCATTTCTAAGTAAATGTGCTTAGGATCCCATCCAAGAAAAGCTTGCTCCCTAAGTGGATTTCCCCCCAGTTGTCCCTGATGTGTTTAAAATACTTAGTACAGTTCCCTCTCCCTCCCCTCCTTTTTGGGGGTCTCAAGATGTGCCTGTGTGCAAGAGCGTGTGTGTTCATTTATCTGGCAGTATTACCGGCCCCTCATTAATTCCATTTTCCCTCAGGTTTGAGTCGTTCACATCTGTATATTCTCAAGCAAAGTGGAAAAAATGATTCCATTTGTTAAAATCATCTGCGCCACAGTGTAGATGATCTGCTGTTTTTCACATTTACAGCCTGGAATGCTCCCCTTTGCTTTCAAACACGTACATCGGACTGAACTCCCGTCAACCCCAGCGCGGCAAGTGCACTGTGGAACTTCTCGTGCAGACACATGAAAGCTGGGAGTTGTCAGGAACACCTTGATGCATGGAGCCGTTTAAAACCCAACCCAAACTCTTTGGTGGAGCAGAAAACGGCGTGGTTCCGTTTTAAAAGCTCCCCCCCCCCGCTAATTTCAATATAAAATTAATTGGTGTGACAAAAAGCAGAGCTGACCACTCCTGCTGGGCCTAAATGGAGGGAAGCAACTCAGTTTTACAGGCCTTAAAACAATAACCCACCCACCCCCTTAGTTTACGACAGCCTGACACCGTGTGTTACTGCAACCACAAATTACATAAATCCCGTGCATTATGTTACAAGGTACGCACAGCGCCTATCTTGATCTTTTTTTTTTACCACCAGAAGGATAATTGGGCCCACATCCTGGTCTCCATTAAATCGTTTTTGTACGACTTCAATGTTGTAGATGGTTTAAAACTCTCCTAGGTGATTAACTGAAAAATACAATTGAAACAGACTTCATTGCATGCAAGTGAAGTCCATAAAGAGCGTGGCCAATGCAGGAGAGACCCCACTATGGCAGGAGCACCAGTGGCTCCTTGGATTAATTAGCAGTCCATTAACACATTAGTATTAACACATTGTTTCACTGTTAATCATGCCCAGGCACTTTTCAGCATACACAATGCTTATTTGTTGATGCTGACAACAATCTGGTAAGGTTTAAACAGAATGATAATGATAGCGGCCATGGCCACTAAATTAGATCTGATGAGGATCTGATGACAGGTTCACTCATTCCAATTAAAAAGTCTGCAGATGCTGCCAACATTCAAATGTATCTCAGTCTTTAGCAAGTGACTGGGGAGGCTTCACCTGTTGAATGTCCAGAGATATCTGGACACATCTGTCCCCAAAAACAATGGGATGGTGATGTAATCAAAGTGAAAATAGGAGTGTATCGAGACTTTGTGTAAAGCAGCTTCATACCATGGGGTCTTGGTATCTGCAGGGGATCCGCTCCCCTGCAGATACCATATCATTTTCTCTTTTGGGGTGGGGACCATAACTTTTGGTGGAGTAAAGATATCATACTCTGGTTTGTTTCATTGCATTCGGCATTAAATTTCCTTTCCAATGATATATAACATGATGGTATTATTCATACATACCCAGGTTTTCACCATTTTGGTCATTAGTGTCAAGCTCAGCTTGTTGCCCCCCTAAAGCTTGTTGCCCAGTGCACTTGCAGCCCCCTGCACTTCTTTAGCTACGCCCCTGTTTGTAACTGATGCAATGTTTGATTAAAGCTGCAATCCTAAACTATTTGGAAAGAACTCTGTTCATTCCAATTATTTACAATGCAGCTTATTTCTGAACTAGAAAGGATTGTGGTGCCCATCGACTGCTTTTTATGAGGACCACATGATTGAATCGCTGTGTATCATTGTGAACATGAACTCCTTTATGGCTTGAAAGTCCTGAACAACGGGTCAATCAGTGGCACTTGTGCCGTTCATCAATAAGTAATAATCAACAAGTTATTACATGAAAGTTTTATTAATCACAAGAGATAAATCACAAATGCATTGCCAGAAGGCTACTTCCAGTTCTTGTGTGGTAACAATAAATTAATCTGGTCTATATTGTTATTTTAGCTGCACTTGATTAAGTGTGGAACAGAGGAATAGTGCACTTCTAAAGGAAGCATAAAGGACCAAAGGCAATGTGACCAATGTTACGGAGCATCTCATTCAAGCGACAGGATTTTCCAAACACAAAAAGACCTGGGTATAATGCCTACGGGGTGCTTTCGTGAGCTATCCAATCCAAAATGCCTTTGCAAACAGTCACATGCCTCCAGCTGCCTTCAGCAGTGTCAATAATGACACAAACAACATCTGTTACATTACAGAGCACTGGATTAATGATTCAAATAGATGCACTCAGTTTAGATGTAATCACAACGATGGCCAAGGAGCAAACCCAATGGGCCAAGTGGTTGAGTAGTAGTCACCGAATGTAACACAATAATCATATCTTGCCACAGGATGTGGGCTTGGCACGTGCAGGGCTCTAGCAAGCCCCTGACAGTGAGACCGACCAGTTGCCTGACCTCTGCACTCACGCCCATGCGCGACCCCTCTGAAATATCTCAGCCACTGTCGTCCCACCAGCAGTCCAGTTTCAGTCCTGACTCCCAGCTCATTGTCTTTTGAGCTGGTTCCCAATCCCAGACTGTCCTTGACTATGCTGGCCCATCATCAACCACAGGGAGCCACAGGCCCGCTCCTCCTTGCCCAGCTGAACTGAATCGGCCCAATTGTGGCCTGTTCTAGAGCTGGTCAAGGCCTGGCACTGGGCCACTCTTCTGCCATTTTTGAGGGCCCAGCGGCTTCCTTGGAAGTGGCCGTTTTGCCCCCTGTCCCCCCACTGAGCAGCTCAGCACTTACCTTCCCCAGTGATCATCAGGTTGGTTTTGGCGCCCATGGAAAGGCGCAGGCCTTCCCACCAGCGCCACTTACGCTCCAAGTGTCAAAAAGTGCTTGATGGTGGTATTATGACACCAAGGCCAGTGCATACGATTGGGCTGCACATTTCAGAGTGAAAGGCTAGTAAACATAAGCACCTTTTAATTAGAAGTAAGTGCCACTGAAATCGATAGAACTTGCTTGCATACAAATGTCGTTCGGTGCTGCTGTCCTTGACATTCAAGTGTGCTAAAATTCTGCTTTTGCAGTTTTATGGATTCAAACTCTGGTTTTATGAGGTGCAGACCTTTCTACCAAGCCTTTCCCAAGCCCATTTGCTTCCTATTTCCTTGAAGTCATTGTTCATATCCTGAAAGGTTATTGTGAACTTCATTGTAGTTGCTTTATTGCTTTACTCCACAGGGGACGACAACTCATGCTTGGCAAGTTGCAGAAGTCCCGTTGTTACCACTTGCTCTCCCCAAACAATTTGTGGCTGTAGATTAGTTTTTGTTGACGTTAGTGGTCCTCTACCGGTTTCTGCGGCTAACCGTACAGAAGGCAGTACACAAAAACCCTTAGAGTTGCCCTCTGTTGGTGTCAGTCAAATAACGAAAACAGGAGAGGGTTTGGGGAAATGACTTTAGTTCTTGATGCACAGCTGACAGCCACTTGAGCATTTTTATTTCTTGACAAAACACATCTTCATACCTTCCACTTTGGAACAGGAGAAGATGACTCCTTTCACTCACAGCGCAATCCTAACCTGGAGTTAGGCCAGCACAGTTAGGCCAGCAAAGTTTGGCCAGCATAAGGGACACCATAAAGCGCATTTGGACCACTCTCAGGGCACAATCCTAACCTTGAGTTAGGCTGGCATAGTTAAGCCAAGAAAGTTTGGCTGGCACACAGGCCACAGTAAAGTATGTTTGAACCACTCTCTGAATCAGAAAGGCCAGCACACAGATGTGCGCCATCCTCCCTGATTCTGAGAGTAGTCTAAACTCACTTTATGGTGGCCCTGGTGCCAGCCAATCTTTGCTGGCTTAACTATGCCAGCCTAACTCAAGGCTAGGATTGTGCCCTCAAAGTCGGAGAGGATGGCATTCAACCCCTGCTAACTGGGCAGGAGGCACTTTTTCAAGTGGTGTCCTCTTATATTTAGCAGGGGGAGAGCAATTGTCCCTCTTCACCCCAGCACAGTGTCTTTCTCGTGGCTGTTGCTGGTGGTGTTCTCCATTCTTTTAGATTGTGAGCCCTTTTGGGACAGGGAGCCATTTAACTTTAATGTTATTATTTGTCTGTAAACTGCTTTTGTGAACTTTGTGTTGAAAAGTGGTATATAAATACTAGTGATTGATTGATTGATACGTCCAGTGATGTCATCTGGTAATGAAGATCAGGAATGCTGGGCGAGACTTACGCATCATCGGCAGCCTGTCCGTTCTGTTCTGCGGCTGCCCTGGCCTCGGGTGGGGCCTCGCCCCACCGCTGCTCGCCCAGGCACCCGGCGCGCCCCCCACCTGTCCCCCCCAGCGAGCAGGCACTCCGCCAAGGCCAAGGCAGCCGTGGAACGGAACGGACGGACAGCCAATCAAGCATAAGTCCCACCCAGCGTTCCTGATCTTCATTACCAGATGACATCGCTGCGTACGTCTGTGCGCTGGCCTCTCTGACTCAGATAGTGGTCCAAACATACTTTATGGTGGCCTTTGTGCTGGCCAAACTTTGCTAGCCTAACTGTGCTGGCCTAAATCCAGGTTAGGATTGTGCCCTCAATCATGTTCCCCTTCAGGCACCGTTTTTCTAGACTGTGGAGCCCCAAACGCTGTAGCCTTTCCTCATATGGGAGATACCCCAGCCCAGTAATCATTATGGTCACTCTCTTCTGCACCTTTTCTAGTTCCATTATGTCCTTTTTGAGAAGTGTCAACCAGAACTGTATGCAGTACTCCAGATGCGGCCTTAGCATCGATTTCTACAGTGGCATTTTTTGTACAGTGGAGTTTTTGCAGTCTCTTTGCATTTTCTCTACCTAGAGTTGCATCAAGATCCTTTTTGTGCACTCGTGCTCATCAGTGAAACATCACACAAAAATAATCCACATACAATCACACACACAGTCGTATTGAGACTGCTTGTTTACAGTGTTAGTCAGTGTACATGGTACGCATTGGAAATGCGGGGAGCTGGAAGCATGAGTGACACAAATAAACCGAAAGGTAGTGTAAACTGGTACTCTGGGTGAAATTTGGAAAAAAAAACCAGCAGCACGACAGCTATTCCTAGTGCAATCTAATGCATCAGTTTCACTACAAAAACACTTGGCCCCTGACCATCGATTCCCCAAACAGCAAAAAAATCTAAACATGTGAGATGTCCCCATAACCATTTATATTGGTGACATGCGGCTTGATTAGGTGCAGAACACTGCAGCATGCATAAAACTAAATCAAACATCCTATCTGTTAGGGGGGAAATAAACCCTCACCTGAATTTTAAGAAGGAAAATGTTTTTCCTGCTTTAATAAGTTGAAAGAACATGCGCCATCATTTATGGTGGGTTGCTTTGGCTGCAAATATATCCAGGCTGTAAACCATCGATATTTTTCATTGCTGTGGAGGAAGTCAAGAGTAGTGACAAAGGTTATGATTAGTTTGCGTCGAGCAAGCTAGAAACATGCAGGTTGGATTTGTCAGTGTTTCTTCTTCGACGAGAGGCCATCCAATGGCAGACACCTAACATTAATCTCTGCCGAGAGAGCAAGGAAAATAGATCAATTCAGTACTAGAACAAAAATCCTTACTCTTTTGTGTCAGTGAGGAGCTTATGGACAGGACAGAAATTATGGAATGACAACTTGAGAGCTGAGAGTGCATGACATCAGCGGCAGAGGCGGGGCTTCCGTGCATGTCCCTCAGCTTCAATTGAAGACGGGGGAGACGCACGGATGCTGTCCCAGCTCCTCCAAGCCGGTGCGCGCCCTTTCTGCACGGGCAGCTCTGGCGCCGCGCGAGCTGTCCGTGCTCTGGAGAACTCGAGCGTGGCGTGGCGGGAGGGCACGGGGGCACGGCGCCCCCCGCCTTATGGCACCCCAGGGCTCGTGCCCTATGGTGCCATACCCTCCTTCCGCCACTGGGCGAGGAACGGTGGCATTGAAATGTATCCTGGGGGGCCAGTCCAGATTGACAGTCCGTCGATTCACTTCCGGTTTCTTCGCGTGCCCTGCGCGGCTTTCCCTCGCCTCGGAGGGGGCGCCTGCTCGCCTTGGGGGATGGGTGGGGGGCGCGCCGGGTGCCTGGGTGAGCAGGCACCCCCTCCGAGGCGAGGGAAAGCCGTGCGGGGAGCGCAAAGAAAGCGGAAGTGAGTGGACGGGCTGTCAATCACTCCCTACTCCCGCCCAGCGAACCGTCTACTGGGGAGTAGGTGACACCTCTGACTGCATGAGATACTCTCTTTCATGTGCTTTGGCACAATCACATTGCAAAAATACCTTTGCATCTGTTGACTTCCTGTACTCATTTGTAGTAAATCTCTGGCTCTCGTATTTCAGTTCAGTGTCAAAAAGTTATTGTTCTGATTGAAACGAGGCATAAATTGAATTGGTTGCTATCTGCAATTCCAAACCTCAATTTATTCTTTGAGGGAGTCCCCTAATCCCTTCCAAACAATGAGCGTATCATAAATCTCTCATGCAGTCTGGTGCATTTGGCAATGGATTGTTCTTTATTAGGATTTGCTTCTGTTCAGACTGTTCTAGGAATAGCTTTACTAATTTCAATCTATTGCTGTGCTTGATAGTAAAAAAGGACAGTCACTATTAAACTGATTTAAAACAAAACCAAAACACCAACACAGGCCAGTACTAGGCTGGTCTAGTGCTGGTGCAATTTTGCCATAAAGCATGTCTGCCATGACTCAAGAGTAAGGGGTGTCAGGGGGAAGGTCCTGCTGATGCTGGTGCAGGGCAGTGATGCTCTGGGTGATGCAGGGGCAAGGGGAGGGTGGAATGGCACTAGGGAGGTGGGCTCTGTCGTACTCCAGCCCTGTCCTGGGTCTGAAAGCCAAACACAGGCCTACGGGATCTGGCGCCAGCAATTTAGCTTATGCGCATCCAGGTAGCTCCACTAGGCAAGCAGGACTCTACACAGGGTAAGGAAGCAAATGCTCCCTTACCCGGAGGAGACCTCCGGGCAGGGTAAATGTCCATGTTGAACCAATATGCGGAATTTCATTCCGGTAGCGACCTACAGCTGAAAGAGTGGTCTGCTCTGTCCCTACGTAGCTGAGGGTGCAACCCTAACCTGGAGTTAGGCCAGCAAAGTTTGGCCAGCCCAAGGGACACCGTAAAGTGTGTTTGGACCACACGGCTGGAGACCATCAACTATTTCAACAAGTGTAAGACACTTCAGAAGTGTGAAAAATACTGTACCAACAGCTTATATTTTAAAGATTCTGCAGTACACGGAATCGTATGCATCTTGCAGAGTGCAATCCTAGACTGTGTTGGAACAGCGAGGCCAGTGGGCCTGTGCTAAATGCAGTGTAGCTTCGGAACACTGGGGAGCATCCCGTGGTGTCATTCAAATGATTTAGGAACAGGAACTCACTTTTGATTGGCACTTGTCGGGAACCCGGAACCAGCCACGGAGCCCGTTAGGATCCGGAACGCCCGTTCTGGTCCGTTCCCCCTGAATGACATCACTGGGGAGCATCCCTGGGGCAAAGGTATGTTCGCGCCCTTGCCCCGGGGAGGCTGCAGCCTCCCCATGGGTTCCTCGCGTCTACGCCTGTTGTATAGCAGGCTCAGAGCGGAGAAGCCGCACAGCCCAAATCGGGGCTGCACGGCCTGGGAATTGGAGGCTTGAATGTGGCCTACTGGCTGCATCCCGGCCCCACCCCACTCCCCAGGCCAGCATGCCTACCGGCCCATCCACCCCCGCCCAAAACTGTTCTTGCTCCAGCCGAGTTCGCTGCATGTTGCATCAGCCCAAAGGCCATTACAGGATTGCGCCCTTCGTGTAGCCATCTTGTTAATTCCACTGCCAATAATCAGTCTATATCAGTTTATAAAGTATTATTGTCTACTGTCTGTTTTAAAGAGTCATAATGCGCTTTTCAAAAGGGAAACTCAAAACGTATTTATTCTTCGGAATTCAAGGACCAAAGAAACAGGCCCTGGGTTTTAGCCGCCAGTCTCATCAACAGCTCGGCTGATAAAGGCCCAGAATGCTCCGCTCGGTTCCTGGCAGAATTCATGATGTGATCCGTCATTACAGAAGAAACACAGAACTCGCTTTATCTCCCTTTTAAACAAAGCCGAGCTGTAAACTCCAGTTCACCTTGATCAGGTGCCAAGACCAGTTTTTAAAATTTAAAGTAGCAGAAATTAACACACACACACACTCACACACACACACACACACACACACACACACACACACACACACACAC
>JAJKFI010011864.1:7195274-7275582 GCA_029204185.1 Lerista edwardsae | reverse complement strand
CACACACACACACACACACACACACACACACACACACACACACACACTTGCTTTGAGGAGCAGAGTTACAGATGCATATATATGAAAAGCAAACCATGTAATGTAAACAATGATGGTTGGAATTATTTTATAATCAATCAAACGTCCCCTTTCCCTATGGAAGATCCCCTGGCTGCCCGGCTGCTGCAGGATGCAGTGGTAGCCAGGTGGCTACCGCTACATTCCTGGGGAGTCGGGCAGTTCTGGATTGGGCTGTCATCTGGCCACTACTGTTTCCTTTCTCTCGAGCAGTCTGCAGAATATCAAGGTGAGAGTTCTGTGTGACATGACGTATACCGTACAATTGATACCATAGTAAGCTGAACTATCTTGACTACAGCAGCAACATCTTCCCGTACAGAGTCTATAATCACCTCCAAACATACACTTGCAGTCTCTTTGTTTTCGTCTGGTGGAAGTCAACGGGCCTCCACAACATGAAGAATAAATGATCTCTTATTAAAGAAGCAATCTATCGCCAGCAAAATTGCAGGTGAGATTGAGGGCTATTTCAGTCCCAGGGCTATCAAAAGCAACAAGATGGGATGCCACCAAAGTGGTCATCGGGGCCTCCTTCATTAGAAAAGCAGCTGGCCATAAAAACACAGCAGGAGGCAGCCAGAAAGTTATTACTTTCTGAAATCTATAAGTTGGAAGTGACTCATAAAAGAAAAGGCAGCCCAGGTTTCTACAAGGCCTCAGGAAAAAGAAGAAAGACGGACACTAGCAGAACTCCCGGCTGGCCAAACTCAGGAATCAAGTCTTTCTTCGGAGCGGAGCTTTGTGAATTTGGAAATTAAATTTTAAAATTGTCAAGCAAATACCTTACAAAAAAGAGAAGAAACAAAACTCAGCATATCAGAGAAAGTAATTAAGGACACCATTCTCTATGGACCCTTGGGCTGACACTAACGGCTTGCACTTGTTAAGAGTATTGCGCTCCAAGAGCGCATGCTGCAGACACCCTTGGGCCAGCACATCTGGCTTGTGTCGGCCTAGGGCTCTTGCAAATGTGCTGTAAGGCATATCAGCATCACCCCAGGAGGTGCTGGGTTGGGGCAAGGCCCCGGGCAAACCCAAGCTCCCCACAGACATCAGCAGGTAAGCTGCCCCCACGCTGGCCAAATTCAGCCAGCCTGGGGGCTTGGAAGGGCGGGAGAGGCCAGGCAGGAGGGAGGCAGCCAGTGATGTCATCCGGGTGCGCCAGGAACCGGAATGCCCGGATGATTGGCAGCCCTCCGCCCCTATGGCGGAGGCCAGCCACGCCTCCCTGCACCTGGAATCGCTCCATTTCAGAGTGATTCAGACTCATGGGAGGGCGGGAGGGCCCAGGAGCAGCTTGCCCATCCTCAGGAGAGGTGGCGTGGCCCGGGCCCATCCGTGGAACTAGCGGACGGCGTACCAGGCCATTCCGCCAGGATGACACCGCTGGAGGCAGCACATGGCAGGGGAGGACAGAGGGAGAGGATTAGCAGTTGGACTGGGCAGTTGGGCCAGATCCTCATCTCCATCCCCAGGCTGCGCAGCTGTACAGACCAGCCAGCAAGTTAGGATTGAGCTGCCAAAAAGAGACCCTTCACCAAAGGATGAATTATGACGCTGGTTCTTCAAAGATCTCCAAGCATAGAATTGTCGAGGTTGAATCTCAAATCAGGTTTATCTCAAGAAGGTTTGCATGCAACAGAGAATTTCAAAACATGGGCAAATAATTTGGGGGGGGGGGGAGTAAGGAGGGAAGAAGAAACCATAAACCTAAGCAATGCCAAAACTCCAGTTTGAGACCGCTGTACAGGAATGCTTTATAAGCAGCTCAAACACCTCAATCCTCATTCAATATTATGACTACTCATCAACTATATCTTAGAAGTGGTGGTGGTGGTGGGATGACAGTCCAGACAGAATGACCCCTTGTCATTTCAAAACCTGGTCATGATGTCTGGGGCCATCACTGCTGCCTTTTTCAATAAGGACACAAAACACTTGACCACCATCTTCATTGCTGACTTAAATTTATTGGTTCGCAACCTTGTAGATAACAATTAAATTGGGCATGTATGTGTGTGTGATCCTCAACAGACATAGTTCAGGCTCAGTTAATTCTTACTAATTAAATGGTTAGTACTACAATCCAACGACTGTGTTGTTGGGTATCCATAAGACCTTTGATAGATTGGAGTGGTCTGCTTTCTGTCTAGTCTCCTGACCACAGTAGTATAACCACAATCTGCCTCCCATTGTGCAGAGGAGTAAAGATGTCATGAATCTGTTTCTGATACCAACCTCACTCATATTATGTGGGGGGGGGCACACCTCTCTCCACACATTCTGTGTGTCTTTACTGCTAACGTTCTTCGACAATCGGGAGAGGTGAGAACAAAAGCCCTCACAATGCCTTGCAATTTGGCTTTTTATCTGATGGCCCTGAATTGCTCAGAGTAGACACAAGGGATAGGTTAGTAATGTGAGCCTGCTCATCGTCAAGCCACTGAAACTTCCCGCTACAGTTAACGGATTTCATTCCATCGTTTTCATGGGGCCAATATCTCAGGTCAGATAAAGTAGCTTGGGAAATCATAGATTTGCATAAAAAATCTGTCACACTCTTGGAGAAATAAAATTTATGTGCTGCTACTAGAGAGAGACATCACAAAAAGATGTTGGTAGGCCTCTTCCGAGTGAACTTCAGGTGTCTTCCCACTTCATTTTCTCAGCTTGTCCTCTAACTATACAGCCTCTTGGTAATTTCTGGCTTGGACCTCTTGTCATTTCTCCTCTTTTCCTTAAATTGCAGACACATCTGTTCCAATTCCATCCATTTATGAGGAGCTGATGGAGTGCAGAAGATGAAAGAATTCTCTGAAGATGTCCTGGGTCTGTGGTAGGGTGCTTCTCAGGAAACCGTGATTTGTTCTAAAGGAAACCAAGATTATTTTCTTGTAATCTGAAAGTTAGGCTGCTATTCTAACTTGGAGTTTGGCCGGCACAGTTAGGCCAGCAAAGTTTGGTTGGCACAAGGGGTACCGTAACGAGTGTTTGGACCACTTTCGGAGTCAGGGAGGATGGCGCACTCTCTGTGTGCCGGCCTCTCGGACTGTCAGAGTGGTCCAAACGTACTTTATGGTGTCCCTTGTGCCAGCCAAACTTTGCTGGCCTAACTGTGCCAGCCTAACTCCAGGTTAGGATTGCACTCTCAGTTTGGCACAACTACCGTATATCATGAACATGATGAACTGACTGTTCAAACTGTTCCCCTCCCCCAAAGTGCACATCCAAGCCAGCAATGAGCTCTGAGCATGTGTTCCAGTTCCCTAAAATCTCTTGCATTGAGTTCAACCAGAGGAGCTGATCTGCATATATTATTCCTTTAAAATGAAAAAGGCTGCCCTGTGTATTTATTGCTATTTAATGCAGGAATCTCCTGTGTTCCTGTAACAGTCAAGGTTGCTAACAACGTAGAATCAAATCAAAACTATTAGGCTATTTTTCTTTTAAGGCGGGAATACCCAGGATGGGACCCTGAGTCCTGCGACTCGGACTTGAGTTGCAAAAACACACGTTTTTCCTTCTTGAGTCACAATCATCAATGACTCGGGTATGACTTGAGACTTGGGGTCCACTGACTCAGAAAGGAATCATAACTCATCTACATTTGAGTCATGAAGGCTCCTGTTTTTTGTCCCTGTGACTCACTTTGTGTCTGGGTGTGCTTGCTTACTTTTTTTGGTGCCACTTCCACATTGTGTAAAAGACCTCATGGGGCAATCCAGAAACTGGCATTCAGTGCCATAAGGCACTTTTCCACCAGTGCAAGTGGAGCTGGGCTGACACTGGTGGTTGTTGGCAGGATTGCAACATTTGCAGAGGCATGGGAGAATGTTGTGTGGTTCATTGGTCCACACCGTGGACTACCTTGATATGAATCAGGAACATCCAATGTCTTTCAGCAACCTGAGTGCAGTCATCATTCATTTGTCCCTGATTAGATTAGTTCCTGGCATTTTTTTCAAAAAAAAAATTGTTGTACTTCCACATCACTTCAGACCCTTTCCCCCCTCTCTGCGTGTGCCTGTACATTTAAGTGGCGTTAGAATCGCAATGTTTTCTTTATCAGCCATTTTATAGACTGTTGGCAGTCAGGGCTGCACTTAATGCGCTGAGGAGAGAGAGTGTCTTGGACTCTGTGTTCATTGCACCACAGGAAAAGGCACAGACATTCACCCGGGTCTCATATAAACTTTCAACACGTCACGCTGAACATCTGGCAAAGCTACAACACCTAAAGAAGAGCATCGGATATGGAACAGACCTTTGCGTCTCCTGACGTGATCCACTGCAATTGTCTCCTTCCTTTTCTTCTAGCTGAGCTGATGCATCAGATGAGTAGCATAACTACAGGGGGCGGCGGCATGGCAAGGGTTGCAGATGCTGCAATGCTCTGTGCAACTGCCACCACCCACTTGCCATTGGAAGGTTGCTGACACTTCCCAGAATGGCTCCGACGGTGAGTGGAGGGGCACTTACATGGTGCTTTGTGGCGCCTGTAGTACTTAATGTGCCACGCCCCTGTAGCTGTTGTTGTTGTTGTTGTTGTTGTTATTTAATGAATGTATGCCCCGCCTTCCTGCCCTGTGTTAGGACACGCAAGGCAGCTGACAATAAAATGCGATTGCATCTGATATTGCCACTGTGGAGAAAATTCCACTGCCAGGGCTAGAATAGAGACCTCAGTCTCAGGTGTCATGACAACAAGACAGAAACGTCATGCACAGACACACAGACACGCATACAGGGCCCGCCTTAAGCGACTGTGACCAATGTTGTCACATTACGCCCCACACTTGGGGGGGGCGCACCAGCATAGCGAGCATATCCCCTGTGGCTGTAGCCAGGGTCTCTATGGGCTGTCAGTCAGTGGGGTGAGCAGAGCAGCTTTATCGTGGGCCCTCCCACCTGCCCTGCCTTTGAACAGCCCAAAATGGGCCTCCTGGAAGCAGTTGGCAAGGACGTCATCCTGTCACCACCAACTACTTCTAGGTGCCACGGTTTGTACGCAGCACCACAAATGCTCTTCTTGGTGAGTAGGGTGTGTGTGAGAGAGTGGGGGAGGGGCCTCAGGACTGCCCTACATTGGGCCCTGCCAATCCTGGAGCCAACCTGTGTGTGTGCACGCACGCATGCGCGCACCCACCCACCCACCCACAGAGCATGGTTGCTTGGTTGCTTTCTCACGCACTGTTCTACCCAGTCCACTGCGCCATCCATCCCTCTTTTTTCCTCTTCTCTCGGGTTCAGTTTTCAACCCTTTTATCTCAATCGGCTGGAAGAGCAGGCATCTTCCAACTTTTTGCCACAATACATGTAGCCTCTGGAAGACCTTTCTTGGTTCCAAAAAGAGCTACAGTAATTATTCGTATTGAAATCTTATCTATCGGAGATTATCCTTTGAAATTGAACAATTGCGATGCCGCCTCCTGCTTTAAAAAAAAAATGGCTCTGTTTTATTTGGGACAGCAGATGAGCATTTCTCTAAAAGATGATATGCATTGATTGCTAATATGTGGCAATCTTTTTCATTATTCACGTTTTCCCCCCATTCAGTCTCCTATTCACCAAATTATCACATGCAGTGAAGTTATCTGTATTTCCTTAATATCCTTCTGTGGTTCCACTGCATAAAAATGGAATTTTGAACATGAGCGTCCCCTTTGATCTCACTTTGCTGAACAGTTTCTTCCACTCGCCTGTCTTCCAAAGCATAAATGTATTCTGATTGCAACAGAGTGAACTTGGGCATCCTGAGGTCATGCTCGCCACTGCTATGTGGCGCATCAACTGTGGTGGTGTTGTGCATAATGGAAGAGGCGCAGTTATGGTCTGGCAGGCTTGATGAATATTGGATGAATATCAAATGAATAGTACAGGGAGAGGAGAGGCATCAAAGATTTACAACAAGGAGTGAGGTGGGCTGGAGAGGGAAAGGTCAGGTGATGATCTTGGAAAGGCTGTATGGAGTCCTGAAAAGGAAAGAGACGTGCCATGATGAACAGGAAGTAGACTGAGGGGTGAGACTTCCACCGTCCCGTATCTGTTTGCAAAGCAGGTGGGGAATAAATGGAAAAAGTAGATGATGCAAGAGAGGAATTCTGGTTGGATATCAGGAAGAATTCCTTGATGATAAGGGCAGTTCAGCAGTGGGACAGATTGCCGAGGGAAATGGTGGATTCTCCCTCGCTGGAGACCTTCAAGCAGAGGCTCGACAGGCTACTGCTGGAGCTGCTCTAGGAGGATTTCCTGCTACAGGCAAGGGGGTGGACTAGATGATCTTGTAGGTCACTTCCAACACTATGTGGCACTGTTTTATTCATGGGTGACAAGTACTTCCTGTTATACACCCCATTCCTGCATTGTGGGAAAATTATTATTGCCTTCCAGTTTAATGCTGTTTATTTATCCATGAATGAATGCTCACTTTTCAGCCCCTCAAAAGGTTCCCCATTAAAGCATTCAACCTGAGGGGTGTGAACTCCTTGGGCAGTCATGCCTCTCCCAAGCAGCGTCGGATATGGCGCTGGCCTGTTGGCCTCGCCAGTCCGGCGCTGCTTATGATTGCGCCCTCAGTCAAATTCCCCCCAGGTGCCTTTTTTTCTAGGCTGAACCATGCGCTGGTGGAATATGCAGCCCGCCAGTGTAGACTGCATTCTGGCAGTTGCAAAAGGTGTTCTGGGAGTGCGCTAAGCCATGCGCTGCAGAAGTGCTGGCGGAGAGGCTGGAGCAGCCTCATGCATGCTGGTGGATCATTATAGGCCTGCTGATGAAAGTAGCCTTTCAGGAGGTGCTGGACAGGCTGGAATAGGGTGGGAATTGGGGGAGCAGATTGGTCTGGGAAGGGGACAGGTTTGGCTGCAATTGTGGCTGACAAATCCTAGCCTCCTTCCTGGACCCAATCCTGTGGCATGGGCACTTACAGTATATTCTCATCTGATTAATATTGAATACATGTTGGACAGGCATGAGTATCTACTTAGTATGGTGTGTGTGTGTGTGTGCGTGTGTGTGTGTGTGTGTGTGTGTGTGGTTTCTGAAAGGCCTGAAGATGAAATCTAGGAATAAATAGATCTAGATTGATGAAACTCTCCCATGTTCAGCAACCACTTCCAAGCTGTGCTTCAGCAACAAGCAGAGACAATGAAAGCCACGGACTTTGCTTTTGGCATCTCTTGACCTTTGAGCGTCTTTGACCTTTGACCTGTGGATACGCAGCAGAGTGCTCATCTCCCGCCAAACAAGCACCTGCTCTTCAGTTCCGACAATGACTTTTAGAGGAAACGTGCTCTGAGATTAAACAAGTAAACGTGTGTACGGTATCAGTTTGTGCTGAAAAAAATGACATCCAAAGGACTACACGGACTATCAAGGCTGCATCCAAGTACCTGCAACTTTGTAAGCTGCATCAAATCAGCTGAGCCCATAAGACACTGAAGACTACAGCTGCCTTCATTGCACCTCGGTCCTGGGGGAAGTCTGGCAGACTGGGTGGGGTGGAAATGGGCAGGCCATGCTTGGGAGGAAGGGATGGCCAGGGACAAGGGTAGTATCCGGCCTCGCAAATGTTTCTAAAAGCCCAAATCCCACCCCCCATTCCACAACATGCAGCTACACCCTTGGAGCACACACTGCATGCAATGGGGGTGATCAGGTGGCCATCAAGAAGGAAGTACAAAGCTTTACTTAGCTCCCGGTAGACCATGATCAGCCCAATCCTATGCTGCCCATGCGCCTATAAGGACAGTGGTAGTCAAACAGCTACTGCTGTATCCTACCAGTGCCAGGCACATGCCGGAGGCTCCATGGGGAAAGGGGAGATTTGTCCCCTTCCCATGTGTAAGGGTGCACACCTGCCTATGGGGCTTCTCGCACCTATACCAGCTATTTCGCCTATGTAGCCGAGAGGGCCTCTGTGTCGAGCTGCGCGTCCCAACACGCAGGGTAGAATCCGGCAGCAAAGTTCACTGCTGGTCCCACCCCACCCAAAATTGGCACAACCCCAGTGGCCCCGGATCTCCCGGCCACTGGTGTGGTGTTGCTGGTTCTGGGCATTGAGGAGAGGCGTTGGGCTGGCGTTGGCTCTGCGTGAGCAGCAAAGGGTTAGCACTTCCAGCACTTTTCTGATGCCAGCACTGGTGGTAGGCTCATCCTGCCAGCACTAAGGCACATAGGATTGGGCCCCTAATCACCCATGGGGCTCCTTGGACCCAGTCAACTATGTAGATGGGGTAAATCTAGTGAGAGGAAGCAGGATGGGCTGGAAAATTGGGACTGCCCCCCCACCACAGAATGTAGCATGTGCCCCATTGACACAGCTGTATCAGCACTGGAAAGTTGGTTAGGATTGAGTTGTAAGTTGACTTCCTGGGAACAGCTTTCATCCAATCAGAAAGCAGGGATTTTCTCAGATGGGTATGCAGTACACACTTAGTTTTTTTGTTACAGAGCCTGCCAAATGTTTGGACGGGGGCAGTAACAGTATGAGAGCTGAGGCTCATGTTCAAAGTGATAAAAACCTGTAATTACTAATCTACCATCTGTCTGGCCTGGCCAATCAGGAATCCCAGAAGTATCTGGGAAGCCCAGCCAACGGTGCTCACAAATGCAATAATGGCTTCCCTTGAGATCTTGTTCTCACAGCTGCACATTTCAATCTCCGTATCAGTGAGATCCTTGCTACAGTATCTGACAAACTCATGAAGTTTGTAGTTAACTCATTCTTGCAGCTCAGGCGATCCATCTTAAAATGATGGAATACGTCATTTTAAAATCTAAAAATGCAGATTTTTAGACACTCGAAAGGTTCGTTCTGGCAGGAGGTAATCCTTGGACCAAAATGCACATGAAATCTTTGGGTCCACTATTTCAATGCGTGGCTTAGAAAGAAACGGCTAGGGATTGAAGTCTCTCATCTACTATCACAATTAAGTTATCTCGCTCACCACGTAAATATCTACCCAGGGGAGGGGGAATCACATTAAGGTCTATTTTGGTTGAGAACCATAATATCATGCAGACTTCACTGTTCAGTTTCATGCACATGTTTTACCCATAAGACCAGGATTTTTGGAGTATAAATGAACCAAAATGTTCGTGAGCAGCCCAGAAGATGCTACAGTAAAGCCTGAGCTATCCTAGTATTCTACTCCTCCCTCTTTCAGTGCAGGTCCATGCTCTGAAAGAGAGAGTTCAGATCAGCTGCCATACCTTCCCAAGCTGCATAGTAAGAACATCAGAACATAAGAAGAGCCCTGTTGGATCAGGTCGAAAGCCCCTCTAGTCCAACTTCCTGTATTTCACAGTGGCCCACCAGATGCCTCAGGGAGTACACGAGACAACAAGATGCCTGCATCCTGCTTCCACTCCCTTGCACCTGGCATTCCAAGGTAAAATTCTGAGGTAAATATGGAGGTAAATAAAACAGAATTTGCTATTCTAAGAACAGCCTTGCTGCATCAGGACAAGGGCCCATCTAGTCCAGCTTCCTGTATCTCACAGTGGCTCACCACATTTTGCCCACTGGGTAAAAAACTATTTCCTTTTATCCGTTCTAACTCTCCCAACACTCAGAAGTAAATCCTATTGTAGTCAATGGCGCTTACTCCCAGGTAAGTATGGATAGGACTGCAGTCTTAGGGAACCATCACACATCCCCATTCTATGGTCGCATGCAGTTGCATATCTTCTTTTGTGATGAAGTTCCCGTTTGTAGGCAAATGTGGTCTCTAGATTAATATTGCTTAAAAATCCATGATGGATTCTGGTGACTCCTAAGCTTTTGTGTCATTATTTTTCTAATGAGAGTAGATAATTCAAATTTCGTTAATTTCTGTGGTGCAAAGATAATGAGGTGTAAAGCAATGCATTAGACTTAGCTGTGATTTAATTAGAATGTTTGAATAACGGCTGTCCATTCCTCATTAACTACTGGCGTCATTAAGATCGATTCATATTCATTTTTGGATGGACATTTGCTAGTTGCCTTTGGATTAAAACCATCTTTGGAAACGTTGGCATGCAACCGTGTGATTTTTTGTGTTTTTTTGTCAGCCAGTCAGCAGAGCGCAACAGGATAAAAATGTTGCATTTATGATGCATTGGCTGTTTGACACCAGGGTGGACAAAAGTCAGATTTTGAGTTTCCCTTCTGTTAAGTTTTTGAAGAAGGCCTTTCGTGCCAAGCTAGCAAATTATATGATATTAAGGGTGCAATCCTAACCTGGAGTTAGGATGGCACAGTTAGGCCAGCAAGGCTTGGCCTGCACAAGGGACACGCTAACGTATGTTTGGACCACTCTCAGAGTCAGGGAGGATGGTGTGTGCTGGCCTCTCTGAGTCCATGTGGTCCAAACATGCTTTATCGTGGCCCTTGTGCTGGCCAAACTTTGCTGGCCTAACTGTGCAGCCCTAACTCCAGTTCAGGACTGTGCTCTAAATGAGCCATCAGTCAATTCGGTGGCCATAATTGTGGACCACTTGAGAGGCTCCTGTTCTATCATTTTACCCTTACCCATTAAACGGTGCAGACAGTGACAAGTGTACATTATAATCATGCTGACCTTGCTAAGCCCATTGTGTTAATGCACTAACTAAATTAATAGGAACAACTTTCTTGTTCAGGAGTCAAACTGGGTGTAACCATGGATGTGTTATTACATGTCATCTAACAAACTCTGTGCAACAATTGGAGAAGGGGGGGGGAAGGTGGAACAATTGATGCTGTCAACTGAAATAGAAAGATGTATATTTTTATGTCAGGCACATTTTCATTGTTTGTAGTTTTGCCATGAACTCTAGTTGTAGCCCTCAAACCATTTGCTAGTCTTATCGAAGGGAATAGGACTTTTCTACTTAACCGTTTTGCAGATAGATAGATAGATAGATAGATAGATAGATAGATAGATAGATAGATAGATAGATAGATAGATACTTTTATTGTCATTATACATGAATGTACAACAAAATTTTCGAAGCCCTCCAGGACACGGACCACGGCATCTATGATGACTCTTAAGGCAATGAGAGGTTTGGTGGGAGCTCCCCACTGGGTTGAGGGATGGAGCTACAGCTCGGTAGAAGAGCAGATGTTTTGCTTGCAGAATGGCAGATGTGATTCAAGTGTGCACATATTATATAGGCTAATGCAGTGGTTCCCAAACTGTGGGTCGGGACCCACCAGTGGGTTGTCCAGCTTCCAGTCCAGGCACAGACAGATCTCCAGACTTTTTTCGCTTCATCAGGATTCCAGCATCAAGCCCTCAGACCATGATTTATCATCTGAACCATCACTGATCTCAGTCTTGTCCTTAGTCTGTAGACAGCCTTTTGCAGGGGGATTTTACGGAGCAGAAAATTGGCGTCCTATTCTCTGTACGATGGATTTCTTGAGACTTTCGTCGATCCCTGATAAAAGATTCATTCTATCGTCCATTGAATGAATAACCATAACATTAGAAATGTTTATTTTATATCCTTCTCTCCAGGGAACGCACGTAAATAATACAGAGAGCATAAATTCCATTTGGTAGCTTCTAAGCGAGCCTTACAGTGACTTATCGTAATACTTCTTTGCCAAGCAAGAGCTTATGTGTAGAACTTCCAGAACGGTAACAAGAGATAAAATGTGATTTTACAAACTATGCTGCCCTAGTCTTATAAGTCTGCTTTTTGGAGTTGGGAGTAAAAAGAAACATGACAAGACAAAAGGATTTCTGCCTCTGTATCCTCCAACTGAAATGTGCAGCCCTCCAGGAATAAATCCTGTGTGCAGGCACTCCTTCCACGCTTAATTGTCAATGCTCAGTGACATCTTAACAGCGTAGCGCAGCTGGGGAGGCAGGTACCCAGGCCAGGTGAACGGAGGATGCCCCTGCGGGAAGCCCCCAGGGCAAGGGTGGGCAGGAGGGCCAAGTCCAAGCCTCTGGTAAGTGCTGTCACCCACCCCGGAACAGAGACGATGGAGAACCAGCACTCCAGCATGGTGGGGGGTGTAATATCACTGTCTTAACATGGGCCTTGGCATGCTCAGTTTTTGTTTCCTTAAAAGCAGCTGTGAGGACTCCAGTTAAGATTGGTTTGGTACCACGGAGAAGAGACTGGGGCTAGCCCATGACGCATAGAGGTGGCATGCCAAATGCCGCCCTCCTTCCCAGCCTCTGCTCCTCTCTCTCTCTCTCTCTCATATTCTACAGCCATTTCCTCCCCACCCCATTTCCTCTTCTTCTCTGCCCCCCCTGCTCCTTTTCCATGGGTTGGCTCTGGAAGAGATGGGACCCTTCAATGTTTGGTACTTAACCACAACTTTTTTTTATCCACATCGTTCCAGGATAAGGCCAGATTCCAAGACAACCTGAGTATTCAATATGGTGCAAATGCTACACGGAGGATGCACCAGATGACACCACCAAAACATGCGTAAAAGAAAGGGAGTGGAGGTCTGAAATGAGAGCAAGAACTATGAATGGGTTTGATCCAAATGAAAAGAAAAACAATTGAATAACAGTGAATGAAAACTTCACAAGGACAGCACATTTCTTATTCCCTATACACTCCTACTTTGGCTCACATTCAAGACAGGGAAACAAATGCATTGATGCTCAACCTGGAAGACTGGCCAGCACACAACTGACATTCTGGAATCATGGTAGAATCAACTTGTCAGAATCAGTCTATTGGGTGATATTAAAATGTAACACCTCTGACCAA
This sequence comes from Lerista edwardsae, assembly GCA_029204185.1. Classification (NCBI taxonomy): domain Eukaryota; kingdom Metazoa; phylum Chordata; class Lepidosauria; order Squamata; family Scincidae; genus Lerista; species Lerista edwardsae. The sequence goes on along the minus strand of JAJKFI010011864.1, from coordinate 7,262,793 downwards.
TCTTTAATCAATATTTGTTTGCATTTCCTTACACAATGTGCTCCACATTCACATGGGGATCTTCACCTGCATTTGTTTCCAAACCTTTGTTGCCGTACATATAATTGCAGTTCTAATAAACCATCAACAGCCTCCCTAGACCAAAAGGTTCAGTAAACCAGGGCCAGTATCTCTTTAAGACAGAAGCCACAGACAGGATGAACTAAGAAATCAAAAACAAATGGAGGGGAGTGTTGGAAGGAGGCACGGCACTGGTTTTGGAGAACATTATAAATGTGCACATGTATGCACTCTCACATACACATAAATTGGAAAGACCGTCCATCCTGTGATTCAAAGGTACCTGCGGGGAAAGCTGCGTTTTGTTCTTCCCAATGGGGAACTTCGCACAAAAAAACCCACATACATTTGCTTTGCTATAATTTACTCTACTTGATTGAGAGTAGGATGCTTCGGGGCTGTTTATTACCTTAATAGACTTTATGGTCAACTCGTTCATAAGCATACAAAGTGACTATATTGCCTTAAGCCACCATGTTTACAAAACCATTATTCAGCAACCATTTCATACAGTTTGAATGTTTGCAAACTGTCGCCGATATCAGTGGCGTAGCCAGGGGGTGGCAGCGCAGGACGTTCTGCAGGTGCTGCAATGTGCCCTGTTAAGCAGCCCCCCACGCACTCTCGGAGCCATTCCTAACAGCAACAGCAATGTGAGCACCTGTGCACCTGTGCTCAGAGCACCTGTGGGTCACTGCCCAGAGTCAATCAATCAAGAGTATTCATATACCACTTTTCAAAACAAAATTCGCAAAGCGGTTTACAGGCAAAAAATAATCATCAAATTAAGCGGCTCTGATGCACGCCCCCCCCCCTCCGGCCACCCAACTGCCAGATATGCACGTGACTGTCCTCTCCGGCACCATGAAATGTCTGTACGATATTTGAGTAATCAGATTGGATTTATGGCCTCGCTTCCATTGTCATTTGTAAAGACACTATCCTTGCCTCGCAGAACAATTTAGACGGATGGCTGTGCCTAATGGGGACGCCTTTAATTCTTTTTTCTCCATTTATCGTGATTATGCTTGATAGGTCCTATGCTCTGGCGCTTTCCTTTGGGTAACGATTTATCCATTCGTCGTATTGATTGTTAATCTTTCCGGGTAACATACGGAGAAAGAATATTCCATCATATTGTCACAGACTTTCACAGGATCGTTTTGACTAAACGAGTATCTACAGAGCACATTTTTCTTCTTCGTGCTCCACTGTGGCTGTGGACTTCACGTGTCTTCTGCTGAGGGGGATATTAAAGATTTTAAAGGAAATTATAACAGGTTCAATATATGTAAAGCAGGGAAGTATTCCAAGCGCATTATTCCCTGGATTGTGAAGTTCCTCTCTACTGGATATTTCTGGAATTTTTCAAGTCGTGTGGAAAAAAACCAAAAGCATTGGGCTTTACCAATCAATCCTTCCATCAAATATTATTATTATTATTATTTATTTGATTTTTACCCCGCCTTTTCACCCGGAGGTGCTCAAGGCGGCATTACAATATAACAAGATAAAATATAAAATTAACATTAAAAAGCAGTTAAAAACAATGTTAAAAAACAATACACACAACAAAATTAAAACAGATACAATTTAAAAAAACAACACACCCAGTGGATCATATATAAAAATGAACAAACCAGCCAGCCAGCCAGCCTGTCAACAGTTAAAAGCTTTTTGGAATAAAAAGGTCTTCAGCCCCCGCCGAAATGTTAACAACGAGGGAGCAGTTCTCAATTCTAAGGGGAGGGTGTTCCAGAGTTGGGGGGCCACCACCAAGAAGGCCCTCTTCCTGGCCGCCGCCCCTCTCACTTCTCCTGGTGGCGGCACAGTCAGAAGGGCCCCCCCAGATGATCTAAGAGTACGGGTTGGATTATATGGAAGAAGGCGGTCCCTCAAATACCCCGGACCCGAGCCGTAAAGGGCTTTAAAAGTCCAAACTAGCACCTTGAATTGGGCTCGGAACAGAATCGGCAGCCAATGCAGTCGCCGAAGCAGCGGCTCGACAGAGTCAAACCGACGTGCCCCAGCAACCACCCGAGCCGCCGCGTTCTGTACTAGTTGTAATTTCCGGACCGTCTTCAAAGGCAGCCCCACGTAGAGCGCATTGCAATAATCTAATCTAGATGTCACTAGGGCGTGGGTCACTGTGGCCAGGTCCGCACAGCTCAGGTACAGCCGCAGCTGGCGAATCAGCCGAAGCTGAGCAAAGGCTCCCCTGGCCACCGCCGCCACCTGGGGCTCCAGGTGTAGCTGTGGATCCAGGAGAACCCCCAAGCTGCGGACCTGCTCCTTCAGAGGGAGTGCAACCCCATTCAGAGCAGGGCGATAGTCCAACACCCGAGCCGTGGATTTCCGAACCAAAAGCACCTCCGTCTTATCCGGATTTAATTTCAGCTTGTTCGCCCACATCCAGCCCCCAACCGCCTCCAGACAGCGCTCCAGGACCTCAACGGCCTCCTCAGAATCAGGGGGAAAGGAGAGATAAAGTTGGGTGTCATCAGCATATTGATGGCACCCCACCCCAAACCCCCGGATGACCTCTCCCAGCGGTTTCATGTAGATGTTAAACAGCATGGGGGATAAGATGGAACCTTGTGGCACCCCAAACCTAAGAGGTCGGGGTGCCGAACAAGCGTCCCCCAGCACCACCTTCTGGGATCTATCAGCCAGGAAGGAGCGGAACCACTTCAAAACAGTGCCTCCAAGCCCCAACCCGGCCAGCCGACCCAGAAGGACACCATGGTCGATGGTGTTGAAAGCCGCCGAGAAGTCCAGCAGGACTAACAGGGTCGCACTTCCCCCGTCCATCCCCCGGCGCAGGTCATCCACCAAGGCGACCAAGGCAGTCTTGGTCCCGAACCCCGGCCTGAAGCCAGATTGGAATGGGTCCAGATAATCCGTTTCCTCCAGCACCCTCTGAAGCTGGGACGCCACCACCCGCTCAATCACCTTGCCCAGAAATGGGATATTGGAGACTGGCCGAAAGTTGTTTAAATTTGTAGGATCCAGGGAGGGCTTCTTCAGGAGGGGGCGAACCATCGCCTGCTTCAAGGCAGGCGGGAGCACCCCCTCCCTCAGAGATGAGTTCACCACCCTCCCCGTCCACTCGGCCAGTCCTCCCCGGGCAGCTCTAATTAGCCATGCCGGGCAAGGGTCGAGCGGGCAAGCAGCAGGTCTCACACTCCAGAGAATCCTGTCCACGTCCTCAGGCTCTACAAGCTGAAAAGAATCCCAAATCGTAGGACAGACAGGTTCCCCAGGGACATCACTAGATATGCCCACAGCGGCGTCCAAGTCATGCCGGATCTGATCGACCTTGTCTGCAAAATGTTTTGCGAACTCATCACAGCGAGCCTCCGTGTGCTCCTCCCCACCAATAGGGGGGGCCAGATGTAGAAGGCTGCGGACCACACGGAAGAGCTCAGCCGGACGGTTCTCTGCAGATGCAATGGTGGCAGAGAAATGTGCCCTCTTAGCCGCCACCACTGCTCTAAAATAAGCTTTTAAGTGGGCCCTAGCCCGAGTCCGGTCAGATTCGGCACGAGTCTTTCGCCACCGACGCTCTAGTCGTCTGCCCTGCCGCTTCATCATTCGCAGCTCCTCAGAAAACCAAGGAGCCGCTCTGATTCTGCGCCTGGGCAGAGGATGCTCAGGAGCGATCTCATCCAGGGCCCTGGCCATCTCCGTATTCCAGAGGTCGACCAGGGCACCGGGTGAGTCTCCAACTCTGGCAACAGGAAAGTCCCCCAGAGCCCTCAGGAATCCATTTGGATCCATCAGCCTCCGAGGGCGGATCATAAACTGCGATCCCCCGCCATTGCAGAGGTGAGAAGCCGCAACAAGCCTAAATCCCACCAGACTATGATCTGTCCATGACAAAGGGGTGATCTCAATATCCTCCAACTCCAGATCATCATCCGCCTGCCCCGCAGTAAACACCAGGTCCAGCGTGTGTCCCGCATCATGCGTCGGGGCAGATATTCTTTGAGACAGACCCATGGTTGCCATGGAGGCCATGAAATCCTGAGCCGCAGGTGTTCCCGGGGCCTCGGCATGGACATTGAAGTCCCCCAACACCAATAGGCGGGGGGACTCCAACACCACGCTCGAGACCAGCTCCGTCAGCTCAGGCAGGGAGACTGTTGGGCAGCAAGGCGGGCGGTACACCAACAGAATCCCTGTTCTGTCTCGCCCCTCCAGCACAACACGAAGGCACTCAAACCCGGTGGACTGCTGAACAGGGTATCTGGTGAGACGGATGGAATCCCGATAGACCATTGCAACCCCGCCTCCCTGCCCCTGTAGTCGTGGCTGCTGAAGTACCCGGAAACCCGGCGGACAAATCTGGGAAAGACTGACCCCTCCCAGCTCATCCAGCCAGGTCTCCGTGATACATACCAGGTCGGCTTTCTCCTCCAAGATTAAATCATGGATCAGAGAGGACTTATTATTCACCGACCTGGCATTCAGAAGCAGCAGCTTCAGACTCAGGGGACTGTTGCCAGGATTTCCAAGGGTCAGAGGGATGAGGGGAGGGCCAGAAAGAGGGACAGTCTGTCTACGACTGACCCTCCTTCTCCGGTAATGTCCGGCCCCGCCCCCACCGCCATATCTTCCGTAACCCGTAACTCTACTGATGGTGGTCCCCCTCCCCTCCCCTGAGCTCCCTCGAGGCGTCAAGCACATAATTCCGGCGGGAGCGACCTACAAGCCAACCACCCCAGCACAAATACAAAAACTAAAAACACACACACACAAACACACACACTCCCCACCAACAACCAGTGCAGCAGCCCTCACCCCCCTCACACTGAGGCTTGGGCTGCTGCAGGCCTCTGCCTCTCTCTCACCAAGGCAAAGGCGTCCCTCCGTCCCTCTCACAGAGGCAGGGATACCGTCCACTCTCCTGGCCAGACTCTCACTCTGGGCCAGGAAGTCACAATCACACTATCACTCACTCAGTTAAAAGGCTGGTGTTGGCTTGTTGACAGGCGGCCAAAGTCCAAAAGGTAAGGGCATGGCTGGAGCTGAATGATCCACGGGAAGATGGAACAGGGAGGTAGGCAAGCAGCAGCAACAGCAGGTGTTCCGGGCTCCAGGCTCCGCTCCCCAGGCGAAGAGCCACGGGCAAAGAGCCCTTTGGCTCTTGCCCTTCGGCTCGCGCCAAAGGCTCGCGCCTCTGGCAAGCCCGAGGCCTTAAGCTGGTACTGACCTGCAGGGAACAGAAGCCAAATGGTGCCTGAGTTTGCCGGCCCGGCCTCCGCACAGGTGTCTCAATTAGTGGCTCCATAAATAGTATTTATTTATGCTGGTTTTGATGCCACAGTTCACGCTTCTGGCCCGTTGGCTAAACCTAGTGCCAGTCCAGCTGCACTGGTGCGCCACGTGAATAGGATTGGGCTTTGAATGACTGAGGGCACCGGCAGGGAGGGGGTTAGGGGGAACCTGATGTGATCTGTGCTGCCTTAGATGAAAGGGCATGCGGCTTGCCGCCAACTAATGCTTAACGTACTTATTTGTAAATTAACCAAGACTGCAATCCTAACCAGGAGTTAGGCTGGCACAAGTTAGGCCAGCGACGTTTGGCTGGCACAAAGGTGGGCCTGTGGGGACACTGGCTTAGGGAGGGGGTGGAGCCCAGAATTGGCATTTGGGCTGGTTCCTAACTCAAATTCCTGGCCTGGTTGGCCCCAATCCAGGCTGCACAGATATGCGCCACCAGTTTGGGTGACACAGATCCAAGTAGCCCCATTCGGGCTGTAACCACATTACCTGGGGGAAGGGGAATCTATTCCCCTTTCCCCAGGTTGTGCTGCAGCCAGCCCCAACCCATTCCAGCTCAGGGTTAGGCTTGCCTATTCCAGCTCAGGGTTAGGATTGTGCCCATATAAATATTTTGGATTAATTTGATACATATTTGGGAGCGTGTGTGTTCCTTTCATCTGAAAAAAAGCCACTACTTGCTAGCAGCAAGAAAAAACATCCACTATTTCCCTTGACTCCCATCAAAAGCCATGTAGCTACTCAGATGTTTTAGGACAAAAAGGCATGCTTCAGAGCATAAAAGATGTGCTTTTAAAATATGCCACTTTCAAGAACGGTTCACTTTAAAAAATGAGTACAAGGAATCATTTCCAAATATATGACAGATTATGCAGCTAAAGATATTGTTGGATGCCTCCTGGATTCCAGATGATAAAATATACAAAAATAGTTCATCAGCAAATGGTCTCAGCAGCCTTGCGATGCTCCCTGGGGTTTCTGGAGCACAGGCTATCACGGCAGACTATTGATACATTCTCCCTTTCTTTTTCTCCTCTCCCTGTGTTTCTTCTTATTCCTTCTACATCCTGTACTTTTAAAAAGGATTAAAATTGGCAATTTAAACAAGGGGAGTCAAATCTCAGAGATATGAACACAAGAGATAAAAATGGATTAATGAACCTACTTTGGCCTTAAGATGCTCATTTTTAACCACAATCAAAAGACCTTGGTATTCAAGCAGGCAGGCAGGGTCATTTGCTTCATGCTGTTCTCGATGCATCTATATTCCTTCCACTCCCCCTGCCCCCATTATCTGAATTATTTTAAAAAAGTATTTTTATTTCATTTTTATTGTACTGTACGGAGAGTAGGAAAGCAGGAGGGGGAAAAAAGAATCATGGAACAGCGCTGTCAGATCTGGCTGAGATGAATGCAGTGAGCAATTTTGTCGGAGAGTTCACCAGTCCATCCATTAGACATTCAGAAAGAGCTTGATGGTGGACTGATTGTCTCGAGAGGCACAACAAAAATATACACAGAATTGGGGAAAGGGAGTTCCCACCTCTCCCCCCCCCCCAATCCACTATAGTTGTGAAAATGGCTTCTCTGGAATCTTTTGTTCTAGTGGTGCACCGTTTTAATTATTTATTCATTTATAATGCTCTCAAAAAGCTCTTAAAAAAAAAGAACAGCCTAAAGATGAGACTCATTAGGAGAGACAGGAAAGGCAAAGAAGGGTCACTCAGAGTGCAATCCTAACCTGGAGTTAGGCCAGCACAGTTTGGCCCACACAAGGGCCACCATAAACTACGTTTGGACCACTCTCGGAGTCAGAGAGGCCAGCCCACAGACATGCGCCATCCCCCCTGACTCCGAGAGTGGTCCAGACATACTCCACTGTGTCTGTTGTGCCAGCCAAACTTTGCTGGCTTAGTTTATGCCAGCCTAGCTCCAGGTTAGGATTGCGCTCTCAGTCAAAGCCAGGGAGAAAAGATGTGACTTAAGGAGATGTGTGCATGTTAAAAACAGAGGAAGAGCTGCATGTTAAGTGAAGGGCATTTCAGCAATAGGACACTGTAAGGGGAAGAGGATGCAGGTGGGAAACAGAGAGAGCTACCTTAATTTTATTGAGAAGATGTGTCGCTGTAGAGCAAAGGAGGGAAGAACACATATGGAACCAAGAACCAATTAGACAGAAGAGGAATTTGAAGAGAACGTGCAAGAAAACTGAAGTGAAGACAAGAATGGGAAGGTTAATATAGGAGGAATGATGAGCAAAAAAAATCAGTTTGGTTGGAAGTCTGCTACATTAGCAATTTTGTGCATGATCCATCTAAGAGTAATCCAGAGTAAAGCACATACCAAACCAAACGGCAAACGCCTGTGCATTGCTGTCGCTGCCTGGAATGGCTCCAACGGTGAGCGGGAGAGGCTACTTACACAAGGCCTTGTGGCGCCTGCGGTACTTATCACGCCAACCCTGGTTGCTGAGCCACATGAACGCAGCGGCAGGTCTTGCCACTTTGCATAGTTACCGCTCTGCGCAAGTGTCTCCGCTCTCCTCATCAATTGGCCAGCCCCACCACTGGGAGTCGTGTCACACAGATTCTGTTCTGTTTGGCGCACTGTGGGAGCCTCCTCAAGATGGCTTGCCATTCCAGTTGCATCACCTTTAAGAGGATGGCTCGCGTTTGTGGACTAGTCTGTGACACTTTGGATTCTTGCAATCGTCATCTTATCGCCGCTCTGCGATGGTAGCGGTCGCTGTCCTTTCTCGAATGGTTTGTTTTTGAAGACAAAAATAAATCCGCCAGGTGGCAGGTGCATTCTGAACTACGCGGATTGAAATGAAGCCGTCTGTCCCTTACAAAGGTCTGACAGACTTTTCAAATTATTTCTTTTCTCAAACCGACTCGTCTTCCAATAAAGAATTACTTTTCAGAACGTTCTGCTGGCTGCCAATCAGTCATAGTCTCATTTTTACTAACTTTTTGACTAAGTTTTGACTAAGTTTACTATCCTTCCCTATTGATCGATCGTACAATGGGCCCTCAATATCTGCTGGGGATTGGTCCCATGACTCTTCATGGATACTGAAATCCACAGATGTTGAAATCTGCAAGGGACCAGGGTCATGTTGCCTCAATAACCTACCTGGAGACTGCACTAGACCCTCCGGAGGTCATGTTGCCCTCCCGGCCTCCTCAGAGGGCCTCCCAGATGCTATTGGAGAGGCCCTCTGCGGTGTGGGCTCAGCATCCATGGATGAGGGCCTACTATAATTATGGTGCAATGCCATTAGTGAAGCAGGATTCTTATGAAAAAGGACAGTTAATACTACAATTTGAAAACCACATCAGGTATGATGGGTCTAAGAATTCAGAGTGGAAGTTTAATGGCAGGCAGCCCAGTCTTGAGCTGGCAGCGCCCAGGGCTCCAGACCCAACATACACCCTGGCTGTGCCCGATGGGGCATTGTGCCCGAGGCTGCACCCCGTCCTGGCTTCAGGGAAGCTCCCTGTCCCTGTCTCCCCTGAAGCTGGGGCAAGGTGTGTCAAAGCTGGTTGAACCGGGAATGACATCCCTCCTGGGTCACTGTGACATCATGTGCTTCTCCAGCACAAGATGTCATCCGACTTCACTGGTATAGGTCGTGTTAAGGGAGGGAGACTCTTTCTACCTGATTTATTCTGAAAAAGGGAAGTGCCAATGACTTTCTGTGCTATCATGATGGTTCCCACGACAGTCCTGCGCATTACAGAAACACGTTTCACCCATGAAAAACCTGTATCAGTTCCCTGTTCATTTAATGTTCAAAAGTGCCGTAAATCCAATGGATCTATTACATGAAATTTGATCTTTGGAAAACAGACCTTTAAATTTCTGCCCTTCACTGGAGCAACGTCACTAATAAGACCTGGGGTAAGTTTCCATCCTCCCACACATGGATACTATGGCCAGCTATCACCACATCTGTCTTGAATCTTGCTCTAATCTAATTCGGTTACTCTTGTGGAACTAATACTTCGAGAATTTACCCTATAAATAGCAAATTGGGGTATTGCTTGTGTCATTTTGCTCTCCCAAAAGGAAATGAAAGGTATAATTAGAGGGGAAGGATGCTTCAGCATATTAAAATCAGCTTCCCTTGATTTTTTTAAAAATAATTTACTTTTAAAGATGAATGTGGGTACAAAAAAATCCCCCAAAATAAATATTTCTGTTCATTATGCTTCAAAAATGATTTTCCTACAGATGAGCAAATTACATTTAATTATTTTCATTGAACAGTAGAAGTTGTCCACATAGTGGAAAAAAATGTCCTCATCTATAAATCAGGTGGGAACATGGCACTTGATGCACAAGCAAAAAAAAAAAAAAAGTTTGGCCTTTCATGATCGTTATATCTCATAGTCTAGTCACAAACCTCAGTAAATATTTCATTATCTGAGGCTAAATTTTGAAGGAGAATATACAGGAGCAACGTGTGACACACCAGGAAGAGGTGCGAAAATTGGGCTGCCTAGTAGTGTCAGCGTACCGGTACGCTGACACTACTGGGGCTGCCCCACTGGCGGGGGGAGTGGGAAGTGGTTGGCCTTGCCTGGAAGGTTTTTCGCCTACCATAGACTGGCATCTTTTGGGCGGGTGGCATTTTTTCTTAGGGTTTCCCTTGTTGGGTTTCTGTTCAGTTAGGCAGGTGGTGTGCGGGCCAGAGTAAGTGCTTGGTGTGCATCCCAAGGTCAGCAGGGCTGGGGGGGGGCAGGCCAGGACTGCTTAGACGACACTTGTCCGGGTTGATGAGCTGGGCTGGCTGGTCCCCTGGCTTGGGCATGCACAGCTAAACACAGGCTCAGCCCAGGGGATCTGTACTGTCCCAGCTACCTCGCCCCTCGGGTTGGCGAGGGCTACCCCCATTTGGTTATGACCAAGGGGGGGGGGGCTCAGAGTCATTGTCGTCTGGGGGAGGCGGCAATTACTTTGCCTCTCCCTCGTTAGGGCCTGCACGGTTCGGTTGTTTAGTTAAGAGTTTGGCCCTGCTGCTGTTGCCTTGATTTTACATAAAATCAACCAAGCCTGTAATGGAAGTTCCATTGCGCTGCTCAGGAACACGGAATTCTTCCTGCCACTCATGTCATGATCCATAAGATTAGAGAGCCCATTTTCTCATGATATAATTTCACAACATCTGTGACGTTATTCAGCGCAAGCACACACCCTAACTCACACCGTTGCCAAGGGATCTTGGACACCTTGGAGCAAATGCTTCAACGATCCATATGGAAGCAATAAAAACCACCTCTGCTGCAACTGATTTACTAGTCTTCATCGTACACTCAACATGACGGTCATGCCAGTAGTCATCAAAATGTTTGGCTAACTCCGTTTGCCTGATGTTGTGATCTTAAGAATACCAAAGTGGAGTTCAGAAGATTGCAAGAAGAAAGGAGACAGAGACAAGGGAGAATCGCTGGGATATATCATAATCTACAACACAAATAAGACACTAGAAGGAAAAAGCAGGAAATAAAGTAGACATGAGCTCATGCGTCTAATCATGTACAATTTTTAGGGTGTGGCTATCAGTATAGATACAGGGCACAATCCTAACCTAGAGTTAGGCTGGCATAGTTAGGCCAGCAAAGTTTGGGTGCCACAAGGGACACCATAAAGTATGTTTGGACCACTCTTGGAGACAGAGAGGTCAGCACACAGATGTGCGCCATCCTCCCTGACTCAAAAAGTGGTCCAAACACAGTTTACAGTGTTCCTTGTGCTGGCCAAACTGTGCCGGCCTAACTCCAGGTTAGGATTGCGCCCTAAATCATATACGGAGGAGGTCAAATGCACTGGAGGCTCTTCAGCCCATAATGTTGTCATTTAATCTATGCTTACTGTGCAATGTAAACCCATTCTGCCCCACATCTGAGATGTAAGAAGATGTTGAGAATCCACATCTCTTGCTCTGTATGCACATGATAAAGGGCTATTGGTGAGTGCTTATATAAAGAATACCCCCATTCCAAGCTCTGTGATTTGGATGGATAAATTGTTGACACGGGCTTACCAGACAGACAGCTTGATGAAGTGCCCTTTTCAGGTGAAAGAGCGTATGATTGATTTGACTGGGCAGAACACGGCGATACATTAGACTGAAATGCCACGGAATAGCAAGGCGGTCATGATAGTCAATATCTGACTCTGCAATAAAAAGTAAATTAAGAGCAATTTGGGTGTTTTCTTAGGTATCTGAAACAGATGCATGTGATAGTACAAAGGCATGAAAAGCTGAAGCGGGGAAAACCTGTCACACAATTATCAGAATAATAAGAAACAGATATTGGACATGGAATGCTGCTTGAATGTAAGTTTGTCATCTGAAAAATGCGGCAGTTTCCTGCATTATTGCTGCAACTGACCTTTTCCCAGTGTATTTTTGGCTGTTCGGGAAAAAAAAATGATGTGAGTGGCTGAGGCTTCTGTTTTTATGCAAACCCCCCCCCCCAACACTTGAGACATGCAAAATTATGCAGGGGGTGGATAAAGTGGATAGAGGGATGTTCTTTTCCCTCTCTCACAATACCAGAACCAGGGGACAGCCACTGAAATTGAGGGTGCAATCCTAACCAACAGGGTACGGGCAATGCAGGTCTGAGATAAGGCAACAAACATTCCCTTATCCTGAGAAGCCTTCCGTGACTGCCCCCCCCCACTGGCACTGCTATACCAAAGCTGGAAAGTTGGTTAGGATTGTGCCCCGAGTGCTGGAAGAGTTAAAACGGATAAAAGGAAAATTTTTTTTACCCACTGGGTTTTTAAGCTGTGGCACTCTATGCCACAGGAGGTGGTGATAGTGTCTGGCTTAGATGCCTTTAAGAGGGGATTGGACAGATTTCTGGAAGAAAAGTCCATCGTGGGCTACAGGCCATGATGGGTTGTGCAACCTCCTTACATTAGTAGTAGGCTACTTCAGAGTAGTGAAGTAAGGGTGCAAGGGAGCCGGGTGCAGGGGAGTGGCACAGGATGCAAGCATCTTGTTGTCTCGTATGCTCCCAGGGGCTCCTGGTGGGCCGCTGTGAGATACAGGAAGCTGGACTAGATGGGCCCCCTTTGGCCTGATCCAGCAGGGCTCTTCTGATGGCCTGATGTAAACAAACATTTCAGACAGCTCTTCGGACAGCAAAATTGCGGACACAGAACCAAGGAAGCAGTGCGGCCTGAATTAGGGCCGCGTGGCCTGGGGATGAGGCCTTGGATGTGGCCTAGGCTGCCTCCCGAGCCCACCCTCCTCCCCGGGCCAGCCGAGTTCCACCCACCCCGCCCAGTTCTGCCCTCCCGCCCTCCCAGAACCGCCCCTGCGCCAGCTGGGTTCCGCTCTCTGCCCCTGCTCCCAGGCTGAAGCTACGTAAGGTGCTAGATTGAGCCCTGATAAAATTGCTTTTTGAAAGATGAACTCCACCCCCCCCTTTGAACACAAGCACTCCACAAGCGCGCTGGATAACAACACCTTCCACTTTCCATTCCAAAGTGATTCCATCTGACTGTGGCGGCAAACATTTTTTACATTGGCCTTGTTTGAAACAAAGCAGAATAATGACTGTGCGTAATACCTGCCGCTTCATCAAGGCCTTGCGGTGCGTCCGTTCAATGCACTTTGGAAATGCTACCTTCTCAACCCCAGGAGAGCGTCCAAGTTCCATAGAAACTCGTCAACGAAAGCAACGAGCTGTTTTTGCTTTCACATGTGCACATTAGCATTATAATATTCATAATTACTTAATTGACCTCATAAAGCTGGTACATTTGCACAGCCACAATGGGCACCACCCACACATTTCGGTTAGAAATTGCAAATGAATGGCTGCGCTGAAATGTCAGCCCATTTTACCCTCGGATGATATAAATATTTTTATTCTTCCCCGGGTCTGTGTTCTTCACAAAAGAATGTAATGTCCTCATATATTTGGAAACACCAGTCCTTGCGGGTGCCAAACCAGTTTTGGTCACAGAGTGAGACAAAGAACATTTGAACAGCATGTTGTAATACTTGAGGAGCTGAGGCTATTTTATTTGCCGTGATCATTTGCAAGTCCTAGTTGTTGTTGTTGTTGTTGTTGTTGTTGTTGTTGTTGTTGTTTGGGGGGGGTGTCACATGGATTTTGAAAACAATTGTTATTCCTGAACATACAGGATGCTTTCTTTTAATACTTTGAATAGTTCATCTTTCTAGTCTCTAGAGCAGCAATTGTCAATTGATGTGCCACGGCACATTTTTGTGCTGCAAAAGGTCTGCAGGTGCGCTATGGGAGCTTGGAGCACAGGGGTGAAAATCACTGAACAACTCTTGCGGGTTCTGCAACTCTGTGTCGGGGGCCTGCTTCTTTAGTTCCCACCTGTCGATCCTTCTTCCTGTGCTGGCTCTTTCGCTACTACCGACAGTTGCCCTAGAAACAGAGCTGCAGGACCTGGAAGAGGCTTCTGGAAGCCAGAAGTGACACCAGAAGTGGCGAGGACCATAGGAAAGACCGTAGAGGTCAGTGTGCCATGAGATGGAAACTACTGAAAATCACTATTCTCCAGCATTAATGCCATTAGCAGGGAATTCCCATAATATTCATCCTCTCCTAAATTTAAACAAAACCCAGGGCGCAATCCTCACCTGGACAGTTAGGCCAGCACAAGGGACACCGTCCAGTACATCTGAACCAACCTCAGAGTCAGAGAGGCCAGCACCCAGACGTGCGCCATCCTCCCTGTCTCCGAGCGTGGTCCAAATGGGCTTTACGGTGTCCCTTGTGCCGGCCAAATGTTGCTGGCCTAACTGTGCTGGCCTAACGCCAAGTGAGGATTTGACTCCCAAATTGTTTTCTGTTATTTGCTCTGACCCAGGGCTCTGCAAGCCTCGACCTGCAGGCCAGATCCAAGGTTGGGGAAAAGCCCTCCCCCTGTGAGTGGTGCTTACTGTTCCGCTGCAGTGCCGCTCCATTCCCAATCCAATCTGGTGCCGGGGGCACTGTGGGCCCAAGTACGTCTGCCCGGGTATCCTGTTGCACAGCCTTCTGGGACGCCGGGTGATAGACGCAACTGCCCAGAGCATCCCCGGCACAAGATTGGCTTGAGAATGGAGCAGCCCTGCAGCGGAATAGTAAGCACCGCTCAGGACAGGGAGGGAATCTCTAGGACACAGCCGTCTCCAGTTTGGAGACCACTGCTCTAGTTTATAAGCCTGAGCAAGTAGCTCTCTTACTTTGTCCAAGGAGGCACCATTAAGCAATTAGCAAGCAATGTGTAGCTGGAGAGCTAAACCCTCCAGCGCATCCTGAGCAGCCCAATCCTGAGCTACCAGGGTCCCACAGGAGCAGCAGTACCAAAATGACCTTGGCCTGTATGGCTATTTTGTCGGCGGAGACTGAGAGCTCCTAACCTGGAGTTAGGCCGGCACAGTTAGGCCAGCAAGGGTTGGCTGGTACAAGGGCTGCCGTAAATCCCGTTTGGACCACTCTCGGAGGCAGGGAGGATGGCTCACATCTGTGTGCTGGCCTTTCTGATGCTGAGAGTGGTCCAAACATACTTTACGGTGGCCCTTGTGCTGGTCAAACTGCTGGCCTAACTCCAGGTTAGGATTGCGCTCTGAAGCAGCCTTGTTTCAGGCTGCCTGGCCCAAAGCAGGGCATAGGATCCGGCGGTGGAAGTCACCACTGGGTACCACCTCCTGCGCGGGCCTGATCTTCCCCTCGTCACCCCCTCTCCACCTCTCCCCTGCCCCAACTTTACTTACTGGTCTCTTGTGCTGCTGGAGGGCTGGTGCCTCTTCCTCTCAGTGCTGAAGCTGGGCCCTAACTAGAGTCACTAACCTAACTGTTGGTGCAGTCCTAACCGGGAGTTAGGCCAGCAGTTAGGCCAGGAAAGTTTGGTTGGCACAAGGGACACCGTAAAGCCTGTTTGGACCACGTTTAGAGTCAGAGAGGGCAGCACACAGACATGCGCCATCCCCCCCTGACTCCGAGAGTGGTCCAAACACACTTTACGGTGGCCCTGGTGCCAGCCAAACTTTGGTGGCCTAACTATGCCGGCCCAACTCCAGATTAGGATTGCGCTCTGTGACACTTTTAGCTAGAGTTACAAGCGCCGGCAATGAGGGCCTTAGGATTGGGCCCTCATTGGCTTGCTGCAGCAGAAGGAATTTCTTCCGGAAGGAGTCTTCCTCTCAAAGAAAAACTCTTTCTGTTGAGAATGGGAACCTTTGGCTGCAACATAATATTATTGCTTGTTAAATGCCCAAACATTACCTATTTAAGGGCCCAATCCTATCATTCCAGCGTTGATGCAGCACTGCATCCTGCAATGGAGGGACAGTCACAGGGGCCTCCTCAAAGTAAGAGAACCTTGGCTTCCTTACCTCAGGGCTACACAGTTAAACCAAAATATGCAGCTCAAATGTGCCATATGTAATTAATGAAAAATATTCTAGGGGAGGTCTGCGTAAGACATATTGTTTTGCTTTGGCCATGACAATGTATTTATTGCTTTGTTAAGTAGAATGCATTGTTTTCCCTAGGATGCTTAACTAATCTGTTTGGCAATCTCATAAGCCATTGTTGTCGACAGGGTAGACATAATCACTTATAGAATTTACACCCAATCCTACTGAGGACCTATGGCAGCAGATCTCGCAATCTGTTGCCAAAAGTCCGCGGCCAGTGTCATAAAAGCCTCACTGCTGTTATGTTCTGTGGGACCACCAGTGAAACTGGCTGGCTGCCCTACATGCATGCCAGTGGCTCACCCAATGCCCAACCTTATCCAGAGAGGGTCAGGTGGTGGCAGAGGGTGGAGCTCAGCAGCAGTGGCACATGCTAAGAACTTTTCCACTTTTCCTAGCCAGATGCATCTAGATGCTCCTTGGATATACAGTATGTAGCCTGCATAACAGGCATAGGTCCAAGAAGACCTCTTGGCCGCCCATGGGGCTCACCTGGGCTGCTTGGCTGGTCCCCCTACCGTCGCATGCATTGAGTGATCCATTCAGAGGCGTTTCTACAGGGATGGCAAAGCTCTAAGTGTTGCAAGAAGCCTTACCCTGTCATGCAAATCCCTCCTCTCCCTTGCTGCTGTAGCCAGTAAGCAACACCAAGATGTTGCTGTTCCCTGTGAGGATTGGCTAAAACGGTGCAGGAGAGGAGTGATTTTCACTGCAAGGTAAGGCTTCTTGCAAAACTTAAGAGCTTTGCCATCCCTGTAGAAACGCCACTGGATCCATTGGCAGCACTGCATGCTATGCACTGGTGGAGGAAATGGGGCTGCCCAATAAGTGCCCAATGCACTTTGAAATGGAAGGGCAATGCACACATCCTCTTTGACATTAGTCAATACTTATGGCACTTTGAAGAGTGGAGTCGTCCTTGCCAAACTGCCCTACTTTGTGTGCCCCATTAGCATAGCTAGAGGGGGCCACAGCCCCAAGTTTTGCATGTGGCCTGAACATGCCATGCAAGCGGCCCCTCCCCCTCCCCTTCGGAACCATTCTAGGCAGCCATTGCAAAATGGAGGAGGTGCCTGTCTGGGTGGCAGGGGCCAGCCATGCTGCATTGGCAGCGGGGAAACTTCGGTAGGATTGAGCTGTGAACCAGTCCTAGAAAAAGCAATTATGAGTTTAGACCAACATGACAGACCAATTTGGCTTCATCACCACACACTCCTTCACCAGGCACATTTTTTTTTCCTCGATGAGATCACTCTACAAAACGTTGTCCATGAAAGTCCTCCTGTGTATTCACATGCCTTTTGATAAGCACATACTCATGTTTAAAAGAACGCAACCAGTATGAGGTCAAAAGATCTGGCAACATTTTGTGTTGATATAATAATCATTGTGTTGATATACGGATAACCCCTGCTAACTGGGCAAGAGGCACTTTTCCAAGTGGTGTCCTCTTATATTTAGCAGGGGGAGAGCAATTGTCCCTCTTCACCCCAGCACAGTGCCTTTCTCGTGGCTGTTGCTGGTGGTGTTCTCCATTCTTCTAGATTGTGAGCCCTTTTGGGACAGGGAGCCATTTAACTTTAATGTTATTATTTGCCTGTAAACCGCTTTGTGAACTTCATGTTGAAAAGTGGTATATAAATACTAGTGATTGATTGATTGATTATAGAGAAACCGCTGTCTTCCAACAGTTTGTGCTGTGTATGGAAGTAGCTGGCAATGTTCTTCCCAACATGAATATGTGCAAACAATTGTGACAGTGTTCAATGTGATCGTGCCCATGAAAGTCCTCAGGACCGGCATTGCACAGAGGCAAGGCCTATATCTATTTAGGGACAAACTCTAAGGTAGGCTTTGGAGAATGAGAACAGCTGTTTTCCAGCTGTGTCTACCACAGCTGATGGCTTCTTTTTCTCACACATGGAGCTTGGCTAGTGCCTCCACCACATAGTTGACTTCTCTCCCAACATTCCATCACCTCATTTTTTATGTTTGGACCTTCATGGGGAATCTGGTGTTATTCCTGGAAATTCTCTGTGGTGGGTCCTTCCAGTTCAAAGCCAAAGAACCATGTAGAGACTCTATGTGAGGAGGACGGCTTGGGCCATTTCCATAAAAGACCTCATGTGCTCCAGAAATTCATGGGTTGGCCTGAGAAATATCTGCTGAAATGCCAATCCAGGCAAAATATCACTTGGGGATATTAAATACCCTGGAGAATTATGAGAGTCTGTGCAATAGCAACTGCAAATCGTTTGGCACATTGACACCCTGAAACCAAGTTTGAGGTATGGAAGAAAAGTAATGTGTTATGAGAAGATTATTTCACATTAATGGACATCATCCAGCCACAAGCAAGCATTTTCAAGTTCCATTGCATATGTTAATGAGGGAGATTTACAGACCATAAGAACATAAGGAAAGCTTTGCTGAATCAGGCCAAGGGTCCATCTAGTCCTGCTTCCTGTAGCTCACAGTGGCCCACCAGGTGCCCCAGGGAGCCCAATAGACAACAAGATACTTGTACTTGACCAATCCTATCCAATCCCCCTTACTGATGCATCAGCACCAAAATGGCTACCTCTGCATCCTGTAGTGGAGGGGCAGTTGCAGAGGTCTCCTCTGAGTAAGAGAAGTTCCCTCTGTTCCCTTACCTGAGAGTAAGATTGGGCAGTGTGGGGAGGGTCTACATGGGCCGGTGCCAATTAAATAGGTGGTCAGATCCGTGTGGACACACGCAGTGGGATTTGGTCTGAGAAGGGGGATAGGCTAGTGCTTGTGTTGTCACCACCATGCCCACCCCTCCCAGGCACAATGTCCACTCCCAGCCCCGTTCTATCTTCCTCTGCCAGCAGAGGAAGAAGGACAGACAATTTGTGACTAAGTTGCCCAAGAAACAGAGCCACAGAACCTGGAAGAGTCTCCCAGAAGCTGGAAGTGACATCACAAGAGGCAAAGACCATATTGAAGACCATAGAGGTCAGTATGCCATGAGAAGAAAAACGCTGATAATTGCAAATGTACAGGGTAGACTGATAAGGCCTCATTCGCTCACCACCTTGTATGGATGACTTGCACTGGTAATATCACAATATTGTGATAGGTGGCTTGTGGTGGTAGTTAACATTGATGCTGCAGGCATATCTATCAGTGTTTCCATGTTGGCTTTTGTTTCTCTACCTAGCGCCGTGATGTTACCGCTGCCACAATGGGATAAAGTTTGGAGGCTTTCCCCTCCTTGTCAAATTCCTGTCCAAATCATGCCCCCATATAAAGGTGGAAACATTGGGGGGGGGCAGAAGATTTAGTTGAGAGGGTTAATGCCTCCGTTTGCCTGAAGATAAAGAACTGAAGATCTGAAAGTCACCAGTTCGGGACTACTGGAAGTCTCTGTGAGTGGCAGACTTTGTAAAAACTGCGGCTGATTAACTGCGGCTGAGCTGTCTCCGGCTGCCTTGTGAGAGGGGGAGTGTGCTGGGTCAGCTGCTTCTCTGATGGGAGTAGAGAATCCACTTATCAGCCAGCAAAAGACAAACGTGCAGCCAGAAAGCAGACTAAATCCAGAAAGATCCATCTGTTTGTGTTGTTGTTCTTGTAAGATAGAACATTTCTGTAAAATTGTAAAAACCTTCGTGTTTATGAATAAAGTCTGCCCATGTAAACCGCCTTGAGTTACAGTCATTAGAGTAATCTAATGACCTAAGAAAGGCAGTATATAAATATGAGTATTATAATTATGATTATGATTATTAGCACACAAGCAATATCTTCGTTCTAGATTTTCATGGATGTCCTTGCTTTTGTGAGTCAGATGTTTTGAAAAAAAAAATGACAACTTGTTTTGCTTTCTTCTGTGGGAGGAGAGCCACAATCTTCTACTTGAGGAAGCGAGATGCAACATGGAATCTACCATTCTAGCAGATTCTGTATTTTTCTGGCAAGAAACTTTCCCCCAGAAGATTTTCTCCTACTGTATTTAATTAAAAAGAAATACTAGTCTTATTTTTTTTTCCCCAGCCAACGATTGAAATGCAGTAGAGCAGCATGAATCAGGAATAACAGAATGAAGGGGGTCAGCTGAGTGTTGCTAACTTAACTGCTATAATCCAGCTCACAGCTGGAATCCTCATCACATTTTATTCTGCCATTCAGGGTTGGTGGCTGGTTTTTTTTTTTTTTTTTTAATAAAAATGTTCATCAAGAATTATTCTGCAAGATGACTCAGTGGAAAGCACACTTTCAAGTGGCTTGAAAGATTTCTTGGGCAGCCAGGAAAGGAACGGATACGAGTAGCTTCCACCCCCTCTTTCTCAGCCTTTACAAACATCTGAATAGCATTCGGCCAGAGAAAGGCCCTGTAAATGAAGCCATTTCCAGACTGTCCACAGTGTCAGCTGCAGGATCTGACCTCTTGGGCTTGACATAGCAGGTGACTGACATGAGCAAACACTTAGACACTAAGCACTGCTATTAGAAGTCTCGCGAAGGCCGTGTCTATAGACACAGTGCCACCAAAATGTTACATCTGCATTTCAAATGAGCCCTTTCTTCTTGGTGTAGTTTCATCATCCCTGGAAAGGTTCCCGATGATTACAGCTCGTCTTGTTTCTGTTAACACTCCAGTGCTTATCGAGTGGGGATCTACATTCCCCATGGCGGCCTCCAGTTAGTAAAGGATTGGCGGCTAAGCTGCCTGTGTTTGAAAAAGGAAGTCACTACGAACCATACGTCCAGCTATGAATGCCACGGCCCGTATAAGAGTGGCAAAAATATAGTCACCAAATTGGGGTTGGACAGAGGGCAGTAGTGGCAAGATCCATGGTAAACCTGACACCTACCCAGAGGCATTGGGGGGGGGCAAGGGGGGCATCAACCTGGGTGCAAAATTCTGAGGGGCGCAAAATGTTTCTGGGGAAGGCAGAAAAGCACGTGCCACTGCCTCGGCTCCTGCGACCAGGGAACCCACTCTGCCCACTCCCCACCCCCCTTACCCCCTCCCAGCACTGTTCTAATAGGAACTAAATATTCCTATTAGATAGACTAGGACAAGCTACCAAGAAGCCTGGCATACCAAGAAGCCTAAAATAGTGAAAGCTATTTTAGCACAATTGCTAAGATCCTAAGCAAAATATTTAGGGACACCATCTCCTGGTACCTGAAAGGGGACACCAGACTGGGACACCTTGACCTGGTGGTGCTCTAGTCCAGCAGTCTTCAACCTTTTTCATTCCCATAAGTTGCCGCATCCCCAAAATTCACATAGCCCCAAAATTGAGGCTTCGCAACCCCATTGGGGTCCTGACCCCAAGGTTGAAGAACACTGGAGCAGAGAATTGCCTCCTTTCAGAAGATCCTTGCAAGATCTAAGAGCAGGGGTTTTTTTGGGGGGGAGGGGGGTTGAAAGGTTGATGGTGCTGACTGACACATGACAATCTGTTCGGTCATGTGCATCAAGTACAAGAGTACCATGCATCATGTTCCAGGTCTGACCCAGTTTATGTGCTCTCACCCAATACAGTTCTCCGTAGCATCACACTGAAATGGTCTCCTATACCGTGAAACCTGTTTCCGGGTGGAGGATGCTCTTGTTGGATCAGAGCAAATAGATCTCTCATCTTGATAGGAAGAAGACCTCTCTTTCCTCCCTTTGATCAGTTAACCATGTCTACTTTTCCTCAGGTTTTGCATCTGTTTCCATACACTGATTCTTGCTAGGCCTTGTTTACTTGATTGAAAGAGAGAATAATTGCCATCATTAGCTTTAATCTACAACAGTTTAATTCACATTTGTCTTATTCAAACTCATGGAATTGCCCTGGAGAGAGTGTCATTGTGATCGGGGGCCTCTGGCGTTTGTCACTTGGTACAGTCAACTAATCTTATAATGTACATTGGATTTGATCCATTGGTACATATTGTCACAAAAAGGCCATTTTATTCACATTTTACATTAGGATTCCGCTTCTGAACAAAATTGAAATGATTAATAGATGCTATCCGAAGCAACAGAAGTTTTTAATCATTTCACAAAGCAGAGCTATGAGCAACCAATGTAGTATAATTATCAGTGTATTAAGAAGTTCATTATTAATCATTATTTATAAATCATTCTTAATCATTATTTATAATAAACAGAACCTCAGAAATAATACGACCAGTCATTTGTATGTATGTAATGATAAAATGCCTCAAAGCCTACATGAATGTTGAACTCTAGTTTTCATTCATACTGTTGCACTGGTTGGAGTAAATAGATAAACTTTTCAAAGGCCGCCCTCCCATAGGCCTCACTCGGGCCTGGCCCAAAGGCCGAGAGCTGGCTTGCTCCTCGTGGCAAGGCGTGACGTGGCATGGGGGTGGAGCAGAGCAGCGCAGAGGGCGAGAAAACAATGCAGGGGGCGGACCTCCTCCTTCCCGTCCCTGGGCAGCCTGTTGGCTGGGTCCACAACTTTGTCATCTTCATACTTTACATACCATACCAGGGCGCAAACCTGGAGTGAGGCCGGCACAGTTAGGCGAGCAACATTTGGCTGGCACCAGGGCCACCGTCAAGCGCGTTTGGGCCACTCTCGGAGTCAGGGGAGGATGGCGCACGTCTGTGTGTTGGCCTCTCTGATTCCACAAATGGTCCAAACATACATTACAGTGTCCCTTGTGCTGGCCAAACTTTGCTGGCCTAACTGTGCCGGCCTCTCTCCAGGTGAGGACTGCGCCCCCAGAAGCCAGGCTTTTTCTACCAACAATGCACTGGAGATTGCATTTCTCTAACGCAACATGTTAAGTCAGGAGCATTTCTAATTTGGTATGTTTGGGCGGAAGCTTGCATTTGTGGCTTGTCTGAGTAAAACTTCGGTTTGGATATTTGTTACAGGGATACCTCAAATACTAACTTTCAAATTTATTCTTTCTACAGGTAAAGAAGGAAAATACTTTTCCTCCCTTCTTTGGCCATAAATGTCTAGTTTTTTGATTGAACTTAATGAGAACCTAAAAACTGTGTGTTTCTGATCACAATCGAAAAAGGCACTTATTCCAATGCCTTGACCCAAATGCCCAAAAGAGCACCTTTCACTTGCAGTTACACAAAGGCAAACAGGCAAGTTGTGTCCTTCTGTTGAATTCAGCCATGTTTCTCTGTATCTCCGCCTCTGCCTATTTATGAGCACAACGAGTCTGAGTTGGGGTGGTGGGAAAAGTGAAACCAAGACAGGAAGACATGCAATTAAAACACGATGCGTGCTAACAATGGGAAGGGAGCACTTGCACATCTGTGTGGGGAAGGGGAGGGTCTTTGTTCCCTAGGTCAGCGAGCCTTTTTAATTGCAACTTTATGATTATTTGTTCTATTCCTATCCCTATTCCTGTCCCAGGAATTCAAGACATGCCTCAATGGGTTTTCTTTCTTCCTTTCTTCCTTGCAATAATGCACTCAGTGTGTGTTTACCTTCCATGATTTCATGAGGCAGAGGCGATGCGCAAGTGTGGTTCCCATTAGCATAATGAAAGCGGCCTGGGCGCGCATCGGAAGGCTGCCGTCATTCCAAAAGGGAGATTTATCTGCACATGAGCTCCTGCAGCAGCTTGAACTTGGGCTTCTCTACGATGCGGAGGCAGTTCTATTGCGGAAAGATGAGCCCTTTTAAGCCTGTGCTGTGACAACATGTGGGAATGAGATTCAATGAGCTCCTGGAATCGAGCGTCAATGAGCCCAACTAGGTGCCCATTTGCACCAATGCCAATCCCAATTATTTCCCCTCCAGCCCGCAAAATGACGTTGGCTTCCTGCCCGGCCTCCTCCTGCCCTGCAGAACGTGCTTCCGAAGCAGACAAGTGTGGGTGTGCCGGTCTGGAGTCTTGCTGGCGGAAACAATATTTCACACGGGTGGCCTTTCATCGTGAGACAAGGATTTTCCAAAGCAGCCAATATTAGAGGAGGGATTCCTTTACAAGCCCTCACTCCATTGTGTTTCCTTGGAAACATCCTTCAGAAAGGTTTTTCTATGATGATGGTATTTAGAGATGTGTATGTATTTCTAGGAAGAGTTGTAGAGACGGCGCACTGTTGAATTAGGACAGGTCATGACTCCCCCAGGACAATGACAAACAGCCTTTTCCCCTTTAAGGGAAGTGGCGACCCAATGGCGATGGCAGGAAGCTGGTGATGCCACTTCCAGGTTTGTGCTGCTGCAGCCACCGCTACCTAAATAAACAAAGGGGTTTGGGGATGTGTCTTTTTGGAGAAACAAAACCTGAGTTCTCACCACTCCCAAACACAGGTAAGTCCAAACATCCCTTTTTTACTGCGTTGGTGGTGGTGCAAATCTGGGAGTGACATGACCATCATCACCACCAAGTCACCCCCCCTTCACCGACACTCTGACCGCTGAGCGATTCTCTTACCTTTAAGTAAAGGTTGAGAACCACTGAATTCTGAGCTTTAATTCATCTGTCCCAAAGGAGCCAAAGTCTTGGATACCATCATTCATACTTCTAATTCTAATTCCAGCTTTTTCAGGGCAGCACACATGGGTGACCTTCCCCTTCATCTTGAGGTAGGTCAGGTTGAAAGAGAACACCTAGCCCAAACTCACCCAAGGAGCATCAAGGTTGGGTGGGCATTTGAGAATTTGACTGCAGGCCTCCCAGGTCCCAGCCCCACGCCCTCGTGGCCACACTACACTGGCTGTCAGTGTAGCTCCTCCAGTGTCTCATGACCTATAACATATAGCATATTCATCATAATGCAGGCCCAGCCCATTCATTAGGTCAACTGAATGGTCTCTCAGGCAGCCGACTAGAAGAGGTTGCCCACTTCTATCCAATCGCCAGCCTTCACTGATCTTGACCTGCCAATCCCTGAATTGGAGCTGCTGGGATTTGTGCCTAGGGCTGGCTGGGGTGTTACAAAGGGTAAGGGGGGGAATAGCTCCTTATCCCAAGGTGGCCTCCAAGCCTACCCTGCATAGGATACAGCACAGTCCATGCAACCTGACTGTGTCCCTTGCAGATTAGGATTGCACCCCTTCCAAAGCAAATTGATATCTTCCTTTTTCCCCTCCAAAGGGGTGTTAAAAGCAACTATTGACTAACACTGAATACCAATAAAACAAAAATGCAATAGAATGATTATGAACAGAACAGATCACAACTGTATCAAAGACATTCGATCAGGAAAACCATACGACCACAACAGTATGTGCACAAAAATCCAAAAAAATAAATAAATGTCAGAATAAAAACATTTTCAAATGTTGGCAAAGAAAGGAAGACAGCAACTCTTCCAGGGCATTTCAAAGGATGGAACTCTTCTATTAATAACTACTTTCTTCTAATATTTTTTCCAGCGATACTGGCTGTCTTCCAGAGAGGCCCTTACAAATACTTAGGGGGTTGAGAGCTGGTTAATTTCACCAAAGTTTAAAAAGCATTGTGCCAGTGTGGGTATGGAGGAACGGAACTAGATTCACAGACCTATTTCCCTGGATTGTGGCCACTCTAGAGTTTTGCTTTAGAAAAAAAAAAATCTCAAATTTCTAAACCCATCTGATGTGGAGGAAATCTGCTATGTATAAATACATCCCATGAACTACCCTTTCCTTGGATTGATTAATAGATACATTTATTTTCAAGGCTTTGTATCTCATCATTCTCCTAAGTGAAAAAGGAAACAAGGTGGCTTGCAAGATAATTCAGAATACTGAAAAAAAAGATTAATACGATATTACAAAAACACAAGGCAATGAAACAGCCATAAAACAGCCATAAGCAAAAAAACAACACGCAAAAAAATAAAAACAAAACCCTAACAAGCAACAATAAGAAAGGAGCAAATGCTACATGAGAGAGGAAAAAATACCATATGTCACATAGGAATGCGGCTTATTTATTCTGAACGAGTTTGAGATTTCAAATCTCTATGGGCTGTAAGTTAGTGCAGAGAGCTGGGAGCAGCCACTGGACGCTTCAGACCTTCCTATATTCCTTTGGTGAGTGTCATCAGTTTGAATGAGGGTTTCAGTGAGGGTTTTAAAAAAAAAATTTAGTTCAGTGCTTTTACATCAGATTTTGTCCTCATCTTGCTTTGTGTCAGGGATGCTACATGGTTGCACAACTGCTGCAGTCCAAGAATGCCAGTTTGCATTTCAGGTCTGTCATTTTATTACGTTACAATGAGAGCACTTCCTGATTGATGATGTCACTTCCTGCCACAACATCACTTCCAGGTTAATGACATCACTTCCAGTGGGTCCCGACATGAGTGCCATTCTAAAAAGTGGGTCCCAGTCTAAAAAGTTTGAGAACCACTGTTCTATGATGTTCATTACACTGTGATCCAGAGGTATTTTACCATGCATCTTATTGCAAACAGTATCCTTTCTTCAAAGGGCACATTAAAAACAAAAAGCAAAAAAACAGACATTAAGATTCGTCCCGGCAAAATATTGACTAGAATAAAAATAATCAATTGTACAGAAATTTGACTCGCATAAAAAAGTAACCTCGAGGTTTGACTAGGGGAGAGACGGCAACCCAAATTCAAGTCCTTTCTTCCTGGATGTTTTGAAAAAGAAGAGCTTTCTGTTCGTGCAGCCTCAAAAAGAGGTCAGTGCAGGGTCTCTCTTTGATGAAGACAGATTATTGCTGTGGAGTGTGGGGATTCTTTTTAATAATAATTGGAAACTGCAGACAAGCAAGCGCTTTTTGTTACCTCCAGAATTTATGAAATAATAAGAGTACAATTGCAACAAATCTAATAAAGAGGATATCTCCAGGCCAGATTCAAGGAGAGCGCCATCTGTTTTCTCCATTGCAGAAGCATTTATGCAAAGCCTAAAATGTGATTGGAGTCTGTGGGTGGGGCCCAGACTCTGCCGTGTGCCAGTTTCCAGAAGGGAAGAGAGAGTGAATTTTTATTTAATATGGCTCACAGTTATTATGAGCAAAGAGGAATTGATGGATGTACACAGATAACATCTGTCCTCGAAGCTTTCGGCTTTAAATCACCAGCAATCTGGTTAAGGTTTCGAAGACACCCTTTTATGAATGTGCCTCAAACACGCCATCAGCTGATCTCTGTGCAGTTTTGTCAATAGCATGGGGTTTGTAGTAGACGCCATACTTTGTGTGCAAAAAAGTCTAGGTTTCATTCTCAGCATCAACAGGGTTGGAAAACAGAGAGGCCAGAGCCCTGCAGGCTGTCCATCAAGGTAGACAATGCTGTCAACCGTGCACTGTGAATTGCAGCCTCGCAGGTTCCCTTGATCTTCTGGTCTAGTGAATGCTTAGCATTTGCCAATGTTTTGATGGTGGCTGTGCTTTTGAGGGAATTTGTTGTGCTTTCGAAAGCATCTCATTTGTGGCTGAGAGAAAAAAAAGGTTTTGCTTTCAAATGAGTTCCAATAAAGTCAAACAGTAACAACGCCACATTCTCATGCTCAAATGTGCCAGTTGGTCACAGCTTCAAAAATAGGAATGGGCATAGCTGAGTGCAGGCACACCCAACATTGTTCTGTCCCATTAGGGGCAAACTAGACAGAACATGAGCAATTTGAGTGAGAGAACAGTTCCCAAGAACATTCTGGAAGATGGTGGGCAGGGGGCTTCTTTTCCTGTCTAGAATGCTGATGTTTGGCCTCTCCACACCAGTACTGGAAAATTGGATAGGGTTTGGTCCTTAATCTTTTATCCTGTATCTCTTTAAGAGTGCAATCCTAACCTGGAATTAGGCCGGCACAGTTAGGGCCAGCAAAGTTTGGCAGGCACAGGAGCCACTGTAAAGTATGTTTGGACCACTGTAGGAGTCAGAGAGGCCAGCACACAGATGTGCTCAGTAATGGGATCTGGGAATTGACTAACGGAACGCTGGGCGGGACTTACGCGTGATTGGCAGCCCGCCCGTTTCATTCCTTCGGCTGCCTGCCGGCTGCGCAGGCTTCTTCTGGGGAGCACGCCCCACCGCTGCGTGTGTGATCAACCGGCGCGCCCCCCCAGCTGCCCCCCTGGCGAGCCGGCACCCCTCCGAGGCCAGGGCGGGCGGCGGACCGATCGGACGGGCAGCCAATGATGCGTAAGTCCCGCCGAAGCCCCGCCCAGCGTTCCGTTAGTTAATTCCCAGATCCCACTACTGGATGTGCTCCATCCTCCCTGACTCCAAGAGTGGTCCAAACAGGCTTTATGCCAGCCAAACTTTGCTGGCCTAACTGTGCCGGCCTAACTCCAGGTTGGGATTGTGCACTTAATATTGTGAGCCACCCTGGGTGCCGCAATGTGGGGTAGAAAGGTGGGTTAAAAATTATTTAAATAGGTAAGCACATTTACTTGGAAACATTTTTTTTTACTTTTGATAGAAATTGCCTGCAAGTATGTGATTGGATCTAAAGAACTGTGCGACCTATCCCACATACCCGAGGAAATCTGGATCTGTGTTTCTTGAACAGCAGCTACATGGCAAACCTCTTTGGAAACTGAGGAATGTTTGAGGTTGTAATATGCCACAGGGATGTGCTCTCAAAGAAAGATGTCCAAGTTTCCACTGTGCATGCCCAAATCCTTGGGTGTGCCTAAGTACCTCTTTGGATTCAAGCCAGCATGTTTAGGATCCCCAAGATGCAAGACTGGGATATCAATTTAGGGGTCAGTGTTGTCTCTTTTTGGCAGAGGCTGTGCTGTGGAACAGATCCATCAAGGGGAGGGGAAATTAGATTTAGGATGTAATCCTAACCTGGAGTTAGGCCGGCACAGTTAGGCCAGCAAAGTTTCACTGGCACAAGGGACACCGTAAAGCATGTTTGGACCATTCTTGGGGTCAGAGAGACTACCCTTGATTGGCATTTGTTGAGGGTTGCTTAGTGGTTTTCCCTGGTTGGTGTAGGCAACTGGCTGGGTAGACAGGCTGTGCTTGCGTACATCCTGAAGGTAAGAAAGGACAAGGGGCAAGCCAGGACTGGTCTTACAATTCTTCTCCGGTTTGGGATGCTGGCTGGCGAACCCCTTGGCTGGTGTGGGCAAAGACCAACACTATGCCTGTGCAGGTTGGTGCCAGCCAATTGCCTTGACCCTTCTGGGTTGACTGTGATAGGCTAGCCCAATCTTTGATTGGTTGAGGCCTTGGGCCAGGATGTGATGCTCTGGTGGGAGTTCTGGGGGAGGTAGACGGCTAGTGCCGTTTCCCCAAAAAGCCTAGTGCCAGCACTCCAGGGAGTTAGGCATTATTTTCCCTGCTGCAGGTTTTGTGTTTATGAAGTTAATAAAGACTTCTTAATACCCAAAGCCTTTGCCCTGCATTTCCTTTGGGTGTGTGTGCAGTACAATGGCTTTCGGCTTCCGGGTAGTGCCCTAGAATGCCTTGCAGCACCACAGCATGTGCCTTCCTAGCCATGGATCTCACCACACGTAACTGTTAGGCAGGTGCAGAAACTTCACACCATGCTGCTGTGTGAGGACACTGGGGGCACAATCCTAACCTGGAGTTAGGCCAGCACAGTTCAGCCAGCAAAGTTTGGCCGGCACAAGGGCCACCGTCAAGTGTGTTTGGATCACTCTCAGAGTCAGGGAGGACAGCGCACATGTGGGGAAATGTCGCCGGGAGGTCCTGGAAGCCAAATTTAGGTTGCTAGGCAGGACGCTGAAGGCCAGGACCCCCAAGGTAGCATTCTCAGAAGTGCTACCCATTCCACGCGCAGGGCCAGCTAGGCAGGCGGCGCTCAGGGGTCTCAATGCGTGGATGAGACGGTGGTGTCGGGACGAAGGGTTTAGATTCGTTAGGCACTGGGGAACGTTCTGGGACAAGCCAGGCCTGTACAAGAGGGACGGGCTTCACTTGAACCAAAGTGGAACCAGGCTGCTGGTGCATAACATTAAAAAGGTGGCAGAGCAGCTTTTAAACTGACCCCGGGGGGAAAGCTGACAGGAGCCGAGTGGCATCCGGTTTGGAACGCCTCATCTGTACAGGATGAAGGAGGAGAAGCTGGAAAACCGCAGAGTAATAGCAGGGTGGGAATTAGTAGTGTAAGCATAAAGAGATGGGACAACCGGTCCAGTAGAAAGAAAGGCCGGGATAAGGGATTGAAGAACAGACCTTTCTTGGGGGACCCCATATACAGGTGCTTCTATGCAAATACCCGAAGTCTCCGAGCAAAGATGGGAGAACTGGAATGACTAGGTGACTAGGGATAACACTGATATAGTGGGAATAACAGAAACCTGGTGGAATGCAGAGAACCAGTGGGATACTGCAATCCCAGGCTATAAACTCTATAGGAAGGACATCTGGTGGGCCTCTGCGAGATGCAGGAAGCTGGACTAGATGGGCCTTTGGCCTGATCTAGTGGGGCTCTTCTTATGTTCTTACGTAACAAATGCTGCTGGTCTGTGCCTTTTTATTCAGTCCACAGATTTCGAGAGTGTGAGCTGGTATGACCCCAAATGCAACCATATAAAAGGAAGAAAGACTTCTGGAAACCACATCATTTCCTTGTAAATGGCACCTGGTCTTCCCTGCAGGGCATGGTCTCTTTATCTTAGATCTCTGTTTAGGCTTTCACAATGCCAATGTCTGCGGACAGTTAAGTCTGACAACCCTTCCTTTCTCCCGAGTACAGACCACTGGCTCACATCTTCAGTAACCTTGCCAATTTTCTCAGAGGTCACAAGCTTGTGTCTCCCTAAGTGCTGAGGCAGGCTTTTGAAGTGACTGATTTCCTTATCTAGTCAAAGACAATATACTAGCTAAAAGCTCACAGTTCACTTCCTATTCAGCCTTGATTCATGTTCAGAGACCGCTTTTGAGTCACGACTCGGGTTACAAAATATTTTTCCTTGTACACCCTTGGTGAAGTGTGTGATGTTTTTATAAACACACACACACACACACACACACACACACACACACACACACACACATACACACACGCTTCTGAAGTGTTGTAGCCTTCCAACAGATCATTATGCTATCGGCATAATGACGTATGTTTTTATGTATAACAACAGCATATGGTGTCAGGCCGTATATAAGCATAAGAGGTTACTGAATGTACAAAATTATGCATGGGAGGATGTCACCCCAGTCCCTGACCGGCAACGATCCTGGAGGGAGGAGATGCCTACCAGGCAGGAGCCTGGGACTTTAAGGCTCCCTGGCCAGGCTTGGGCAACGTGCAGCCGGCGGGGCCCACTCTCAGGGTAAGGAGAGGCTCCTGCAAAGGCCAGGCTCGGTGCCAGCCCACGAGACTGGAAGGGGAGGAGCCCGGGGAGGCTGGGGAGAGGTTCATAAGGCGCCTGGACAGCAGGGAGAGAGGTCGCTCCCTGCAGCCCTGAGGAGGTGGAGCAAGGAGAGTGATCCCGGGGGCTGGCCACCCTCCCCCCTTTGCCTGTAAGGAAGCCCAGGAGGCTCCTCACTGGGGGGAAGAGACCCTGCCGGCCGAGAGGTGTGGGGCAACCCTCCTTGGAGAGCACCCCTTGGGCTGACGACTGCCCCCCGACAAGGAGCTACACTGGCTGGTGAGGGAAAGCACGCCAACCGGCCACTGGAGATCAGAGCACCTGGGGATCCAACCCCCAGCACCCAGGGGGCCGACGAGCACCCGAGAGAGACCCGAGAGAGCTACATTGTGGAGACAAACCACCCCAGAAGGGGTAAGCGACCCACCTGGCGTGCCCCCGGACCATGGCCGGGCAGGGCGAGGCGGCAGATGATGAAGGCATTCATGCTAGAGAGGGGGAAGCCCTGCAGGGTCCCTGTGAGGTAATGCCCCCCCCCCCAAATGTAAAGACTCTAACAAAACTAAACAAGTTGCGGCAAAGCTATTGGTGCCCGGCCAGTGTGTCCCTGTGCCAAGAGGCTGCCCAAGCTCGCTGCACTTGTTTACCCGCACACCCCATGCCCGGTAGCCACGACCGCCCCCCCCCCCGCTACGGCAGTCACCGATGGATAGAGTGGATACAGGGATGTCCCCTTTCCCTGAGGAGGCTCCCATCGCGGCCTGGCGTCCTAAGGGATGTGGGGCCAGACCATTCAGGATTGGGCCGTTGCTTGGCTTAATTCCCACTCAGGGTGCCCTCCCGTGAGTAACTGGTCCCAGCTCCTTCGAAACCCCGGGCTCCGTCTCACAGAACGGTCCCATTTCCCTTGTGTTCCGAGCAGCGTTTTGCTTTTAATGGGAAAAAGTGGGCTTCCTGTGAACACACTGCTGTCCTGAAGAGCTGCAGGAGCATAATAGCGAGGCCCACTTCTTTTCATTTGTGGTTCGGGGCCTTATGAGTTCCTTCCTGAAATGACAATGTTTTTGATCTTCTTCCATTTTCTTCTCCCACCTCTGCAACCTGGGGGCAAGAAAGCCCGTTTCAATCTCGGAAGCTGTAATAACAATAATAAAGTTGCTACGGTTACCTCTCTGTTTTCTAATGAAAGTGACCCAATTTTGGCTCCTTGTGAGGGAATCGCCTGAAGCCTTTGGAAGCACTCTCTGATGTGGGAGTCGGCCTGAGTAACTGGTCCTCCGTGTTAAGTCCCTCTCCTTTTGCTGTTTCCCCCTCCTCTGCGAAAGGGGATGAGATTTATTATCCTTCTTTTTGAGCTGGGTGATGTTTAGTGGCTTATAACTGTTCCTGGGTTATACTGTGCTTGTAAAACCAAGGTGAAATATCTGGCAGGCGGGACGAGATCAGGAAGGCATCCACCTTCAGCGGGTCTACTAAAGATCCCAGCCAGCCTCGAAAATGAAACTCGCAGAAGCTGGAGCGAGGCAGAAGGGGAGAATCCCCTCATTTCAGTCCGTAATCCTCCGCACTCCGGGGAAACACACTCAAGGCCTCTCAGCGGCAACGGTGCCATAGGATTGCCATTCAGAAGGCAGTTATGCATGGAGGAGGTTCAAAGGATTCTGGGAAGGCTTTGCATTGTCACGGTGGTGCTGCCACAGTTCTATTCTGGAGTACCCTTCAAGGCCAATTTACAATGAAAATCCGCACCACAATGTTCCTTCTATCCCCTCATCAGACCTGGCTTTTGTAATGCACTCACACAGTTACATCTGAGAAAATGCTCCTTAGCCTGTTGCTTTGATCTGACAACAAGAAAACCCTCTTTGCTTTCTGGGACAAGTCTAGGGTGTACTTGATGAGAGGGCTCAAAAACAGGCAAGGACTCAGGGTCCTCAGGGCAAAAAACCAAAACTTCACCTATAGGCTAATGGGTTCTGAGCTGTCTGTGACAGCTCAGGAGAGAGATCTCGGGGTGCTGGTGGACAATTCAATGAAGGTGTCGACCCAGTGTGCGGCAGCAATTAAGAAGGCCAATTCCATGCTTGGGGTCATTAAAAAAGGGGTTGAGAATAAAACAGCCAATATTATCATGCCATTGTACAAATCGATGGTAAGGCCGCACCTGGAATATTGTGTCCAGTTCTGGTCGCCGCATCTCAAAAAGGACATAGTGGAGCTGGAAAAGGTGCAGAAGAGAGCAACAAAAATGATTACGGGGCTGGGGCACCTCCCTAATGAGAAAGACTGCAGCGTTTGGGGCTCTTCAGCCTAGAAAAAAGGCGCCTGAGGGGGGACATGATTGAGACATACAAAATAATGCATGGAAGGGATAAAGTCGATAGAGGGATGTTCTTTTCCCTCTCTCAAAACACCAGAACCAGGGGGCATCCACTAAAACTGAGGGTTGGGAGAGTTAAAACAGATAAAAGGAAGTACTTTTTTACTCAGCGGGTAGTTAATCTGTGGAACTCTTTGCCACAGGAGGTGGTGATGGCATCTGGTCTTGATGCCTTTAAGAGGGGATTGGACAGATTTCTGGAGGAAAGGTCCATCGTGGGCTATAGGCAATGATGGATTGTGCAACCTCCTTACAAAGGTGGAGGGCTACTGGTACCAGGTGCAAGGGAGTGGCAACAGGATGCATCTTGTTGTCTCATGCCTCCCTGGGGCACCTGGTAGGCCGCTGTGAGATACAGGAAGCTGGACTAGATGGGCCTTTGGCCTGATCCAGCAGGGCTCTTCTTATGTTCTTATGTTATGTTCTTATGATTGCCGAACGGTTTGTAAACTAGCATTTTGAGGAAAGCTGGCAATTGGAGACGACTGTTCTAAAAATAACAGCATCTATACATTGTTAGGATTACATTTTACAGCAGCAGAGGGTGCAATCCTAACCTGGAGTTAGGCCAGCCCAGTTAGGCCAGCAAACCTTGGCCGGCACAAGGGACAGCATAAAGTACGTTTGGACCACTCTTGGAGTCAGAGAGGCCAGCCCACAGACATGCACCATCCCCCCTGACTCTGAGAGTGGCCCAATAGTGTGTTCACCCACATGCCTGTTGACCTTTTCAAAGAAATCTAAAAGATTCATGAGGCAAGACGTACCCTTCCAGAAAGTCATGCTGATTTTCCTTCAGCAAAGCGACATGTCCCATACGTTTCTATATTTATATCTTCTCCAATGGCATCAAATGCAGTGGACCAAATACCATTCATGACACCTGCTGAGGGCTGGAAGTGACATCATTAAGCAGGAAGTGATGTCAGTAAGCAGGTGACAACCAAAAATTAGCACTTTTTCCTCACTTACAAACTCATTCACTGCAAGTGACAGAAAAGAAAATAGGTCGATCTGGTTTTTAATAGGTAGATCTGTCACACAGGCTGCCCTTTCAGCAGCGCCACTTCTGCCAATGCATCACTTCACAGCTCAGCAGCTGATGGTGCCAGGAGAGCCCAACTATCATGCAGGCCTGATAATGAACTTCAGCAGGTCATATCCGCCCCCAGGGCTGTATGTTGACATTCTTGCAATAGACCGTCAGGGGGCCTATGCAGAGGAAAGGAAGACAGATTGTTACTTAGGTCTAGCAGGCCTCTTGTTCACCCTCCCCATTGGATGCAACATTTGGGGGAGGGGTTTGGGCCGTTTTCCATTTATACCCCATTTCTCTTGCCTTCTCTTCCAACTGGAGTTCATTAGGGACCCTGTTCTGTGACACAGGTTATGGACACATGAGCATTTCCCCTGTACTGCCCCCGTAGGTTGTTTGTGAAAGCAGTTTTCCCAAAATAGGTGCCGGGGTAGGGAACGACCCCTGCCAAAGTCCCCTTCTGCCCTCTCTCACACCTCAGGGCTGGTGTCCCACCGGAAGCTTCCATCTTTCCATGGCTTTTCTCGGCTCATTATCAACAACACAATTCAGCCCATAGAAATATTTGCTTTAGAGTGAAGACAAGATCCCCCCCCTTTTTTCTTTTTCCCTGCAGGGGGAATTTGTCGGTTTCCTCAGAAAAAAAAAGAGATGTGTTCCTAGGAAAGGAAATGCACACAGCCCCTGAAGCAGGCGGTTGTCTGCCAAATTTCCCCTTCACCCCTCCAAATTCCCAGTTGTGGGCCAGACGGTTCCTCCATATTGGAGGAAAGTGTGTGATTTCAGATCGAAGCCTGGAGGGATTGCTCCGTGTCGAGGAGAACATCAGGAAATCCTTAAGCCAAACCCTGCCTGAGTGACTGTTGTGAAAGTTAAAACTGCCTCCCAGCAATGAGCCTCTCTCACACACCCCCACCTCTCCTTAATGGCAGAGTAATGATGGGCTATTATTTAAATGTGAGCCTTCCTCTGAGGTATCTTTCCTAGTTAAGCAGAAAGAGGAAAATGAGTGCAAAGGACAAAACCTTCACCAGGAATAGCTTTTCCAACTGCTTTTGATGCCATGGGCCATGATAATCTTCGAGGCCAGCATTTTCCACACTGTGTAGGGTGAGAGTTTGCTCACTGTGCAAACTTGCAGGGGTGCTGCAGGATGTCCCTGCAGGTGGTCTCTCCTTCCTGGTTCTCCCGGGCACCCCCATCTTGGATTCTGCAAGTTCTCACACGGTACAGAATGACAGTGCCAGCCTTTCCCAGCTCTCCCGGGCACCGCCATCTTGGATCGCATGAGATCTCGCACAATCCCATGCAATCCAAGATGGCGGCATCCAGAAGAAGAGGTCGCTGCAATAGAAGGGTGCGGTGACCACTGTCGGTTTGGGAACCACATTCAGTGGAAGTGCTACTTGGTAGAGGTTTGTCAGCTGGGCCCCAGAAAGTGGTATGTGGGAACTGCTGCTTCAACCCCTGGACTATGTCTTGAGGGGTGCCAAATACATAGTCCCCCCGTCCCCCCACTCTCTTTGCCATGTACAAGGAGTTTTTGGGGAGACCTCATCCAAGGACTGTGGGATGTATATTTAGCTGCCCTTTTCTGATTCATCTGAACCAGAACCTGACAGGTGGCTGCACACAGCTGTAGAAACATGAGGGTGAAGAAACTGACATTGAGTCTGGAAGTTCAAAGCCCATTTAATTCACGATCAGTGAGCTGGCTGATGAAGGACCTGGTGGTCCTCCTGTTTTGGCAGAGGTTATGCTTCTCCTCAAGCAGCAGCTGTGCAGTGCAGCTCCTAGACCCAGCGTTACTCATGGAGACCGAGGCGACAGCTGTGGTCAAGGGATGTATTGTATTGGTTTATTGGTTTAAATCTCTGTTTGCTGATATGTCAGGGGCTGTCAGTCTTGGAGAAGGGTAACTTGACCATGCTTCAACATGCCTTGGCAAGACCTCCAGTTTGTAGCGCTCTCTGCTTGGACCTGTCTTTGAAGTATGCCTGAAACCTTCCCTAGTTCAGAACGTAGGAAGCTCCTTGCCAGTGGAAATCAGCAGGAGGAAGTGTGCTGAAGGAGGTACTTCTGCTTTTGACCCATTTCCTGCCACAGCTCAGACTTTAAAGACCTAAGCAGTTTTGAATCAAGGATATGTCTCAAAAAATCCCTCTTCCTGTATGAACCTTCCCAAGCACTTTTGGCCCAATACTGATTGATGTACAAGTACACTAATCACAGCAGCAGAATCTTACCCAAAGGCAAGGAAACAAATGTTCCCGTAAACGTTCCCTCGAGGAACCCTCTGTGACAGTCTCCCCCCCCCCTTGCAGGATGCAGCGCAATCTTCCATGGCACAGTGGTATCGGGGGGGAGGCTTAGATAGGGTTGGACTGTTAGAGGATTAAACACTATGCTGATGTGGGTATTCTGGGTATTTTTAGCCAATTCTCCTGTATGGATGAGAGTTTTTTGTCCTGTATCATTGTTTTCAGCTGTTGATAGCTGTCCCGAGGCTCTTACAAGCATGGGGCCGGATATCAATTGCACGCATGCACTTCTGCGTTGCTCTCATTGAAACGAGTCAGAGTTGCACCAATCACATCTGCGTGCAGAGAGGTGTTTGCACATAAATTCCCCTCATTTCAGCAAGCTTGCCCCGGGGGGGGGGATATCCTCGTGGCTTGTGTCCAAATGTGTCACCATCTACACAACAGTCGTAAAATAGATAGACAAAGTGTTCTGGCACGGTGACAATAGGTTAGCAAAAATGCGCGGGGATTTTTTTTCTTGTTTATAGACATACTAAGTATTTCGACTGCCTTATTTGTTCAGCTAAGGTTAAGCATCGAGGCCATTTCCCCTTTTTAATGAAGGCCCTTGTAACCTGGTAGGAGCAAATCACACACCATTTTGCCACATGAGAGCCCAACAATGGAAAAGTGCTCAGTCACCGTGAACCCCGTTGTGCTCCTGATGGCTGAAGTGATGGTCGAGCTGCAAGTGGCTTCCAGGCTTAGCACCTCCTTCCCACTTCCCCGTTATGGGACCAGCAAGGGGTCCACTAAGTGATGCCAGCTGGAACAACTCAGCCTGAGAATCCCAGGAATTGAGCCGAATTTGCCGCCGGCCCATCTAAACATCCTGCAGCTGAGCTAGGGGAAGGAGCCGTGGCCGGGAACCAGCTCTGTTGAAACGGTGTTGGCCGGGGGACCTGGAGGGTGTCGGTTTGGCAGTCTCCTTCTGCCTGAGGCCGTGAGAAGCAGCTTCCTAGGGAGCTGTGCGTCTGGATCTGCACTGCAACATGATGCGTCCCTCCTTCCTGCATGCGTGTGCACATGCACACCCACACCCTTCTCTCTGTGGGAACCCTTGTCTCTTCAGCTATGCTCAGTTGAAAGTTGAGCCATAATAGATGCTGCTTGGGCCTATAACTATTAGCTTACAGTTGTGTTTATGGACCCAGCTGTCACACACGCCAGTTCATATCGTCAGGTTCCTTTATGTGACATAGACCCAGTAGTGCTATCCAGCCGGTACGCTGGGCGGGACTTACATTTGATCGGCAGTCCGCCCGTTGCGTCACGCCGTGTTCCGCCACTTTCCTGCCCGCCAGGGCATGCGGGAAAGCAGCGGAACGTGGCGTGACGCAACGGGTGGACTGCCGATCAAATGTAAGTCCCGCCCAGCATACCGGCTGGATAGCACTACTGCATAGACCGCATGTGGGGGAAAATATATGGCATTTGATCCATGGCCAGAATGTTCAAATCTACACTGCAAACGTATTGCATGAGAGTATTACCAGGGTGTATATGTAGAGGATGTGGCCCAGGGGGGATCACTAGTCACCAATTTGCTACTGGGCACAATTCAAGGTGCTGATTTTCACCATTCACACACAACATGGTTTGGAACCAGAATATTACCAAAATCATTTCTCCTCACTTGAACAGGCCTGAAGAGGGCACGTGAGTGGGTGGGTGGGGAATCCCCAGGGCCCAGGCCATAACAAATCAAGCTATATAGTATAGAACAAATCTATTACAGAATAAATGTGGGCACTGCAGAGGCGGATCTACAGGGAGGGCAAAGCTCTAAGTGTTGCAAGGAGCCTTACCTTGTCATGTAAATCCCTCCTCTCCCTTGCTGCTGTAGCCAGTAAGCAATGCCAAGATGTTGCTTTTCCCTGTGAGGATTGGCTAAAACGGTGCAGGAGAGGAGTGATTTCCACTGCAAGGTGAGGCTTCTTGCAAAACGTAGAGCTTTGCCCTCCCTTAGATCTGCCTCTGGGGCACTGGGCAGCGCAATCCTGTAACGCGCGCAGGGTTGACGCAACACGGTTGCATCGACGCTGCACACTTAGAGGCAACGCAGGGGCGCCACGCAGCACCCCCACGTTGGCGCTAAAGCAAAACACCCCTAACCTTATGTCATCACCAGACTTCCAGGAAAGCCAAGCTGCAAGCTGTGCGGCCATACGGCCATGCGCCTGAGAAGGAACTTTGGTTGAGAGTGTGCAAGGTCATTGTCATTACGTAGACCCCGGGACATGGTAGCTGTGACTGTGCAAGGTGGGAACGTGGAAGAATTATAGTCAATAATTGGGAATTTTTGACAAAGACTTCCAGTCTGGTTTCTCACTGTTACGAAACTTTAAGAGTTTCCTGCGCCTGCAATACATATGGGATTCTATGCAAATGTATTTGAACCCAATTAGTTTAATAGGTATTTAATTTTGTCCTGGCTGCCAAACAGCCTGATCTTCAAAACATTAGTGTTAATGAGAGTCCCACCAAAGAGAACCTGGATTGTCCTCCCTAAATGACATTGAGCATCTGTGCCAAACTCTCCTGTGGAGCGCTGGTTTCGGTCGTCCAATGGGAGCTCAGCTTTGCTGGAGCAAGCGACTCACACATTTGATGTCGTGCAATGCCAGGAATGTGTTCCTTTAAAACATCATAGAAACCACTAAGGGGGAAAAATCTATTACTATGAAACGCAAGAGGAGAATCCCTAACATTGTTCAAAGTGGTCCGAGACAAAAACAACAGATGGCCAATTGCATTGAATTGCATTAAATGTATGCCCTCTTCCAAAGCCAGGTTTGTAAATTAACAAGAACAAAAATGCATTTTTGTCTACGATCACATGTGATCGTGTTAATTAAACACCTTCATTTGAAACCAAAGAATGGGAAAGCCAACTGAGCACAATACGTCTCTTGTATACTTTGAAGCTTTGCATAGAAATGTCGCAGACTGTACGCCTTGCTTTGGCCGTCGAATGATGTGGGCTTTCATCCATGAAGGCATATGACACAATGAACACATTGGTCTTCAAGATGCTACAAGACTTGTGTGGTTTTTGTTTTCCTGTAAACTGCTACTCCTTGAAAGCTATACTGGTAAATCAAATGGTGGTCTTGAGAGCCGATGGGTGAACTCCTGCGACTACACTGGTTGTTGGTTCTGAGCACAATTCAAGTGGCTGATTTTGAACTTGGAAGCCCTATATCAGAGGTTTTCAAACTGGGGCGTTGCAACGTCCTTGCCAGAGAACCTCTGGCCCTGTCCCCTTAAAGGATGGGGAGGTGAGCTGGAAGCAGTTTCAGGCTATATTTGCAGAACTCACAATTCCCGTATGAACTGGCCACTGAGTCAGCTGAGAGGCCAGGCTGTATGTGTCCATCCCGGCAAAAGCCAGGTTGATAGTGACCATGAGTCGGACCTTTTCTGTGGTGGGGCCATTGTTAAGGAAGTCCCTCCCAGTGGAATGAACAACACTGTCCTCCTCCAAGCCTACCAACAAGACCTCAAAATATGTCTTTTTCATTGCACTTTCCTCTTGTGAATGGGTTTCGCATTTGGATTCCCGGCCCCTGCTGGTTATTTTTTAAAACATTTTTCTGCAGACCTGACTCTAAGGGTGCACTATGCCCACGGAATGATGTCCCACAGGCACAGTGTACGCTCTAGCTGTCACAAATCTCACTCAGCCAGAGAGTGTAGCCTAGCCACTGCTGGAAGGCTCAAGTGGCTGGGTCCATGTGGTGATGCCTGTCGCCCCAGTTAAGGCCATATATGAGTTCAAGAGGGAGGAAGGGAGGGTGGGTCAAGATGGGGAAGGGTGGAACAGGGTGGCAATGGGGGCAGGAAGGAGAGCAGACCAGCCAGTGGTGCCCACCAAGTCCTGGCCCACATCCCAGGCCTGATTCACCTTGCTGTGTCAATGTGGAGGGCGTAATCCTAACCTGGAGTTAGGCAGGCACAGTTAGTCCAGCAAAGTTTAGCCGACAGAAGTGCCACAGTTACTATAAGTATGTTTGGACCACTCTCGGAGTCAGAGGCCAGCACACAGATGTGCACCATCCTCCCTGACTCCAAAAGTGGTCCAAAAGCACTTGGTGCCGGCCAAACCCTGGTGCTGGCCAAACTTTGCTGGACTAACTGTGCCGGCCTGTCTCCAGGTGGAGGATTGCACTCGGAATTGCATCAGTGATATTGCTGGGGCCGATCCGAGTTGTAAACATAAAGAAGCTCTTGCGCCCTATAGATCAGTTACTGAGAATTCTCTCCTGTCTTATCTTGTATGTCAAAATCTCATGGATGTGACTAACAAATAGACATAGGAAAGAACCATTGTTTCCAAGTAAAGTCAAAAGGAC
The DNA here is from genome assembly GCA_029204185.1 of Lerista edwardsae. Taxonomy (NCBI): domain Eukaryota; kingdom Metazoa; phylum Chordata; class Lepidosauria; order Squamata; family Scincidae; genus Lerista; species Lerista edwardsae. Next base: position 7,221,689 of record JAJKFI010011864.1, on the reverse strand, counting down.
CGCTGAAGGTTGAGAATGTGACATTTGAGTTGAACTCCCAGTTGGTATTTTGACCTCGCTGGTGCACTTCGTGGAAAAAAGGGAGCAGAGTCTCCAATGGCTCTTTGACCACTTTAATCTGTGATCACAACATATGCATAGTGCTTTGAGACTGGCAATTTGGAGCGCAGACAATACCCAGAATCCACCAGGTAAGAGTGGCTTTCAATTACTCCTAACCTAGACCTGTTTCAAACTGATGCCCTGAAGGCAAGCAGTTCTCTCCCCATTTATTGATCTCAAGAGGCCTAAACTGAATATTTATGAAATACCGAGACTTTGACTATCTCATTAAAGATCAAGGTTGTCATTTGATTTCCTCAGGAAAAGGTGAGTATGATTTGCCATTTCAATGCAGCCACAATATTCAGCAAATACGGCCCAAATTTTCATTACAAGCAGCTGTGAATTCCACTCTGCTATCATTAGGACTATTCCCAGGATCCCTTTTAAACAGGATGTTTCTTCTCAGAAGGACTGTCATATCATGAATTTTACAATAAAAATAATGTCCCAGAAGAACATCCTAATGGAGTTGAACTTTGTTTTTCACTCTGTTTGGCACTTAACTATAACCAGGTACAATGTAATGAGGCTTTTCAGTAAGCCAACTAACGAGGCACCACGGAACGACAGAATAAGAGTCTTGCTTCCAAGACAAATACCTTATTATTACTTAAAAAAAAAAAAAACTCCAGTGCGTCTGGGCTTGTGTGTGCTATATACACATCTAGTTGTTTTTCTACGTGCCTAATTTGTGCAATATACCGGGGTGGGCTTGGAAGCCATGGGGCCCGCTGCAGCAACGACTTTCATGGGGCCTCCTCTCTCCCGCATGGCCCCCCAGATGAGTGGTAGGTGTATTCATGTCAATGGTGTCTGCCACGAAGCCTGGTACCACCTGAAAGGAGGTGGTAATCAGCGGCATCATGCAGCCGGAACGCTGGGCGGGAGGAACGGGCGACCGGCAGCCGTTCACCCAGGGGCGGGGAAGACGGCGAAAGGGAGTGGTACGCAACCGGCGGGCTGCTGCTCACTCGTTCCTCCCGCCCAGCGTTCCGGCTGCATGACGCCGCTGGCGGTAATGATGTCACCACCAACCTCTTACGGGGGTGGGCCCACAAGCAGAGATACTCTGCTGTCTGCACCAGCCTCCTGATGAGCAAGAAGCTGGCTGGGGCAGAGGGCCAGCTGGTCGCTGTGCCAGGGCACATGCCTCTGAGGGGCGGGGCCCAATTTTGTTGTATTGGTCCCATTGCCATCGGGCTGGCAATGAAAACATATATCTTGTGTCTGAAGTGTTTAGAGCAGTGGTTCTCCAACTTTTCAGCAGTAGGACTGACCTTTTAGAAAGGCAGTCTGTCTGGGACCCACCGGAAGTGGTGTCATGGCCAGAAGTGCCATCATTGTGAGGCCAGAGCCTGCTGCTTTCCTAAGATTGCAGCAATGTGTTGGGTGATTTCTCAGCCATTTTCCAATAGCAAAGGGAATCAGAAAGAAAGAAAAAAGCCCACTGACAACCTTGACACAAGTAAAACAGCCACACAGCCCTCCCCCTTTCCAGCATCCCATCTGCCCATATTTTCAACGACAGCTGCCCTAGATGCTTCGTGACCCTCCTGAATTGGCTTGCGACACCCTGGCGAGTTCCCGACTTGGGAACTTAGAGGCTATTCCAAGTAATCAAATAATCAGAAATTCGTATGCCTTGTTGTAATGATACTACCGAGATGGAATTGAACGGATGGCAGATATTCCACCACCCAGTCCCATCTGGCCCGTCCACTGTCAGAGCTTGTGTAAGGCCTGGGCCACTGGCCCGACAGCCTGTCTGCCATTCTGCAGGCTGCTGCCGCCAGCACAGAACCCTGGAGCCTACAGTGGCCCACAGAACTGTAATGATTGCCAATCAGTCAGCCGTGGGGGTGGCTCAGGTGTGGCTCAGGTGGGGAGTGTGAAAGGAGGGGGTGGATCTCAGCAGCACAGCAGACCCTCTCCCCTCTTCCTGGCTTGGACCCACCCCCAGAGGCTCGTCAGACGTACGAGTTCCCACAATTGGATACCGCCCTTCTTCCAAGGTGTTCAGGGTAGTGTCTACCGTTCTTCCCCTCCCCTTTGTTGTCACAACAACCCTGTGAGGTAGGTGAGGCTGCCAGACAGTGCCTGGTCCCTGGTCCCCCAGGAACCTTCGTGGCTGAGCGGGGACTTGAACCGGGATCCTCCAGGCCAAAGTCCAACTCCAGAACCATATTGAAAGTATTAAAACATTTAAAATATTTGCATCCCATTTTTTCTCCATTGCAAGAGAGACACTCAGAGGCACTCATGGGACATGGAAGCAAAACAATAAAAAGCAATAAACATAAAAGCAATCATTAGCAGCACAACTGAGATCCCCCCATGAAACACGACGCAGCCCAGCAATTTTATTGCTAGAGAGACTCAAATGCAGCGAATGGCTACTTTGTGGTCCTTGAGTGGACAGCAGAGCAAACAATCTCAAAATGCTTCAAATGGGAACAGGAACAGTGAAGCTGAGTTTTCCAAGAGAATGTCAATTTGACTGAAAGATATGGAAAAAGAAAGAAAAGGAATATTTTTTGTAAGATACCGAAGTAGTTGTCGGCAAAATGATAATCATACACAATTCTAGGTGGATGGTCCGTGTAGTGGCATAATCAGAGGAGGGTTGTCACAGTAAGTACAGCAGGTGCAGCAATGCACCGTGTAAAGCCCCTCCCACTCACCGTCAGAGCCATCGCCACCACTGCCTGGAATGGCTCAAGACAGCAAGTGGGAGGGGCCACTTATACAGCGCAAAGCAGCGCCTGCAGTACTTACTGCACCACCCCTCCTCAGGCCACACTACTGGATAGGAGGCCTTTCTGTGCAGCGAGACAGCGGCCAGGCTTTGGAACCTGGGGACAAAGGAGACAGCGCAGTCCAAAATGGGACTCTTGGTGGGCAGGAAAGGGTGTTCCTCCAGAGGTTCGGATAGCTTCTGAGGCAAGCAGGGCTGGCCATAAGCCAAGGTGACCAATGTCATCACATTGGGCCCCACACTTTGGGGGGGCACACCAGCACAGCAAGCGTACTGCCTGCTGCAGCAGCCAGGATCTCTTTGGGCTGCGGGTCAGTGGGGCAAGCGGAACAGCTTTACCATGGGCCTGCCCCTCCTGCCCCTGCCAACAGTCCAAAATGGGCCTCCTGGAAACAGTCAGTGTGAGGTCATCATGTCGCCACCAACTATTTCCAGGTGGCGCACTTTGCATGTGGAACATCAAGCACTCTTCTTGGTGAGTGGGGGGGGCCCTACTGGGAGGGTGGGGGCCCCTTCAGAATGCCCCACATTGGGCCCCACAGCTCCTAGAGCAGGCCCTGGAGGCAGGAGGCTCTCCAAGCAGGAAGAACCTCACAAAAAATGGATAGAATGAACGAGACAACAAAAAAGGACAGCGCAGAAGAAAGTGCTACAATTCTGCTTGCAGAGCCGGGGTAGTTATAGGACTCGGGACAAAGAAAACAAAGGCATTCTTGGGTACCCATCTGCTGGGTGTGCAGGCAAAGGCTAAATCAGTAGCGTGCCTGGCCAGGGGGAGGGGAATGTTAAGTTTTGCAAGAGGATGAGCTCCTGTGTAAAGTGGCCCCTCCCCCTCTAGAGTCATTCACGGCTCAGAAGGCGAGGTGAGGGACTGCTTTACACAGGAGCTCAGGCTCCCACAAAAGTTAACATTCCCCCCATCGGAATGCCACTGGGCTGACTTGACCCCCAATTGGAGAGGTTTCTGACGGTATGGGCCATGTGGGTTGACACAGGAAGTCTTGTGCTTTCAAATGAGACTATCGTTGGATACAGCGATAGTCATGGATGCTACCAGGTCGGCCGTTCTTCTCAGCTCTGGGAGCAGACTGGCAGCGGCTAACCAGGCAAGCAACCAGGGCTGCTAATTTTGCTTGTTAAGGAAGTGAATCATGTTACAAAGTGCTTTGTCACACCTATCAAGCAGAGTGCAATCCTCAATGGCACTGTTGAAGGAAACTTCAGTGGGAAGGGGGACTGAAATCTGGCAGAGACCACTTCAGAGCAGGAGCAGGGGGAGATGGGCCAATAAATTTGATATCTCTCCAGTTCCATTTAAGTGGGGGAATATTTAGTGCTGAGGCAGATGGATGCATTATTCAGACAATAGATTGCATTACGTTGCAGTTGCTGTCAATTTTGTTCCCAGTAGCGATGTGCATGTTGAACCACTTGCCAATACGACGTTTCTAGGAAACTTGTCTCTGAGCTCTAAATTACATCCTTGTCTTCATAAAAAATAGCGCTTCAGGGTGACGCAGTTCACTTAAGCCCATTTACAGGTATAACTGGAGCTGTAGAACATTGTGCAGTCTGTTTCCATAAATTAAAGTGACAGCGGTTTGTTTGTTTCTTTAATACAACTTTGCAGAAGTTGCCAATTGAGGGTCAGCTGCCAACTGGCAACTCGGGTCTATTTCTCTCGGATCCAAGGAGCACTCTTTTCTAATCCAGGGCTAGAGTTCCCTCTTGATATGATGGATCAGATTAGCTATTCGAAGCGATTTTTATTTACAGCAGTTTGCCAGGAACAACATATCCATGAAAAAAAATAGAGTACAAATATATACGTATATAAAAAGGCACCCCCTGTGCCAGAAACAAGTGATACAGACTGTTCCAGCTGGGCATCTCTGGCCACAGGCCGGGGGTTGTTTTGGGATATCAGAGGAAGGAATATGCTCGGCCCAGAGTCAGGATGCAAAGGCACGTTATTTCTACTAAGTCTAAAACCAAAGCTCATATCAGCAAGCAAAGCAAAACGTACAAAGAGTTATCAGGTAGGCTTGGAGTGACACAGCAGTGTGCTGGTGTCCGAAGTCAAGTCGCTCCCTAACCTAAGTTACAGCAAGCTCATATAGACTCGGTATTTGCTTATCAAGAAATTAGTGCTTATTGGCAAAAACAAACTATTTGACAGCACAATGATGTATGACAAACTACTACATGGGTCACATCATTACGAGACCTTTTATCTCAGCATGTAGGAGATGTTCCTCTCATTAGGAGACCTCTTGTAATGCACCTGTGACTTATAAGAGACATCTTAGGGCAGAAGATTTAGCCGAGAGGGTTAATGCCTCCGTTTGCCCGAAGATAACACCTGAAGATCTCAAGGTTGTGAGCTCGGGACTGCCGGAAGTCTCTGCGAGCAGCAGACCTTGGAAACTGCGGCTGATTAAAAGCTGAGTTTCAGCTGCCTCGTGGGAGGAGGAGTGTGCTGAAAACAGCTGCATCTCTGGTGGCAGCAGGGAAGCCTCATCAGCCAGCAGACGACAGACGGGTGGCTAAAGAAAGAAGGCTAAATCCAGAAAGAAAGATCTGTAGGAGTGTTGTTCTTGGAAGACAGAACATTCTGTAAAATTGTAAAAACCTTCGGGTTTGTGAGAAAGTCTGCCTATGTAAACCGCCTTGAGTTCAATCATTAGAGAAATCTAGTGATCTTAAGAAAGGCGGTATATAAATAAATGTATTATTATTATTATTATTATTATTATTATTATTATTATTATTATTATTATTATTATCTTATCAGTCACGTGCCATAGATAATAAAATGGACTGATGCCACCAAGGAGGTTGACTGAAGATGTTTCCCTCATTAAGGAGAAGGGTTAATTGATACACATAAAACATAAACAGAATTCGGGTGAATCTCAGAATACTCTCTGTGTGCGTGCGTGCGTGCGTGCGTGCGTGCGTGCGTGCATGCATGCATGCGTAAACATTTTTTAAAGTAGTTTAATCTGGCCTGCCCATGTAAGCCACCTTGGGCATTTGCATCAGGTTGTGGGATATAAATTATCCTAAATGAATAAATAGATCATTTCCCACATTAGAAACTCACCACTTATGAAAGCCTGCTTGTTAGGAAGAAGCATACACTAGAGCCACACCATTTGCCCTGAGAATGCTGCTTTCCAAGATGACATCCGGGGGCATTCAAGACCGAACTCGGTGCCTGCATGGGGGGAATTGCATTGTGGATGCTTCCTGGCAGTGCAATCCAAACTGGCAGAAGGGCTGGCACAAGTCCATAGTGCTGGCCTCTGGCTGCTGCGAACACATCATCAAGCGTGCTGGCACCAATTTGGGAGGAGCTCGTCATCCCCCAGACATGTGCTTGCTGCATTGCCCCGACTCCTGGGCCCAGAGGCCTGAAGGTGTGGCCAGTCTTGTGAGGCTGGTGCAGAGACTCTGAGAGGGCAGTGGGAGGTGACCAACCACAGACGGTCCTGCTGCTGAGGCCTGGCTGAATTCACCCCAGCCGCGGCAGCAGGACCCCTGTTGGGACTCATCCCCAGGGGATGAGTCAGGACATCACGGGTGAGGTTGTGGCATCATGCGGCGTGCCTGGGGCACACCAAAGCCCCAGTACCTCTCTGCGCTCTGCATGTCATTGAGAGAAATTTCAGCTGAGCAATAGCTTCCATCTGGATTGTAGTCTCTGCTGAACAGATATCATTCTGTCTAATGTTGTGCTTGCACATATTTTAGAAGCAAGGAAGTACAATTAGCCCTTACACTCGCTTCGATTTAAAAATTTAAGAGTGTTGCTGCTGCTGTTTTTCAATCCTCCAAATAACGTTTCAAACCGTTGAAAAATAAATACAACAGCGTGCCAAAAGGGAGCCTTGCCAGACTTTTGACTCATGGCAACAGCATCAGATAATGCACCTGCTACCCCTGTGATAAGCAAACGTTATTTAAATGAAGCTCCAACCAGCAAGGGGTGTCTATTCAGGGACTGAGATGAGCAGCTGCCACAGATTGTGTGGCGCTTCCCTTTGTTAGATCAACTGCAGTCGTTCCTCATGAAGCAAGGAAAGAACTGGAAAAAAAAAAGAGAGGGGAACCATCACATCTTCCATAGCAATGCTACGGAAGAAAACTTGGATTGTACAATCATTGTATTGAATGTATTGGTCATTGGTGGGGTTTTCTTTCGTGCCAGTTGTTGGCAGGAAGCTCACCTCCACTGGTCACATTGGCACGCTGGCACAGGCCATCCTGCTGGTGCTGCTTGCTCCCGAGTTGCCACTGAGTGCTTTACGGTGCTTTTCACAACAGCTCGCGCTGGCATCTCACGGATGTCTGATTGGGCTGTGAGCAGTGATGTCATTCAGGGGGAACGGACCAGAACGGGCGTTCCGGATCCTAACGGGCTCCGTGGCTGGTTCCGGGTTCCCGACAAGTGCCAATCAAAAGTGAGTTCCTATTCCTAAATCATTTGAATGGCACCACTGGCTGTGAGTCGATCCATTCCGGTGGTGCACCTGGAATCTTGGTTGACTGAAAGAATTGGTAGAAGTCGACAAAGTAAAGTCGGCATTTCCTGTTTCAGATACCCAAGAATTACACTCCAATACTCATCACAGTGCTTTTTATTTTGTCTATTGCAGGTGGAATAATGCTTTGCTTTGAAGCCTTTGAAGCTGGAAATCCTCCTTTCTCCCTATCTCTGTCCTCAATTGCAAATGGAAATGTTTGATCTTTAATCTTTATTGGATATTTCGGCTACAGCATATTTCTGCTTTTCTTTTATTTCCAACCATGTCACTCACTGTTGTCAAGGCAGCTGTTGTCAACCACATTTCCTTTAACAGAATTATATTAAACATTCTCTCCTACCTACTGCCATTTTTTTTTTTTTGGTCCCAGAGTTAAAGCTCTAAAGGTACCTGACAATTAAACTTTGGATGAAATTATCCATCTACCTGAAATCCCCTGGATGCTTCTCTGTCTGTGCAAAATTAAATTACATTTCAGGAACCTCCAACTGCCTCTGATTAAGCTTCCATTTTGTCTCTGACAATAGATTGTGCCAGATCTTGTTTCCTTCTTCAGGTGCACAGCAAACATGGATCTATTCCCTTGAAAAATTGCTGTGGACAAATGGGGAAAAAAAAAAGTCAGCTTTAGTCATTGTGTGTACTTGCATGCCCTCCCAGTAATTTGATTAGTGAGTCGCAATAGCCTATCAGGACATCGCTGTTTCTGGAAACCTCACAGTCCAGGCTGGATTCCAGCTCCATTGATAGGTTCTGGGGCGGCAGTTATCACAGATGGTGCCCTGCCCATATCAGGTTTGTTCTCCAACATAAACGTCCCATTTGCAGTGAGGTGCTGAAAGTCAACGTGCAAAGAGGTCAAGGTGCTCAGAGCCTCAACCTCACAGTCTCATCAATGCACACTGCCAGAGGCAGGCGTGGACCTACCGTGGGGTGAGGAGGGTCCAAAGCCCCGGGCACTGGAGCTCCTGGGGCGGGTGGCAGGCAGCGACTTGGGCAGTTCACGTTGCCATGAGGCACATGTTTTTGGCCCTCCTGCCCACCCCGGCCTCGGTACGGGTTCAAAATGGAGCCTAGCGTGGTGTGGGGGGCAGAGCAGAGTGGCACATGGGGTGGGGAACAAGCGGAGGGGGCGGAGCTCCCCTGCCTCTGTCCCTGGGCAAGCTGTTTGTGGGTCCACAACTGGTCAGAGGCAGAAATCAATTCAGGGTTTGGGGTTGATGCTGTAGCGTAGCCAGAGGGGGGCACGATAGTTATTACAGGCATCCCCTGCTAACTGGGCAAGAGGCACTTTTTCAAGTGGTGTCCTCTTATATTTAGCAGGGGGAGAGCAATTGTCCCTCTTCACCCCAGCACAGTGTTTTTCTCGTGGCTGTTGCTGGTGGTGTTCTCCATTCCTTTAGATTGTGAGCCCTTTTGGGACAGGGAGCCATTTAACTTTAATGTTATTATTTGCCTGTAAACCGCTTTGTGAACTTGGTGTTGAAAAGCGGTATATAAATACTAGTGATTGATTGATTGATTGATTGATTGATTGATTGATTGACAGCACACTGTGTCAGTGGCCCCTCCCTCTCCCCACTGGAGCCATTTGGGGCAGCAACAGCAACACGCAGGCACTCGGCGAAACCGTCAGAGAGAGCCTGTGTGTTGCTGTCACTGCCCCAATGGCTTTGACCGTGAGGGGAGGGGCTACTTATATGGCCCGTTGTGGCGCCTGTAATATCGCCCCCCCCCACTCTGGTTACGAAACTGGGGGCGCATTCCCAGAAGCGCTCTTGGGCTGACGCTAGCCCAATGGCAGCAGCGCTGGAGCGAGAGCCCCGACCGGCCCCCGTGCATCAGCGCTGCTGCCGTTGAGCCAATAACGCTAGCAGCCACATTGTGCCCTGGGATGATGAAGTGGTGCATCAACTTGGGACAGGGGAGAGGGCTGAGTGGATATCAGGAGATGACAAGGTGCGCGTTGGCTGGAGCGGGGCAGATGGTCCTGTATTACGACTTGTAGTTACGGTAAGTATAAAGTCGTTTTGGCAGCAGCCCATCAAATTGATGTCCGCTTCTCAGACTGGAATCTTTAGGGGAAAGTCTTCAGCCAATTGATCAGCCCTTGTTCACTTCCAACATCTTGGGGGAAAACGTACAGCTGAAAGAAAATTGTAGCATCTATTGCACAGTTGCAGACTTTCAAAACAGCACACATACACTCATGTAGCTAATCTATAGGTGTAATTACTGCGATTGCACAAGAAAATTGGATAATTGTGTGGCAAAAAGGCTGCTCTATATCTAATTATCGATGTCTTTGTGCTGTGGCTTAATTTGCAAGAAAGTGTTTTTGGATTATAAAATAATAAACACAGATGCTCTGCAAGGGACAATATGGGAGCAGCCTCACGTCATCCAAACCCACTGTAGCTCAGGCAGACATGGACACAGAGGCAGGCAATGGGTGTCAAGGACAATTGAGTTATCCACACATGGCCTCCCACAGAAAGTGGCTCACAGACAGGCCTGCATTATCCGCAGGCATTCCTTTGCAGGAACCCCTGCAGATAAGGAAAAAAACACGGATGTTCAAATCCGCAGTTTTCTGGCCTGCCGCCCCCCTCCAAAGCCATCTGCACAACCTCTGCGGGTCTCAGAATGAGAGTTAGAACTTTTTAAAAGTCATTGCCGGTTTTTCAGCAAAACTGGAAGTGACATTTATATGCCTTTAAGGTCACAATCCTAATCTGGAGTGAGGTCTGCACAGTTAGGCCAGCAAAGTTTGGCCGGCACAAATGACACCATAGAGTATGTTTCGAACACTCTCGGAGTCAGTTGCATGCCACCCTCCCTGAGTTTGGCCCTTGTGCCAGCCAAACATTGCCAGCCTAACTCCAGGTTAGGACTGCACTCTCAAAGGCATCCTGAGGCCCCGGAAATCCCTCCTTATGCTCGCCTGGGCTCTGGAGGGTCCAGGTTGGCCCACCCTGTGGCTTTGGGGGAACTGCAGGTGGTGGACTCCAGTTTCCAGTCTCACAGTAAACAAGGACTGACTGTAATTCTGATAGTAAGCATGTAATCAGGCGTGCACGGAGGCCCGAGCGCACCCATGGCTGGCACCGAAACTGCGCCCCCACGACATCGCCCTGCCCCCGCGCGTTGCCCCGACATGCCTCCCTTAGCCTGGAAACGCTCCATTTCCGAGCGTAAGGGAGTCATGAGCGGGCAGGAGGGCCAAAGACCACGCGGTTTCACCTGGACCACGTGCAATGGCGTCCCGCTGCTGCTCGGCGCCCATGGCTCATGCCATCCCAGGCTATAGGTAAGATACGCGCCTGCATGTAACCTGTAGCTTTAGAAGAAACTAGTGCATAGAGCCCGCAAATTACAGGACAACCTCAAAATAAAAGATTTTAACATGCAGACAACTTTATTTTTGACACCTTGCCAGCTTCACACGGTCTCATTTTTGTTTTGGCTTGACACATTAGACCTGCAATTTTCAACTGATTGGCGCATTGGTGTGCCACAAAAGGCCTGCAGGTGACCCACAGGAGTTTGGAGCAGAGCGGCTGAAAATGGCTGAAAGCCTCTTCTGGGTTCCACGACTCTGTTTCTAGGGCAACTGTCTGTCATAATGAGTGGGCTCTCCCGCTTCCTCCACTGGCAGAACAGGTGGAGGAAGAAAGGCAATTTGTGACTGCAGACCGTTGCCCTGGAAACAGAGCCGCAAAACCCAGAAGAGTCTCCTGGAAGTTGGAGGTGATGTCACAAAAGGCATGGAGAAGACCATCGAGGTCCGTGTGCCAGGAGAAGAAAAACGTTGCAAACCACTGCATTGGAAAAAGGATTCATGGCCGAAGAAAATCTAGAGTGGTGTTGAGTTGGTGGACTCCTTGCCTGGGGGTCCACCTAAATCCGGAACTGGCCATTACCATGGAGGCATAAAAAGGCAGTGGGCTCCGGTTGCAGGGGAGGGTGCAGCGGGGGGGGGGTTGGCCCACCCACCCTTCCTCGTGTCCAGTTCCCTTTGCTTCCAGAGGCAGGGAGCAAGGGAAGCATGCCATTGGAGGGCTGCAGGAGCCCCCCCCCCATGTTCTTCTGCTTTGCGATGCCATGACGGCACACCTCTGCATTCCCAAACAGATTGTTAAGCCCAAATGCAGAGAAATGGAACTGCCCCTGGATGCCCCTGTCGCATAACTGCGGCCCTGGACTTGGATTTGCTTCCTGGGGGCTCCATGTGCAGAGCTAAAAAGAAAAAAAAGACGGAACCAAGACAGCAAAGCCTGCCTTTCAACAGTACGAATGTGCCTGGTGGCTTATTCATTCATTCATTTATTTTTAAATGGAAATGAACACGAGCACATAAAATAAACTCCGGCATCTTTTATGCACCACTTTCATCAGCAGTTGAAAAGCACTGTCCCTCGCGCGCCCAACTCCCCTGTTTCGAGTGCAATTCAACATGCAAGCACATTTGAAACTTAGGGGATTCAGCCGCCAAAGCTCAGGCTCCACAAAGGATCAAGTCCTCTTGCTGTGATGTGCGTTCATAAGTGAGTCAAATCCCCTCGTGATGAGTCGAACGAAGCGTCAAAGGAGGAACCTTCTGGAAGGAGGGGGGAGGACAACTTGCAGGCGGGAGAGGAGATGGGAAGAGGTCAGCAGATAGGACTCTGCTGAGACTGGCTTTCAGAAATGCAAATGGGCTTCTTGTCATCTAATTGTGCGGTCCCCCCTGCTTGCAAATCCGAGTTGCTTTCCAAGGACAGTATTTGTTTTCCCCCTTCAGCTAATGAAAGGCATCGCCCAAAGCAAATATTTATTTCTCCATAGATTTCACAGGCACACAGACAGTGCGAGGACCTGCTGGATCTTATTGATGTGATTTGTCTTCTCTTTCTTATGGCTACACTTCAGAGGAGCCCTGCAGAGTGGAATAATGACGGAAATGTCTGAATTTGTCCGTGGCGACTCCTTGAGAAGTATTAAGTGCACGCTGGCGCCCACAAATCCTTACCACATCGCCCGGAATGGGGCACCATTGCAAGGCGCACTGTATGCGGACATCTATTGTAGGTTCAGCATCTGACCTTCAGTTCTGCTGGGAAGACCCCCCTTCCAAGTCCCACCACCCCTAATTGCAAGACCAACTAATTATGGATGAAGAGCCATAATGGTCCATGAGCAGCCTCTTTTCTGGCTAGGATGAGTAAGCCAGTGATGTCTTCACCCACTTTCAATTCACATGACTCATCCTAAGCCTCCAGTACTATTACGTTCACTCCATATATGACCTGCTGATGACTCAGCATTTTACCTTCAGGTCCCAACGACATGGCTGGTGTAAGTCCATGGAGAGGAAGGGGACAGAGCAGGCTGGGAAGCTTTTGGAAGTATGCCAGTGGAAGTTGCTGCTGACGGATCCATGCTGCCCTCCCCCTAACCGCCCCTTAGTGCCCCATCCCTGCCCCTAACCTTCCTCACCCACAACATGCCCCCTCTGCTTACTTACCTGGAGCAGCAGAGGCCAGGCTCTTTGGTGGTGGGTGTGGGGAGCTGGAGTGTAGCCAGGAGCAGACGGCAAAACAACGCCCCCAAAGTGACATCACAACAAGAGGTGCCATCCTAGTTGCATTTTCATTTGTTTTTCATGTGGTTTTTTGCCCATGACCTTTGATAGAATGAAGACATTACACTCAGTTTTGTTTCCTGGCATTTTGCATGACATTCCCCATAGAAGGGTGTATAACATGATGGCATTATTCATACATACCCAGGTTTTCTCCATTTTGGCCGCTCGTGTCAAGCTCAGCCTGTTGCCCCATGCAACTGCACCCCCTGCACTTCTTTAGCTACACCCCTGGGGAGCAGTGGCATCAAATGAGATAAAGCATGCCATGATCATGATTCCAGAAGATCTGACAGTCAGTGGATACCATTTTTGGTTTTCCTGAGCAGGCTTCAGAATGGATGCAGGAAGTGGTGCCCTCACTCTGATTGGCTTAAGGAGGGCCCTGCATATCACATGACAACGTCACATTACTCAGTGCAAGGGCAGCTCCTCTTGCACTCACGCGGATAGCAGTTGAGGGAAATAATGGTGCTGACCAGCTGCGGAGACTCCTGAGAGCCTGATTGACACGGCCGCCAGGCCCCTGAAGCTGGTGTTAGCCACACGAGTGGTTTGGCAACCCCCTCCCCAAACCCCTCAGTTTCAAGTGGAAAAGGTTTTGAGGGGAACGTATAGCTGAGTCCTAGTTCCACCTGGTGTGGGAAATGATCCAGATTCATCTTGCTGAATTAGCATTGCAAAGGCCTGCCAAGCTGCTCACATCCACCGACTCGCCGCCATCCCGTTTTTGATCTGCTGTGTCGTCTCAGGGAGGGAAACATCTGGTAGGCTGAGAAAGTGTAAAATAATTATTGTATAGGAGTCAGATCAAACTGTGCATTGTTGTGAAGGCACCTGAAATTGTCGGCTTACATTTGTTTAGGTGTATAAGTAAATACACAAATTCCTCCAAGCATTTGTTCTTGGAAAAACAGAATGTGCATTTTTAACACGCAATTCTATATTGCACTGGATTGGCTAGGCCAGCAGGTGCGCTGGGAGGTCTCCTCTGGGCAGTGGCATATGGAGGGTATGGCACCTCAGGGCACGAGCCCTGGGGCGCCATAAGGTGGGGGTGCCGTTGGCATGGCGCTGCGCCCTCCGCCTGCAAATTTGCATGCCCCCATGCCCCGAGGCGGCTTGGCAGTGTCCCGGCCTGCCGCTGGGGCGCTTTAAACACTCGAGCAGCAGCCCGGGGAAGGAAGTCACCGCCGCATGCCCCAGCTAGGGGCGCGCGCCGGCGGCTTCCTTCCCCAGGCTGCAGCTCGAGTGCTTAAAGCGCCCCAGCGGCAGGCCGGGGAAGGAAGCTGCCGCCGCGCTCCCCAAGCCGGGACACGCGCTGGCAGCTCCCGTCCCGAGCTGCTGCTGGGGCGCTTTAAGCACTCCAGCGGCAGCCGGGGGGAAGGAAGCTGCTGCCGCGCGCCCCGAGCCGGGACGCGCTCCATCAGCTCCCATCCTGGGCTGCTGCTGGAGCCCGCCAAACATCATGACGTCATGACGTCATGACATCATGACGTCGCGTGCCCTGGGTGCGGTTTTGCCCAAGTACGCACCTGCCTCCAGGCAAAGGCACTTTTGTCCCCTTGCCCCAGTGAAGGCTCCGGCCAGCCCATGGAGTTCCTCGGATCTATGTTTGCTGTATAGCAAGAGCAGATCCGAGAAAGTCACGCAGCCTCCCGATGAGGCCTTGGATGCTGCCTTACAGCTGCATCCCTGCCCCACCCCACCCCCACGGGCTGGCGTGCTGGTGGGGGAAACCGGCGCAGATCTGGGCCCTCCTGCCCACCCTCGCCTCTGTATTGCTCCAAAATGGAGGGATCCTGGACGCAGGGGGCGTTGCAAAGCTGCGCAGAGGGCGCGGTGACATCTTTCGTCACCGCCCCGCTCCGGGCACAGTCGGAGCCTGCTCTGGCTCTGCTGCTAATCATCACCATGCTCCGCCATTGGTTGAGAAGGCACCAATCAGGTGCTTTGCTTGTTGTGCCCCTGCCTCACGTAGCTGGGGGTGGGCAAACTCAGCCAGCGCAAGGGACGTCCCCATTGTATATCCTTCCAAATGTTTTGCGTGAAGCATAGTCATGGCACTTCCTTGCCTTTTTCTTTTGTTCCCTCTGGCTGTTGACTGCATAATGTTCAGAGTCAATCCAATTTCTTACCAACACATGTTTATAGGGAAAAAAATGAATTATAAATGGTGGAGAACTGAACTAGAAAGGGACATTTTTCCCTTCTGTACCATGGTTTATCTTCCATAAATGCTATGACATTTCAAGATACTGTTATTCTTCCCCTTCCAAATATATAAACAGAAGTATTTCAAAATGGATCATTAGGAAAAAGTAACGACGCACAGCCTCACAACATACGGTTTGCAGGCAATCGCCCTTGCTACCCCACTGGGCCTTTGCCAGCTATATTCCTCTGAATGTTGTGCTTTGTACCTCTGTGCTTGAAAACAAAATCTCCATTCCCCCCCCACACACACACACATTTGAAAGTGTCCACTTACAGATGCGGTGCCGTTCCATGCATTATCATCCTTCAAAGATATGAGGGAAAGAACATCGAGGTTTGATTTCTCCTGGCTCAAGAAGGGAAGAAATATTTCAAGGAAGAGACATTTGCCTGTATATAGTGCTTGTGAGTGCTCAAAACGCAGCCCGTCCATTATCTCGCAATCATGATGACAGGCCTCTAATGTATGTCAATATTGTTATCATACTGTGCATTGTCGAAGTGGAGGGCAAAGTACTTGTTACTGGAAGTTGATGGTTAGAGCTGACGTGCTTTGACTTTTAAAAACGGGAGCTCTGGACAGTGTGGAGGGAGCCTGAGGGCCCAATCCTAAGCCAGGGCAGTGCTGGGGGCTGCCGCTCTGCCCTGGAAACTGCCATTGTGCCAGTGCCATAAGGCGGTGAGCATGCTGCACTGGTGGGGCACTGGTGGGGAGTCTGCACTGGGCTTCAGCTCCAGGAAGGCGCATGACTGAAGTCGCTGGGGATAAGGACTCATGCCGGCTGGCAGTGACGGTTCTCAGGGAGGGGAGGGGAGGGGGAAGGTGGGGGAGGGTGGAACTATAGAGTAGGCATAGACCCAAGGAACCCATAGGGGAGGCTGGGGCCTCCCCTGGGGCAAGGGCATGAACGTGCCCTTGCCCCAGGGGGGCTCCAGAATGCTCCAAAGCTGCACTGGACACAGCACAGGCCTGCTGGCCTCCCTGTTCCAGCGCAGCTTACGATTGGGCCCTCGGCGTCAGAGAGGCCAACCCACAGACATGCGCCATCTCCCCTGACTCCGAGAGGGGTCCAAACGTGCTTAACGGTGTCCCTTGTGCTGGCCTAACTGTGCTGGCCTAACTGTGCCGTCCTCACTCCAGGTTAGGACTGCACCCTATGCCTCTAAACCAGTAGTGCCATCTTACCGGTACACTGGGCGGGTCTTCTGGGTGATCGGCAGCGCGCTCGCTGCGTTCCGCTGCAGCGGGCGGGCTTTCGCCATTACGCAATGGAATGCAGCGAGCACGCTGCCGATCACCCAGAAGACCCGCCCAGCATACCGGTAAGATGACACTACTGCTCTAAACAGACAGTTTTCATAAATGGCTGTTTCTAACTTTGAATGTTGATCAAGCCTGCAAACAGACACCGTCTGTTGTGTCCTTTTTAGCTCCCAAATTAATAAATCATTGCCATTCACCTGCACATTCGGTTTCCCTAAATGCATACAGGAGACTGCAGTGATTCTACACATCAGGCGACAGGCCAACCTCAAACCTTTTTTGACTTTGCCTTGTTAGCATATTACTTACTCAGATCGTACTAGGCAGCTTCTGGTATCTAAGTCATACAAGAACTAAGTATCAGCAGAGAACACCCCCTGAAATATTTTATGACAGTCACTAGATTATTTGTTTATTTGTACTTGGCGTCCTGCCACTGTTCAAAGTCATCGTTTTGAGACATTTCAAATCACACTCTGGAATAATGAAGTTCTATGTGTAAAACACCCGTTAGACATAATCTGCTTTCTTTTATTCTTTTTTTTTCCTTCAAAAATAGAACAAGAATTATCACTACGGATAAAAAGAAGACATATTTTAAACAGCAGCAATCCAACATGTTTTAACAGATTTGGATCAAGGATTGAAACAGAACAGATTTTTCGTTTCCCACCCAAAACAAAACCAGCAAAGGATATTGGTTTGCATATTCCCACATGTTCAATTCCATATGCTTTGCTTTGCACAGTTTTGCCAGGTGTGGCTCATGGGCACACCCAAAGCCTTTATCCAGACAGCCCTGCTGGGATGTCTGGCTAAAGCAGAGACCTTGAAGGGGTTTTCAACCGCTCCAGTACACGTCACCATGGAACTGATTCCTCCCACCCTGATGATGATCAATAGTTACGTACAGAAGCACTGATCCCATGGTTTTGCCCCGATCCGGATCCTTCCCTTGCCACCACTCTCCCTAGTCCAGTTTCTGACTGTGGAAAGTCCGTGGACTACGTGATCCAGGTAACCTCACAGGACACCAACTGCCATCATTCCCTAAGCTAACACACTATATGAGCTGAGCAATTTTTGTTACCTTAGTAACAATGACGGGTCCAATGCTGGCACTAGGTGGCTGAGATCCTTTTGGCAAAGTCCAGCACTGCCCATCAACTGCTAGTCCTTGATGACATATTGGGTGCTACAATGGTCACCAATATTGAGAGCTTAGGAGCTGGCACAGCCAGGTGGACCTTCTGATGGTCATAGACCTCCCCACCGGTATCTGACCTAACACTGCTCCTGCTTAGACCTTAGATGAGCACAGTCGTGGTTGTGGTTGTCGTTGTCGTCGTCATCATCATCATCATCATCATGCATGTTCATCACTTGAAGACAGCAACTTGTTTTTGTGTATGGGTCATCACATACATAACACCACAGATAGGACTGTCCTATCACCTCACCCACAAAACTTGGAAACAGAATTGGCTCACATAGTTAGGACCCAATCCTAACCTGGAGTTAAGCTGGCACAGTTAGGCCAGCAAAGTTTGGCTGGCACAAGTAACACCGTAAAATATGTTTGAACAACTTTCCCAGTCAGAGAGGCCAGCACATCAAAATTGTCCAATGCTGGAAGCTTTGCACAGGAAACAAGGATCAGATATTTGGGACACCCACCTACTCTAGTGAGGTAGGAGTCTACTCGTCAGTAGAAGCTTGAGGGTGCAATCCTAACCTGGAGTTAGGCTGGCACAGTTAAACCAGCAAAGTCTGGCCGGTAAAAGGTCCGCCATAAAACATTCTTAGACCACTCTTGGAGTCAGAGATGTCAGCACACAGACATCCTCCCTGACTCTGGGAATGGTCCAAACACACTTTATGGTGGCCCTTGTGCCAAACTTAGCTGGCCTAACTGTGGCAGCCTAACTCCAGGTTAGGACTGTGCTCTTAGGGACAACCATCAAGTGCAGAGAGTTCTTTTGATGAGCATGCATATGTGAATCTACCCATCGCAGAAGTAAAGATGGGAAGGTCCTCTTGAACTTTGAATCACCAGATAAAGCTTTCTTGGAGTTTTCCTTCATTGCTACATTTGTTCTATTCTTTAAAATAACGAAATGACAAACGGGATTTGAATTTATGCTCTGTTATAAAAGTATAATAGATATTGAACAGAAAGGAAGGTAATCAATTGCAAGTTTGGCAACTGAAGAAAAATCTAGCAGAGATATTGATTTATTTTTTTTAAGAATGCATCCATGATTCAAAAATAACTAAATCAATGAGCTCCATCAAAGTCCAATTTTTGGAGTTATACTTCTAAAAGCACAACTCTTCCCAATTTGGGATCAAGTACAAAATGCCTCCAGCAGACAGATCATTGATTGCTGGTCTACTGGCCACTCATCCACACGTTGTTTGGTACTTCCCACTGAATTTATGAGGATGTCTATTGTGTTCAGTGTCATGGTAAACAAAACTGTCTCTAGCAGTAGCTAGAGCCAGTTTCCTCCGCGTACACTCACCAATATGGGTTACGATAGAACTGGGCTGTTCTCTCACATTTTACATGCACGTCCTGTAGTACTCCATTGTTGTTGCTCTACCTACTTTACATAATTCACAGCCCACTCCTACCAAGTTAGTGACTACTGTGGAACAGAGTTCCGCTGTTGTAACTGGTCATATGACACAGTGCACAGTGCACTGCCAGTGGTCATTTTGGAGCTGCCATTTTGGAGCCTAACTAACCTGATAGGATTGGATTGGGCTATAAAATTACACACACACACACACACACACACACACACACCCAGGGACAGATGGTGAAAAACTGTCACTCCACCAGGGGGCAATGTACTTAGTTGTACAACTGATATCTGGATATTTGCATCCCTTTTTTTTTTTTTTTTTTTTTTGCATTTGTGTCCCACGATAACTGGGCAACAAACCCAATGTTGTATAGCCTAAGCCTTTTATCCCAGCCCTAACCCTACCTTTGCACTGAAAACATAAAAAGTGCATCTACTATAAATAACAGTCGCAGTCCTACCATTTTGTGGGAGGGGGCAAAAACCCTGGGCGCAACTCTGTTGGGGCAGGAGGAGGGTAGCAACGAGACAGCTCACCTCTTGGAGAGGCAAGCAGTTTAGTCCACCCGCCCTCCCATGATATTATACGGTTCTGCAGTGGAGCCTGGCATGGCAGGGGGGCAGAGCGGAGCTGCACACAGGAGCAGAGAAACAGTGGAGGGGGCGAACCTTCTCCTCTTCTGCCCCAGAGTGGCCCATTGGCTGGGTCTGCAACTATATAACTATGCAGAATTTGGGACACAAAATGAACAGACACAGATGTCCTGGGACCAGCGATGGGATCTACAAATGAACAAGGGGAACACTGGGCGGGACTTACTTGGGGCTTCCGCGTGATTGGCTGCCTGTCCGCAGCGTTCTGCAGCTGTCCTGGCCTCGGGGGGCTGCCCCCAGTTAGCACACACCCCCGCTGCTCACCCAGGCACCCGGCACAACCCTCACCTGTCCCCTGCGGCGAGCAGGAGCCCCCCCGAGGCCAGGGCAGCCGCGGAACGCTATGGACAGGCTGCCACTCAAGCAGAAGTCCCACCTACATCCCGCCCGGCATTCCCCTTGTTCATTTGTAGATCCCATCGCTGCCTGGGACGTCAATGACTGGGATGCATTTGGAAGGGACACCGTTGTCTAGGGCGCAATGTCACTGACAGGCTCCTTGCCTGAGCCACCAGGGCCCTTTTTATGCTCTTACCACACTCTTCCAGCCCTGTAAAGTGGGGTGGGATTATGACCCCTGGATAGCAGATTGCACTACGTAGATGGGCTGAGGCTGGAAAAAAGGAGTGGAGACCCTCAGGCCACCCAGTGAGTTCATGGCCGAGCTGAGATTTGTCATCCCGGCTCACACTCTTGGCCATTCTGATACACCAGCAAGGCGCAGAAGCACATGGCTTGGAACATTCGTCCTGTAGCCCTGGTCTGTGAGAAAAGTACTCCAGACACAAGCTTGTAAACTTTGGTTTCTTCAAATTATCAGGTCGCGCTGCGTTGTCTCTGTGTTTTATTTCGGACCAGAACTGTTAATCTTTTCAGCTATGCTGTAAACCTGTCATCACTGAAAGTCTATTTTGGTAGCATTTTTTTTTACGCGGCATAGACTCTATTTGGGTTTCAGATTATTAATTTGTCAAACTGCGAGCCAAGCCAGGATGTCCTCTAAAGGTTTCTTATGCCTTCACTCCAACGCATTTGGACATCTTTGGACCAGATCAGGGCCTGACATGTGGAAGAAATCATGAGAGGTTGGAGCAGGATATTTTTTTCCCTACAATTCCGAAAACTGAATGCATTTTTGACGACAGGACTATCCAAGGAGTTGGCCTTCCAGCTGAGCAGTTCGACATCCAAGTTCTGCTGTACAGCCATCCTCCAGAAAATCCTTGGATGCCAACAGAAGGAAAATGAGGACCGGGAGCTTTCCACCGTAGAGCCTGCCAGAGGTCCAGATGTTGTGGTTTCCAAAAAATCATTATCAACCAGCTCCTGGGCTTCCGACCACTGGCAAGAGATGTGCAAGATTCACTTGTATCTCAGGTGCTCAGAAAATGGCGGTGCTCCTGCTGGACGTTTTTTTTCTGGGGGCAATTGAAAGAAAAGAAATCAAGAATCACAGGGAGTATGTCAAGGAATGCAGCTTGCAGGGAAGGGATCCTGCCTTCACGTGGGGTCTCAAAAGCATTCAAATGTTTCGCTCTACTCTATTTTCATTTTATTTTTAGGTTGGCCTGGAATGCTTTATGGCTATTGCAAAGGGCAACATGCTGTGGAGTGCACCTGGGCACCCACCCCAAGCAGCGAGTGACCGTGATCGCTTACCAGTCACCCGGGAAAAATCCTTGGTGCTGGTAAGTCAGCACAGGGGGCAGGAAAGGGAGGGGAGGCATGTGTGTCGAGGCTGCTGAGAGGGAAAACCTAATCTGGAGTGAGGCCGGCACAGTGAGGCCAGCAAAGTTAGGCTGGCACAAGGGACACACATCTGTGTGCTTGCCCCTCTGACTCTGAGAGTGGTCCAAACGCACTTTACAGTGTCCCTTGTGCCAGCCAAGCTTTGCGGGCAAACTGTGCCGGCCTAATGCCAGGTTAGGATTGTGCTCCAAGAGTCTCTAGAGAACTATTTTGGGTAGAAGGGGACAAAGAAGTTCCCTCCCCTGTGTGTGGGAGTTACAATTCAATCCACATCCTCAGCCGAGAATGATAAATGCTATGATTAGCAGGCAGTTGAGCATAGATGCTGTAATTCAGACTGGCTCGCCATGTGAACTGCCCTGATTGTATGGAGAGCTCCTTACCCCTCTCCCCTCAACTGATCCTTAATTTCTACCCCTGTAAAAATGAAAGAGTTTGGAAGTCATACTCCCCCCCCCTTGTTTTATTGTTTGGCTTTCTTTAACGTCAGTAAGCTATTCATTGCTAATTAATCCGCTTTGCCCAAAGAATGGCCATATAAGCCTGTCGATGCATTTCAAATACCAACCGACGATGAAATGGATGACTCGATATGGGCAGATGTGGCGTTTGGTGTTAGCAAACTCCACTGTTGTGAATACCACGGACAAACACTGAGCCAAAATGTTCAATTGGTTTCCATTTAATTCTGTTCACATAATTGTGCCGTCTTGAACTGATTTACATAAGAATGACTGACGACGGACTAGAAATTGGTTCCCCGTGTGAGGAAGAAGGAAAAAAGAGAGAAATTGGTTGGGAGGGGGTAGGCACACTGTGTGAGAGTGCAATCTTCACCTGGAGTTAGGCCGGCACAGTTAGGCCAGCAAAGTTTGACTGGCACAAGGGACACCATAAAGTATGTTTGGACCACTCTCGGACTCAGAGAGGCCAGCACACAGACATGCACAATCCTCCCCGACTCCGAGAGAGTGGTCCAAACACGCTTTGTGGTGGCCCTTGTGCCGGCCAAACTTTGCTGGCTGAACTGTGCTGGCTTAACTCCAGGTTAGGATTGTGCTCTAATAGCCAAAGCCCCAGTAGAGATAGATGCGCTCAGTGGTGAGCTGCTTTCATGCTGCTGTTGATGCAGGTGGTCCAGAGTCAGCTTTGGCCATACAGATGGCCCATATGGAGGGCTGAGGAGTATCAAGGCAGCTGCCAAGGCCTGCAGAACATCTCCTCCAGAAATGACCCTCTGCTTTGTACCAAGCGGAAATGCAGTTGTGCTCCAACACACTGTCCTGTTGGAACGTGAACTAACGATATGGAATCTCCATGCGCAGTATGCCAGTGTGCATTGGACTATCAGTTGCTGGGGAGCAACAAACACAGAAGCCGGCCTGCTTTGCTACCGAAATTCTCAAAGGCATCTGGTTGCCCATCGTGGGACGTCGGATGCTGGACTTCATGAATCTTGGATCTGAAGCTGCTGCCTTGCTCTGGAGCTGATGCTACAGGGAATCATCCATGCTGATGTGTTGTGAGCAGAGAGCGGCTAATGGAGGGCCCACCCCGGGGTCCAAATGGGCCGAAATGGGGCCCCTCCTGGAAGCACTTGGCTATGACGTTATCATGTCTTCACCACCTACTTCTGGGTACCACATCCATTACTGCATTTGTCCCAGTGAGTAGGGGGGCCACCGGGGAGGTAGGGGACCCACCAAAATGTTTAGGGTTAGGCCCCACACCTCCACCTTGAGGGGCATACACCAGATCCTGTCCCCCCTTTTCAAGCCCCACCCCCTTGTCTCCTCGCACTTGCCCTTTCTGAAGCCTCATAAACAGTCCCCCCACACACACACACACTGGATACAGCATGCCTGGTTTTGGGCGGGGAGGGTTGGGCTCATTGTGAATGATTTCAGCCTGCACAATTATGACTGAGAACCTCTCCACTCCCTAAAATAGCCTTGCTAGTCTGTTTCAATAAATAAGGGACAGTCTCAAAATTCTCATTTGGTGCTGCCCTGTGAATCTGTTATGGCTTTATCTCTTATCGCAGAAAGCCATTTTGCATCCTATACAACCATGTTGGGATGATGGATGAGGCTGGGCTGTCAAAAGCCAATTTTTAGTACTATACCGATATATGACTTGTGAGGTTTAATGGAGAGATCATCTAAACTCCTCCAATTGCCACCCGGTATGTCAAAAGCTATTTTGACACTGAAATCTGTCTGCCTGGTTTTTCACATGTCGGCCATAAGAATGGAGCTGAGAGATCACAGCATTTATCGTAACTAGGAAAACCCATATATTCCTCTGTATCTGTCAGGTCTTTTTTTCCCCATATGGGATCAAAGCAACTTTAAATGATAGTTCAGAATGAGTTTCAGGGCACAATCCTCACCTGGAGTCAGGCCAGCACAGTTAGTTCCAGAAAAGTTAGGCCAGCACAAGGGACACCATAAAGTACAGTAGATTTGGACCCTTCTCGGAGTCAGGGGGGATGGTGCATGTCTGTGTGCTAGCCTCTCTGACTCCGAGAGTGGTCCAAACAGACTCCCCCCCCCCCAAAAAATGTGCCACTTATTTAAGTCAACAGCTCGAAGAAGCTGTGAAAAGGTGTGAAGGGAAAGCCTTCTACAGCCGAAATGAATGCATCAACTATCACAGGCTTTTCCCAAGCATTGATTTTTCACACCAGAAATGCATAGTTGTTGTGGAGATCCAGGCAGCGTTCCTAAAAATAGAGTTTCTGTTGTGGGTGTGGGTGCCACACTTTCCCAACACTAACTGGAGTTCCTAGAGGGGGGCAAAACACTAGATTTTGCAGGAGCCTGAACTACATAAGTTCAGTACATAAGTTCATGATTACGGGGCTGGGGCACCTCCCTTATGAAGAAAGACTGCAGCGTTTGGGGCTCTTCAGCCTAGAAAAAAGGCGCCTGAGGGGGGACATGATCGAGACATACAAAATTATGCATGGAAGGGATAGAGTTGATAGAGGGATGTTCTTTTCCCTCTCTCAAAACACCAGAACCAGGGGGCATCCGCTAAAACTGAGGGTTGGGAGAGTTAAAACAGATAAAAGGAAGTACTTTTTTGCCCAGCGGGTAGTTAATCTGTGGAACTCTTTGCCACAGGAGGTGGTAATGGCATCTGGTCTTGATGCCTTTAAGAGGGGATTGGACAGATTTCTGGAAGAAAAGTCCATCGTGGGCTATAGGCAATGATGGGTTGTAGCCTCCTTACATTATATTAGTAGTAGGCTACTTCAGAGTACTGGGTGCAAGGGAGTGGCAACAGGATGCAAGCATCTTGTTGTCTCATGCCTCCCTGGGGCACCTGGTGGGCCGCTGTGAGATACAAGAAGCTGGACTAGATGGGCCTTTGGCCTGATCCAGCAGGGCTCTTCTTATGTTCTTATGTTCTTAACATAAGAAGAGCCCTGCTGGATCAGGCCACAGATTTGTGAATGGGGTCTCTCTCTCTCTCTCTCTCTCTCTCTCTCTCTCTCTCTCTCTCTCACACACACACACACACACACACACACACACACACACACACACACACACACAGAGGTGGAGGAAGGGTGTAGCCCGGGGTGGCGCGAGCCATGGGCACCGGCAGTGGCGGGGCGCCATTGCACGGAGTCCACGGACTAACCCGCGTGCTGTCTGGCCTGCCCGCCCACCCTGGAGCTATTCCAGGCGCAGGGAGGCGTGGCTGGGCGACGCAGTTCCGTTGCCCTGCCATGGGCGCACGCGGGGCTCCGTTCCTCTCTGCGCGCGCGCACACACACACACACACACACACACACAGAGACACACAGGGCTAATCTATACACCAAATCTGTTTTAATGAAGATTTGTTCCTGAACTTTCATGCAGCTGATTCAGATTATTACTCTGTTTAAAGCATGAAACCTCCTATAAAATCCAATTGGCCCTTTGTAAAATTAATTTTGAACAGCAAATAAGCATAAACAATACCATGTTTCCAATGTATTATTGTTCTTTTGCAAATTCCATTAAACAACATCTATTTGTATTTATGGTCTAGGGGAAAAAATCACACTATATTCGTTAAACAATATACATACTGTACGTGCCAACGTGCTAATAATATAGAGCAGTGGTTCCCAAACTGTGGGTCAGGACTCACCAGTGAGTCTTCAGCCACTTTCAGGTGGGTCGAGAAGCACCCAGAGCAGCCATTTTGGAAATATGGGAAGATGGGATGCTTGAAGGGGGGGACTGTGTGGCTGTTTTGCTTGCATCAAGGTTGTAAATAGGCTTTTTTTCCCCTTTCTGATTCACTTTGCTCTTGGAAACTGGCTGAGAAATCACCCAGCTTATTGCTGCTTTCTCTGGAAAGCAGCAGGCTCTGGCGTCACAATGACGGTACTACCAGCCATGACATCACTTCCGGTGGGTCCCGGACAAATTGTCATTCTAAAAAGTTGGTCTTGGTGGGTCCACATGAGGTGGCAGCTGGAGGACGCTTTGTTGTAAGGGGATATTTCCCCCTTACACCTGGATAAGCCACAGCAGCCCCAATAGGGCTACTCGGAGCTGCAACCATTAACTAACAGATGCAACTCCAAGCTACCTGTGCAAGGCCAAACAGCCAGGGATGGGGGTTAGGACCCAGCCTAAGAGCCAGATCCTGCCTCCACCCCTCTCCCCAGGCCGGCCTGCCCACAGCTCTGCCCTCTCTCCACCCACCCCACCCCCCGCAACGCCTTCCCTCTCCACGCTCTCCCCAACCCCCTGCACTGGCTGAACTCTGAATTATCTGCATTTGGCCCCAGCCCCTGTGTGCATTTTGCCATGTGCCAAGGTGGCCTGGACCCAGCGGCGTCATGCAGCCGGAACGCTGGGCGGGAGTAACGGGTGAGCGGCAGCCCGCCCATTGCGTAC
>JAJKFI010011864.1:7142081-7188014 GCA_029204185.1 Lerista edwardsae | reverse complement strand
ATGCCAGTTTCAACCAGTTCTGGGGTGTGTGGTGTGAAACTGCAACAGGCTCCTGGTGGGTTTGGTCTTTCAAGGAAGTTGCAAGTAATCAGTGAAATGCAAAATGTAAAACCACGGCAGGAAACATGAGAGGATCATATTTCGAGAAGAGGGCAATCTTC
Source organism: Lerista edwardsae (assembly GCA_029204185.1). Taxonomy (NCBI): domain Eukaryota; kingdom Metazoa; phylum Chordata; class Lepidosauria; order Squamata; family Scincidae; genus Lerista; species Lerista edwardsae. The sequence continues at coordinate 7,187,853 of JAJKFI010011864.1, read as the reverse complement.
TTGGCTTGGCAAGAGTCCTGGCTCATGGAAGCCCTTTTATAGTGTGTCACAGTGTTGTCTATTCATCTTGCTGGACCGCATTGTGCCGAGTTTTATATTGCTAATCAATTCTAGCACTGATACAACTAACCTTGACAGCAAATTACAATTGCATTGAAGGTCTTGGCATTTTGCAAAAGGGTAACGGACACCGGTTCTAAATTAATTGATGTAGTTATCTTTTTTTTTTTTTTTTTTAACGAAATGTATTCCAATTCTTCTGATTCAGTGCCAAGGCCTGGCCTTTAATAAAATAAATAAATCTGCTGGTTCAAGACTTGAGAAATGTAAGCCAAAAACATGTCCATAATCACAGAAGCAGGGGGAATAATGGAACAGTCCAATTCTAATGGGCAGCCCAATACCGTGCCAGGGCAGTACCAGCAGCCAGCCCCAGCAATGGCTGTCATGCAAGTGCCGTAAGACACTTCACCCCCAGCAGAGCACATGTGGCACAAGCGAAGAGGAATCCAGAATCAGGAGGACACCGAAGAGGACTTCCAGGCAGTCAGTGTTCCCAGGGAGGCTTCTCAGGATGGGGGTGGGTGGGGAGAAAGGCAGGGAGGGGGCGGAACTGGGCAGCAAGAGAGAGCGCCAGTGGGCAAATTGGGCCAAGGAGGGAGCGGGTGACAGACCCTGCCACCAAATCCTATATCCTCTCCTAAGTCACGGAGAAGACCACAGATCAGTTTTGCACCAGCCAAAGAGCTGGCGCGGCTCCAAGTAGACCCATCAGGGCCACTGGGGCTTTACATGGGGTAAGGGAAGTGATGTTCCCTTACCCTGAGGAGACCATCAGGAGCGTCCCTGCGGTACAGGATACATCGACAGCCGTTTGAGGATTGCGCCCTAAAGTCCTCCTCTGGGATGCAGCTGCATCAAAGGCCCTCTGCATCCTTGGGAGGGCAGTCGTGGAGGTCTCCACAAGGCAAGACAACTTTTGTTCCCTAGGGCAGTCTTCTTCAACCTGTGGGTCATGACCCCCATGGGGTCGCAAAGCCTCATTTTGGGGGTGCAGCAACCTTTCAAAGCCTGGCCAAGGGGCTCGGATCCAATGTTGGCATAGAACCCCTATGGATGACGATGGTGCCTGCAAATGTGTTGTTCTTAGCGGTAGTCAGCTTGAAATTAAAGGCCTGCAGACTTGATATATGTTTAAAGGCTCCTGAAAGAGCATTCTATGATCTTGCTGAATTTCAGGAGCAAAAGGAGGGGCTTCTCCCAAGGACAAGCACGAATGCAGGAACTCCGACTGTATATTTCATTTTCATAATTGTGTTCTGTTGAATACAACTGAGCATCCCGGCAGCCACAACAGCCAGCAATTAGTGTCATACCCAGGGAAATGCTGCTCTGTAAGACATTTTTTTCCAGGGGATAGTTGCTTCATATGCCTCCAGTAACAATGGGTTTAACACTTCATTATGCGCTTTTCAGAAATTTTAATTTCCTATTGTCAGAGCAAAATGCAACCAGCAGAGGCACTTACAAGCAATTCATTAGGTGGGATTTCATATAATTAGATCCACTGACCAAACATGCGTATACTGTTGGAGGAAAAGAGCAAAAGGATAAATAGATGTTTGTGAATCGGCTGTTGGAATTTGATCACAGGCAGCCGTTAAGCTGTAAAATTGATTTAGGTTCACTCTTTAAGATGCCAGATGCAATAGAGAATGTGGCTCCTCAGCCTTCAGCAGCTGCATAGACTGAAGGATGTTGGCATGGGCAGCTTCTTGCACCACTGAAGCACTATGCGCAGAAGAATCTGCAGCTGTCAAAATTCTCCCATCTATTTGATTCAGGGCACAATCCTCACCTGGAGTTAGGCCGGCACAGTGAAGCCAGCAAAGTTTGGCCAGCACAAGGACCACTATAAAGGGCGTTTGGACCACTCTCCGAGTCAGGGAGGATGGCGCACGTCTGTGTGCTGGCCTCTCTGAGGATGCAATGCTAACCTGGAGTTAGGCCGGCATAGTTAAGTCAGCAAAGTTTGGCTGGCACAAAGGCCATCGTAAAGCACGTTTGGACCACAGAGTCAGGGAGGATGGCACACATCTGTGTGCTGGCCTCTCTGACTCCAGGAGTGGTCCAAACCTACTTTACTGTGTCCCTTGTGCCAGCCAAACTTTGCAGGCTTCACTGTGCTGGCCTCACTCAGGTTCAAATTGTGCCCTAATAGCCTCATATGTTTTTTTGAATTGCACTCTTTGGCTGCCCAAAGAAGGGGAGTGGAAGAATTTGGCATTGAAAGTATCGCCCCTATGAATAAACAAGAATGTAACCTGTAAACGGCAAATAAAATAATTTCCACTGGTGAAAGTAGGTGAGACAAGATGGTGGCTTTCTAGAGCAAAACAAATGAAACTGATTCTGCAAGGATAGTGTTACGAGTCCCAGGGTAGAGCGATCTCTGGCTAAGAGGATTTAGAAGTAACCAGAGAGGCACACTTAAAAGTCAGAAGCAGAGAAATGGCCACATTTGGTGTAGGGCTTTCAGAACAAAGGGCTCCCCTGAGCCCTTTCTATGGCCACTGCAGTACAACAATTTGGAAGGCTATAAGATGTCTCTAAAGCACATTCCAACAGAGGCATTATCTGAGGCAGACATGTGAGCCTGAAAGCACAGTTTGGAGAACAAGACTTTCCTTTCTTCCCAGCTCCAAACAGAAGGCTTGGTTAGGCATGCTGAACTAGAGCTTCTTTCCATAGTAATTGCCATGGTCCAGGGGCACTTTGAGAGATGGACCGAGATGTGGCAATGAAGACATGCTTCTTCCTTTGACCCCATTCTCTTTCAAACCAATAAACTGGACCAGCTTTCTCGGAAATGGCGATACCCTGTGCAGCAGTAGAAGTGCGGTGTCCTATGTGGCAATCCCAGGAGTGTCCAACATTTGGTGATTTATGTATGTATTTATTGATTGATTTATATACTGCTTTTGTAAAATTCAAAGTGGTTTACAAAAAAATAAAAACCCCATTTTAACCTATTAAAATTAAAAACCATGAAAATGAGATGGACAAGAAGAATTTAAGCAATATCTATCTATCTATCTATCTATCTATCTAGAAGCAGATTAGATAGATAGATAGATAGATAGATAGATAGATAGATAGATAGATAGATAGATAGATAGATAGATAGATCCATCGATCGATCCATCGATCGATCCATCGATCGATCCATCGATCGATCCATCGATTGATCCATCGATAGATAAGCAGTGCATAAGCAGTAAAATGCTAAATGTAATAATTGCCTGCAGCAAACATAACTATCCCTTGTCTTAGAGATGGCCTTTCAATCTCCTTTGGACCACATGTTCACAGGCAGTGCTGTGCTCATCTCAGGATCTCACAGGTGTCTGACCCAAGAGGGATTCTGGGTTCATTCAACTGTAGACATTATTCAATGTCTCCCCTGGGCGTTTGGCTATTGATGACCCCAGGGGCCTTCCACAGAAAGCAACCATTTTAATCAGCCATTGATCAACTGAAATCATTGTTCCAAACAGGATGTTGCATGATCCTCCCTGCAGGTGTACGGCGTGGTTCGTTAAGTGATGGCGCAGTCTGTAGTGTTAGGAAAAGAAGGGCTGAGTAGGTGGGACAGTGACTGTCATGAACTTCAGTGGATGTGTGAGGGGGTGATCTCATGAGCGATGACCCTGAGGAGGACAGACTGTCACTATCAGGCCGGGTAAGATGGAGTCCTCGTTTCATGTTGATCTGATTATGGTAAAAGTTCATACATGCTGAAAAAGGCAGACCAAATGTTTGAGTTCCACAGGGGATGCAGTCAGCCACAGAAGAAAAGGCTTGGGACAGCTGGAAAGCATGGGGAGAAAACCTTGGACTTGGGAGGGTCTTCAGCAAATAAACTTGCTGCAAGTTCTGTATTGTCTCAGCCTCACCATGGAATAGCTTCATATGGAATCACTTCAAGAACCTCACCTCAGTTGCTGCTCCTCAATGAATTCTCAGGCACCAGTGAGAAGCAGAAATTGATGATGGTGCCAAGGCCCATCTAGTCCAGCTTCCTGCATCTCACAGTGGCCCACGAGGTGCCTCAGGGAGCACACGAGACAACAAGAGGCCTGCATCCTGTTGCCACTCCCTTGCATCTGGCATTCTGAGGTAGCCTATTTACCTGTGCACCCCCCAACTAAGACAGCAGGCTGTGGCTTGGGTTTAACTTGGGCCACTTAATTAAACAAAAGTGACTGATTTTTTTTAAAATATTAAACCTACTGAACAGGCCGTCCCTTCCTCTCCAGTCTGGGGAAGGCAAAAATACTGCTTGCATCTACGACCACACATCAAGCAATAGGGACGCAACCACATTCCTACTTCCCGAAATTCATGATGGAACGCACTGTTCTGGACCCCTCAGGCTCTCCAGTGGATTGGATTTAATCACTGTGATGCCTCTGCATTCTATACTTTTTCATATTTTTGTAGCACAACACTTACTTAACCCTGCATTTTGCAATGCTTACTGCGCCAGCTGTTTGGACAGGAAACATATGAAAATACTTGAAAAAAATACATGTTTAGATATGTATTGAAATTTCAGTGAGGGACAACAACCCTGGGAAATTTTTTAGCAAAAAAAATGGAAATAAAAAGAAACTGGGCCAAGATTGGACAGACCGGAAAGAAACTGTCAAGTCTGTCCACACTTAACTGAGCTTCCTGTCAGTCTTCATTGAGGCAGAACTGAAGAAGCACAACCCAACAATTGTATGAATAAACAAAGCACATGTTCGTATGGTGTGAAGCGCATTTTAAACATATGCATTGGCATGATTAGCATAGTAAAATGCAGTTCCGATGCTAACAGCCTGCAAGACTGGAGGGAGGAGGAGGTTGATGGAGAAAATAGCACTGAATTCCCAGAGGGATCAGGATTCATATTAACTGTCAATCTGAAGGAAAGGAAGATAAATGAGCATTGCACCAAGGAGCCACTGAGTGACAAATTAGGGAGCAAAACTCTGAGAGTGTTCCGGTGCAAAAGCAGCTCTGGGAACCCTTCGCTTCCGGGAAGCCCCCCCCCCCCCCGGCTGCAAGGCCTCTTCCACAGCTGACGGAGACCTACCTGAGTGTTCCTTTCCTGGCGGCCCCCTGATGACCCCAAATTGCAGCATGTCGTGGGGATCCGAAAGGGCAGCTCCCAAAGAAAAATGCCAAGCTGCTCAATTCTTTACATGTGTGGGAAATGGTTCTCTGCCAAAGTAGCAGCGGGGGGGGGGGAAATGTCATCACCGCTACGGAGCAGGGAGTTTTGCCTGAAGCGCCAGAACATCAGTGGGGAGCTTTCGTGAGTGCTGATCCTACAGGAAGACCCTTTTCAGCTGCCGTGAGACTCTGGCATAGCTAATGAACGTGGAGTCCAGCGCCGAGGGCAAAATGATACCCCGGAAGTGACATCACAGCAGGAAGGGACGTCACAGTTGTATTCTCGTTTTCTTTTTTCCTTTGTTTGGCCATATCATTTGATAGAATGGAGGTATTACACTCTGATTTGTTTCATTGCATTTTGCATCACATTCCACATCGAATGGTATATGACATGATGGTATTATTCATGCATACTGAGGTTTTCACCGTTTTGGCCACTAGTGTCAAGCTCAGCTTGTGGCCCCCCTAAAGCTTATCACCCACTGCAGTTGTGTCCCCTGTAGCTACAACCCTGCTGTGAGAGCCTTCAATCACTTGCTACAGACCCATCAGTGCCCATGGATACTCACATGCAATACACAGGGGCTGCCAGCAAGACCCATGGGCAAAGGGGGGTAAAGTGTCCATCCAGATGACTCAGGGCTGAAGCCTATCGATTTCTCTGGTTCCAATGCAGCTGCAATGCAGCCCCAAGATAAGTTAACAAATACCCCTTACCTTGAGGAGGCCGCCAGGACTTCCCGTCCACCACAGAATGTAGCACACACCCCACTGGGGTGGCTACACCAGGCCTGGAAAACTGGATCGGAGACAACAAAGTTGTGCATTTGCAAAAGCCCAATGGATCCCCTAGTCCAGCAGTTCTCACATCTCTGAGGGCGCAAGCCTAACTTGCACCCGAATGGCAAGGCTATCCAGCACAGCACAGGTGGCCTCTGGAGCCGTCCTGGGGCAAGGGCACGTTCGCCAGCTGCCCTGATGGGCTTGCTCGGATCTGTGCCTCCTGTTTAGCAAGTGGAGCTCGGAGCAAGCCGTGTGGCTGGCTGTGCGGCCTGGAGACAGAGGCTTGGAAGCGGCCTACCAGATGCATCCCAGCCCCACCCCCTCCCCAGGGGCGTATCTTATCTGTAGCACCCCATGGCACGGGCCATGGGGTGCGGGGCAGTGGCGGGGCGCCATTGCACGCGGTCCGGGAGAGACCGCGCAGTTTCTGGCCCTCCCACGCCTCCCTCACGCTCCGAAATAGAGCATTTCCGAGGTAAGGGAGGCGTGTTTGCGTGACGCGTGGTGGCAGGGTGACGTGGGGGGGCACGTGTTCAGCGCCTCCCTGGGCCAGCCCGCCTCCCAGCCCACCTACTCCCCACCCGGTACCTCCCTCCCACCCACCCTCCCCATGCCCAGAACAGCCCCTGAGCCAGCCGACGCTGCTGCTAGCAGAAAAAAGAAAAAAAGAAACACCCACCACAAATCCATTAGGAAGGGGGAACCGTTTGACCCAGGAGGAAGCAGCCGCGCCATTGCACTGTTACCACCAGACGCAACAGGCATGTTTTCACCCCTGAAGCAGGATCGCAAGCCACAAGGATGTCACTTGCAGGAAGCCGTCCACAGCACAGGGGCACAGCCATCATTCTGAAGCGATTTGCAAAATTTCTCAAGGCGGTTTTGCCAACTCTGCGCAGCATGCAGAGCTGAAGGACAGGAACCCCGTGGGAATATTATCCCAGGAAAAACACTTCAGACTTTAACGGAAGTTCCTAGGGGAAACAGAGTTTATCTATCTGCATCGCTGGGTCACATTTTCACAAGAGACAAGCTAATATTTCTTCTTAAAAAAACAAAAAAACTTGCTGGTGATTTATTGCTGCACAACGTGAGCCACAGCACACCTTGGAAAAGCGGGACCCCCAAAAATATAAATAAATAAATGGATGGGATGGGGGACTCCGTAATTTTTTACAATGTACAGGCATGCCCCAGTATCCATTAGGGTTCTGGACCCCACCATGGATACCTGAACCCGTGGCCACTGGGGACACCTTTTGAAAGATAGGGGCACATCAGTAGTTTTCCTGCGACGAGGTAAACAAAGAGAGATTTGTTTGAAGTTCCCCTCTCTTTTTAATAGGCGTCCAGCATCCATGGTATCCGTGGTTAACTGAAACCGTGGCTATTGAATCAGTGGATCCCAGGGCTTGGCTGTATATCCATATTTCAAATCAACTTTGTAGATCTTGGGCAGGATGATCCACGCTGACCTTTAGGCTGGCACAAGTCCCTTGTCTCTGACCGTCTCCGTCAGAAGTGTCAGTCTCTGTTGCGAAGGCACCGTAAAGTGTGTTGGTGTCAGTCTTGGGTGAGTTAGGCCAGCACACAGCTGCGTGCTGGAATTGCTGCCCCCTTGCCTGGGCTGGGAGGCCCAAAGCTAAGGCCAGCCTTCTTAGGACGGCACAGGGAATCTGGGAGGGTGGTGGGAGGCAGACTGGAGCTGAGGAAAGGGAGGAATGAGGCAGGGGAAGGCGGGAAATGGGCGAGCCCTTGGAAGGGGGAGGAGCAGTGGCGTCATGCAGCCAGAACGCTGGGCGGGAGGAACGGGTGAGCGGCAGCCCCGCGGGGGCGGGGAAGACGGCGAAACGGAGCGGTATGCAACGGGCGGGCTGCCGCTCACCCGTTCCTCCCGCCCAGCGTTCTGGCTGCATGACGCCGCTGGGGAGGAGCCAGGAGCCAGCCTTCGAGTAGCCCCAGCCAGGCTGCTGTGCAATTCCAGGGGGAAAGGGAAATATTTTCCCCTTTCCCCCTGCTGCGTGGCAGCACTTCTGAGTGCTGGGCTGGATATGGGGCAGGCGTGTCAGATTAGGATTGTGCCCTTTATGTTCTGACTCCATTTGATTCAGAACATGTCACCACATGCAAACTGCCAAGGGAGAACATCTTTATTTTTTGGGGAAAAATGTATTGGTGGGCTGGGTGAACGCAAAAACACGTCCTCTAACAAGTACAGCCATTTTCACAGCATGCAGCCTTTTAAAGAGGACCATGCCGCACATCGTGTAAAGAAGAAATAGCTGTGATCAACGTGCTCGGCTAATAGCAATAATGGACAGCATGTTTTGGCACCTGTCAGATCAGTGGGATGTGGAGATAAGGGCTGTAACGTACACATAGGAAAAGCAGGTCATTGCTTCATCACAATTCACAAACTCCTCTGTAGAAAAACACCAGCGTTGAGTATTGTCCTAACTTTCTGATAATACATAATACACTACTTGGCACGAAGTCCAATGAAACCATCTACAACGTCACAGGGTCCTTCTGTGATGCATCAAACATTCATCACGTGTTTCCCTTACAAGTTACAGGTGAAGCTTCATTCACTGAATTTCTGCATGGACATACCCCTACCCAGAGCACAATCCTAACGTGGAGTTAGGCCGGCATAGTTAGGCCAGCAACGTTTGGTCGGCACAAGGATCTCCGTAAAGTACATTTGGACCACTCTCGGAGTCAGGGAGGACGGCACACGTCTGTGTGCTGGCCTCTCTGACTCAGAGAATGGTCCAAACATACTTTACAGTGTCCCTTTTGCTGGCCAAACTTTGCTGGCCGAACTGTGCCAGCCTAACTCCAGGTTTGGATTGCGCTCCCAGTCTAAAGGTGAGCTGAATGACCAAAGAGGGGAGATGCTTCTGATTGCGTCTCCCTGCTGGTTTCAAGGTCTGCAATCTGGTTGGGGATCCCCCTTTGAAAGTGCTTGCAACCTTGGGGGCTCTGCTAGCCTTGTAAGCCCCCCTAAAGTTGCAGGCAGCTTCACAGAGGGACCCCTGAGCAACATGCACTCCTTTAAATTCCTAGGAGAATTCTGATTGGCACTTCTGATTGCATCTCCGTCCTGGTTTCAAGGGCTGTGATCTGTTCGGGGGTTCCTCTTTGAAGGTGCTTGCCACCTTGGGGGCAGGGGGCGGGGCTCTGCTGGCCTTGCAGGGACCTCTTGAAGTTGCAGGCATCTTCAAAGAGAGACCCCCTCCCCACCAGATTGCAGACCTTGAATTCAGTGGGGAGACACAACCAGAAATAATACAGCAGCAAAAGATTCGAGTCCGAGTCAAAAGTCATTCACTTCCCCGAGTGACGTTGCCATGGGCGCGCGCGCTATGACTTGTGGATGAGTTGAGTCATGGGTGGGTTGACTTGTATTCAACCTTATGACTCGTTCCCAACACTGGTCCACGGATCCCAATTTGTAAAGGGACCATAATAGAGGAGATTGTGAATAATTTTAACAGCGCAACCCTATACCTCCCTTGCATCGGCGCTAAGCTCTTGCACCGGCCGAATGCTGTTGCAAATATGTCGTGAAGCGTGTCCGCGTCGGTGCTGTGGCACTGGGCCAGCGTGAGCAGCAGTGCTGGCACTCGGGCGCGGCCGCAACCATCAGCAGCGCCAGCCATGTGCCAGTCAAACGTCAGCAGCGCTCGGTCAGCGCAGGGCCTCCATGAGGGCGTTCCAGAGGTGTTCTGGGGGCGTAACTGAGAGGCGTAGTGGGCGGAGATGGCAGTTGTGACGCGGTTGTGATGCAGGACGGCCATAGTGCCAAATCCTGACGCCCGTCCCTGGCCAGGGCGGCCCCAATTTGGGCTGCCCCCACGCACATTCCTCTACACCTGCAAAGCAGCAGGCACAGATCCGAGCAGGCCCATGGGGTGACTGGGGCTTACGTGGGTGCAAGGGGAAAACCTCCCTTTGTCCTGGACGTTGCTGCTGCCACCTCCTAATGGGCCTTAGGATATTGCCTTAGGATATTGCCTTAGGATATTGCCTATACTAGTATAGTATACATCCTATACTAAGTAAGGGCGACATAGTATAGGATTGCGCTCTAAGCGCATGACACTCCTCCTGAGCCAAACGTTTTTATATTTGCAATCGATAGTAATGCACACATCTCTGTGGCCCTGGCATGCGGCACGTCTGATCCACTCTTTCCCAAGCCACCATGACTCCTTTCTCTCCTTGGACAAATGCCAGCAAAAAGGGAAATTAGGAAGCCCACCATAGGAAATTGGGCAGACCACCAGGGGATAAGTAAAAAGTATTTAATAATATCAAAAATATTTTTGCATTACCTCCAGCAGGTGGTCCAATCACCGCCCTCTCCCCCAATGGATGCAGTGCTGGCTCCATAACAAGGCTGCATCGGTTCCAATGGCGGGGGCAGCAGATGCTCATTCTAGATCCCCTCCCTTTGTGCTACACGGGGAACTTAGTGGGAAAAGGCAGCAGTAAAGAACAATCTGTGCCCAAACAGATTACAAAGTCTATCATCAGGATTTGCGGTTAGTTCCATAAAGATCTGGCTCCTAAAGCTCCACCACAATGAGCTGAGTCATGCATCATAAGGACGTGAAGTGGGGGTGGAAGAGTTTCCAATTTTTCAAGCTGGGAAAAAGTCTATTTATCCAGATTTTGTGAATGTCTTAGTGATGAGTGAGTTGTGACATTCCATTAAATGAAGCCCAAATGTCTGATGTTTAACCAGCATGCTTCCAATATGTTCAGATTTGTAACTTGATCTATAAAGTTTAAAGAGATATTATCAATTGACCTGTAAACCCTTTTCAGTATTAACTCTAAACACACACACACACAGACGCACATTTACACTGCTTATGAAGACTCTGTCATTTGGCAATGTGCATTTCTAGCCTCCTGCTTTTTTTCTCTTTACTTGTAGCTTTGTGCTTTCAGCATTTTTAATGTTGCTTTTGGCATTATATTCCTGATTTGACGTTCCATTATCGTGTTGCTTTTTAAAAGTTTTTTTTTTACTGTTGAAACTCACCTTAAGCATCATTTTATTGATCCATCATTTAATGATGGTATTATGGAAATGTAGGAAATAAATGTCTAAAATACAGGATTACACACACACACACACACACACACACACACACACACACACACAGAGAGAGAGAGAGAGAGAGAGAGAGAGAGAGAGAGAGAGAGAGAGCCTCTCCTTTCTCCCCCACTGCTGATCAGCACTTCAGACAGCACAAAGGCTTAGCCTACTGGCAGTTTCAGTTGTCGCTTAGTGCGGCTGAAAAGAAGAATTTCTAGAGAAGCTGAAGGCTCTGTTCTACGTAGGGCCAGCACCTCTGCCCCGTGTACTGCCCTGGCAACCACAGCTGGGCGAGAGCGCAATCCTGAGTGCTTTACGGCACTCAGAGTGCAATCCACACCTGGAGTTAGACCGGCACGGTGAGGCCATCAAAGTTTGGCCGGCACAAGGCCCACGGTAAAGCTCGTTTGGACCACTCTCGGAGTCAGGGAGGATGGCGCACGTCTGTGTTCTGGCCTCTCTGGCTCTGAGAGTGGTCCAAACGCACTTTACGGTGTCCCTTGTGCCAGCCAAACTTTGCTGGCCTCATTGTGCCGGCCTCACTCCAGCTGAGGATGGCACTCTGAGTGCCGTAAAGCAGGTTGCCACCAGCACTGAGTCCGCTGTGCCAGGGGAGAGGCCTGCGCCCGTCGGTGCAGGGCCTCTGCACTGGGAGGATGCTGGCAAATTGCACCCAGCAGGAAGTGTTCTCACAAGGGGGCCAGATGGCTTTTGGGGGTGGGGGAGGGCTGGGGGAAGGCAGGGTCGGGGTGGAACTGGGTGGAGGGAAGGCAGGATGGAGGGAGTTTCAGGCCCGTGAGGGGGTGGCACAAACCTCTGCCAAATCCCGCCCTGGCTATGGAGACCAGCATGGTTCTCTTCAGTTCTGATCCAAGTAGACCAGCGGCGTCATGCAGCCGGAACGCTGGGCGGGAGGAACGGGTGAGCGGCAGCCCGCCCGTTGCGTACCTCTCCGTTTCGCCGTCTTCCCTGCCCCCGCATGATGCCGCTGAAGTAGACCCTTTAGGCCCGTTGGGAGACTCTGCACGAGGTAAGGGAACCAATGTCCCCTTACCCTGAGGAGATCTCGGGCTGCTTCCCTGGCCTCACAGGCTATAGTGGTGGCTGTTTTGGCACCACTGTACCACTGGGGCAGCCGAGGCGGCTCCCCGATACTGCCAATCCATCCAGGATGAACAGTATCAAGCGAGAGGTGGACTCCGCTCAGGGGCTCGGGTTTCTGAGCCACGCTCTTCCTCGTATTGTCCGTGGAAGCTCACACAGTTCTGCCGAGGCTGGCTTGTCCCCCACTAGTCCCTCCTCACAGAACTATCCCACGGAGGGCAGCAAGGCAGAAATATGTTGACACGGCCAGTACGCAAACGCCTCATAAACAGCCTTCATTAAAGTTATGTTAAACGTTATAGCTAATTATGTCCACAAGGAAACATTTCTAAGAGATGGAAGATTGTAGCGGCTGCATTCTAGCAATGAGCCAGATAATTGTCTCTCATTCATCTAGCGGGACTTCCCGGGATCACCCTGCCCATCCGAGAACTGATGAGTCCCACGAACAGCCCAAACGGAGCCTGCCCCCCCCCGCAGGCTATGGGCTGGCTAGAGCCCAGGCAGCAACCGAGAGGTCAGTAAAGGCAGGGGGAGGTTGAGCACATGGGTAGATAGAGTCGCCCTGTCGTGAGTGTTGTAGCATGACACAGGCTAAAGGGAATACAGTCCCCTTACTCAGCAGCATCATGCAGCCGGAACGCTGGGCAGGAGGAACGGGTGAGCGGCAGCCCGCCCGTTGCGTACCGCTCCATTTCACAGTCTTCCCCGCCCCTGCGGGGGCTGCCGCTCACCCGTTCCTCCCGCCCAGCGTTCCGGCTGCATGACGCCGCTGCCCTTACTCCAACTTGTGCCACAGGCCCAACCCCACTCTGGATATGGGGCAGGCCGACCAGTGTCCCTGTTCGAGCACAGGTTAGGATTGGGCTGTTAGAATGCAAAACCTCTTGATACTTTGGCTTTGAAAATTGTGCCTCCAACCCTTCTAATGAATACAGACATCAGCTGCGACAAATGGAGTAGAAAGCGTGCCCGCCTCACGGCAGTTTCCAATGCCTCAATATTTATTCTTTCATAATGGCAATTCTTTTGATCTTCAGAAAGGAAGGGATTTACTCCAGCCTGACTTTGAAAGCCTGGAATCGTCTCCTTTGCTAGTCAGGGTCAATGTTGTCTGCAGCACCACGCTCCACTGGTGTTTACAGGGTGTCAGCGGCGAACCAGGGTGTCATCAGGAATATATTGAGCTTCTTCTATTGTTTCAAAGACATGTAACTTCCTTCTCAGGGAAGGAGAGAGATCTTTCAAATGCAAATGGCTTTCTTCACCTCCTACAGACAGAGGAGCTCCCCCCAGCTAGGGAGTCGGATGCGCTGTGTCTGATGTTTTAAGCAAAGGAGACATGTGCGAGGAATCCGGAGAAACAAACCCTTATGGCTTGTAATGATGTGTACGACTGTGGAACAAAAGCCATAAGAGAAGACACTTTTCCTTCAATCCATATTTCAGCTGCGCAACACATTCCCTCACCTTTTTCTTAAACATATTTATACCAACTGGGTGACTGACACCACCTACAGTAATTTCCTTTTATATATCCAGTGATGTCATTCAGGGGGAACGGACCAGAATGGGCGTTCCGGATCCTAACAGGCTCCGTGGCTGGTTCCGGGTTCCCGACAAGTGCCAATCAAAAGTGAGTTCCTGTTCCTAAATCATTTGAATGACACCACTGTATATATCCCTTTGCTACAGCTTAAGTGAAGAAGTGATTTGCATGAGCATATGATAGTTATAGAGTGCTCGATGGCAACAATGAAATACGACTATGCTCACAAAATCCAGTATTTTAATGCATTAACGTACGTGGTTGCAGGCAAGCAATTGGTATGAAAATAGCAAACTACCTCCTGTGTTCTTACAGATCAATATCATATACAGGTTGATTTTCCCTTATTCTGACTACTTGGGATGCAAAGGTGTCCAGATTTTGGATTTTTCTGGATTTTGGAATAATTGCATACATATACCGAGAAATGTTTCCTCTTGCTCTTTTCATTGTTGCTCTTTTCATCGTTACCTGCTGGCCTCTTCCACGTTTTTCAACAATGGCACACGCCACAGAGCAGAGAATAGAACTTGCAGCCTGTTCATGGGAATGAGCACAAGACCTTCTAGTGTTCACACTACAGAAAGTTAAAGAAAAAAATCTTGGATCAAAATGTCTGGATTTTGGAATAGTCTGGGGGCAACACTAACCTGGGCTAGGCCGGCACAGTTAGGCCAGTAAAGTCTGGGTGGCACAAGGGGCACCATAAAGTGCATTTGGACCATTCTCAGAGTCAGAGAAGCCAGCACACAAATTTGTGCCATCCTCCCTAACCCCAAGAGTGGTCCAAATGTGTTTTACAGTGGACCTTGCGCCGGCCAAACTGTGCCAAACATACTTTATGGTGTCCCTTGTGCCAGCCAAACTTTCCTGGCCAAACTGTGCCAGCCTAACTCCAGGTTAGGATTGTGCCCTGGATTTTGGATGTTCAGATAAGAGATAATCTACGTGTATGCAAAATCATGTCAATGTGAACATGAATTGTTCTTTAGAAAAGGGATGTTGCAACACCAACATCCAAGACCAAAGTTTGGCCATCACAAGGGACACTGTGAAGACCACTCTCAGGGTCAGGGAGGATGGTGCACATCTGTATGCTGGCCTCTCTGACTCCAAGTGTGGTCCAAACATACGTTACGGTGTCCTTTGTGTCGGGCAAATTTTGCTGGCCTAACTGTGCCGGGCTCACTCCAGGTTAGGATTGTGCCCTCAGGCAGCAGAGTCATGTACCCCTCTGCCTGCTTCCAGTGCACTCACTAGACAGCGCACAGTCTAGGATACTCAGCTGCATCATGATGAGAACGCATGGAGAAATGAAGAGATACTGTAAAGCATGTTGGCACTGCAGGCAGCTTCCTTGACAAATGGCAAAGGAAATTGAGATCTTAGATTGGGGTTCTCCCAGACACACAGGCGACAAGTGATGGCTGTACTTAGCCTTCATTGGTTGGGAATTGTGAAGAGGGAAACACGGCTAGATTCAACTGGGGGTTTTATCTGACGTACCTGCCCGGCTCTCCTAAGTAATGGAGTGAAATGCAAACCTCACATTCCGACATGATGTTTGCTTTTCTTTCATGTCGTGGGTGCTCTCTTTTTATTGTTGTTTTCATTATGGACTTCCATTTCAATTGTTAGCCACTATGAAAACTTTTTTCATTGGAAAGGAAAGGCCGACATTTTTTCTTTACTTACATATCTTAACCTCTGCTGGAACAGGCAGAGCGGCAGGCCTGAACTCAGTGGCGTCATGCAGCCGGAACGCTGGGAGGGACAAAAGGGTGAGCGGCAGCCCACCCGTAGCGTCACGCTCCGTTTCACCGGCTTCCCCGGGGAAGCCGGTGAAACGGAGCGTGACGCTACGGGTGGGCTGCCGCTCACCCTTTCATCCCTCCCAGCATTCCGGCTGCATGACGCCGCTGCCTGAACTGTATTGAGCATGGATTGGGAGGCCACTGGACCCTCCATGGGGCAAAGGGATGTTTGTCCCCTTGCCTTGGGGGACATGCAAGCCACCCCTATGGAGCTGCTCGGACCTGCGCACACTATTTAGCAGGCGCAGGCTCAAGCGGGCTGCAGCAACCTGAATCAGGGCCAGGATGCCCAGGGATGGGGGTTTAGATCTGGCATACGTTAGGGATCTGGGCTCCTCATCCTCCACAGGCCGCCCCACCTGTGGGACCGCCCTCCCTCCACCCTCCCCTCCTGCCTTCCCCCATGCCCAGAAAAGCCTCTGCCCTGGCCAAACTTGGCCAACTTGGGGGCAGCTGACTTGCGCCCACCCTCGGAGCAGCAGGGCCGATGCTGGTGCTAGCATTGGCCCAGCGCCACTTGCGCTGGCACAAAAGTGCCACATAGCATTGGGCCAACTCAGAGCACATGTGTCGGCCATATGGGCCTCTTGGATTGCACTGTGAATTTACTTAAATATCTTAAATATAGTAAAGTATTGAAATATTGAGACATTTACTTAAATATCTAAATCCAGTATAGTTCAGACATTCAAAAGAAATAATAAAACAGAGGAGTTATTAATCACAATGTGGTAGTTTAGAAATGTTGGCATCTTGACCAAACATTATGGATATAGCTCACGCTCAGCTAGAATGGCTTCTATTTATCTGGTCAGGCCAGCTGAACAGTTCGTCAATATTGTAATCACACATTGGGCTGTGATTATGGAAATGAAAAACAAGTGCTTTTCAGATGTGCAAAATCCACTTTTCACCTCACTGACATCTCAGTTCTTGGCCTGATGTACTCCAAATAAATTCCGGGCTGCCTGTTCTGTATTCGCATTGTCAAAGGTGCTGAAAGCTCAGTCATAACATCTGAAACTTGGATCCGATCCAAAACCAACCTAACCAGATAGGTTTCACGAGGGAGCTTTTGAAGTTGGGCCAAAAACATATTTTAAAGCTCCCACCCCATGTTAAGTGTCTTAACGTCAGACCCCGATGATTAAGAAGATCCAAGCCAAACATCGTATTTGATGTGTTTAGCCTGGAAGTCGTTCTGCTCATCATCAATTAGACAGGATTTGGCCACGATGACAGATGTTGAGGATCGGATTCACCTCAGTCCTTTAACATCTGTCAGCTTAAATCCATTGTTGACATCAGTCGTCAAACTGGGCACCATTCAACACATTGAAACCATGTGCCCCAGCTGTGGGGGAAGGCAAAGCTTTCGTGAACAGGGTAGGGTACCCATGGCATGCTCACAGCTTTTGCTACAGAAGGCGTGTTCCTACATATTTCCAACTTCTGGGAACTTCCACAAGTCCAGGAGGTGGGAATCGCATGGACCCATACTTTTGTACCATGGGATTGTGGCCAAGGTGTTCTAAAATGATGTCTCCTGAAGGGCCACTCCATTGACACAACAAGTGCTTCGAGGATCAAATGTTAGTCCAAAACCACATTCCTAAAATAGTCATTGCTAAACGTGCTCTTGTAAACAGGTCTGTGAACATGCTTGCTTGGGATCAGGGAACTTCAACTAGTGGTTAAAAATAGACGATTGCTCCTGTACCCCCTCCCCCCAATAAATGTACAAGACAAGTGACTTGAAATATAAATTGGGCCACATGTTCTTGAAAGGCAATGGGACACTTGAGTAAGCCTGCAGTGGGCCCACAACTCCGCTTTAGTGTAGGGTTCTAGCCTAGAGGAGAGAGCAAACCACAGTCTAATCTCCTTTGGGTCATTCCCATCCTAACTCAGTTTGCAGCCCATCAATGGACAGCCCAAACCTCTCTACGCCAATCCCAAGGGGTCAGGGAAGCTGGACGAGCAGCGAGTGCTGTCCTGCGACGAAGTGCCTCGTCCGCGACCAAGTGCCAGGTAAAAGCGCGTTACGCATCTGTGCGAGTGAAGCAGCAGGGCGAGGAAGCCAGGGCCCCAGACCCTGCCCTTTCTCTGAGAAGCAGGGCAGTTCATCCCTTAATAAATACAGAGATGGAGCCAGACAGCCAGCAGTTGGGTGGGGGCTATCCAGTGTTTTGTACAGAGTGCCACATGTATGACTATATGCCTCTGGGGCATAAGTCGTGGGTGTGTCCTCGGTGCAAGGAGCTCCAGGCACTCAGGGAACGTGTCTGCTCCCTAGAGGCCTTGGTTGCCAACCTGGAGAAGCATAGACAGGTAGTGAGGGTTCATGGTGAGACTTCCGGGGACTTGCAGGCTTCGTCCCATTCTCAGCCAGGCAGCTCCTCAGCTGCTGGGGAAAGGAGTCTCAGGGCTGGAGGACATCAGCCTGGAGTAGAGGGAATCGATCCCCCAGCGGGGGCCCCTTCTTCCGGTGATGAGCCCGCATCCAGTCGCACTAAGGATGCTCCTCGGCGGGAGGGGGGTCGTGGTCTCCTTGTTGTGGGCGATTCTATAGTTAGGAATATAGAGAGGGGGGTCTGTGACGGATGTGAGGACCGCACGGTGACTTGCCTGCCTGGTGCGAAGGTTGCGGACATCACGTCTCGTCTAGATAGGCTGGTAGGGAGTGCTGGGGAGGAGGTAGCGGTCGTGGTGCATGTTGGCACCAACGATGTGGGGAAATGTAGCCGGGAGGTCCTGGAAGCCAAATTTAGGTTGCTAGGCAGGACGCTGAAGGCCAGGACCCCCAAGGTGGCGTTCTCAGAAGTGCTACCAGTTCCACGTGCAGGGCCAGCTAGGCAGGCGGAGCTCAGGAGTCTCAATGCGTGGATGAGACGGTGGTGTCGGGAGGAAGGGTTTAGATTCGTTAGGCACTGGGGCACATTCTGGGACAAGCCAGGCCTGTACAAGAGGGACGGGCTTCACTTGAACCAAAATGGAACCAGGCTGCTGGCGCTTAATATTAAAAAGGTGGCAGAGCAGCTTTTAAACTGATCCCTGGGGGAAAGCCGACAGGAGCCGAGTGGCGTCCGGTTCGGAACTCCTCATCCCTACGGGAAGAGGAGGGTGGAGGAGTACCAAAGAGCAATGGAGGAGTAGGAATTAGAACGTCAAACCTGAGTGTAAGTGATAGTTTGTCCAGTACAAAGAGAGGAGGGGGAAAGGGATCAAAAAACAGTCCCTCGTTAGAGAACCCCATATATAGGTGTTATTATGCGAATGCCCGAAGTGTCCGAGCAAAGATGGGGGAACTGGAATGTTTGGTGGCTAGGGAAAACGTTGATATAGTAGGTATAACGGAAACCTGGTGGAATGCAGAGAATCAGTGGGATACTGCAATTCCAGGCTATAAACTCTATAGGAGGGACAGGGAAGGGCGTGTTGGCGGAGGGGTGGCCATCTATATCAAAGAAGGGATAGAATCCAGCAGAGTAGAAACTGAAGGTGGGCCGGACTCCTCCGTGGAGTCACTGTGGGTTAAACTACCAGGCCGTAAGAGCAATGTAATAGTGGGGGTGTGCTATCGTCCTCCCGACCAAAAACTTGAAGGTGACCTTGAAATGAGGGAACAAATCAGGGCAGTGACCAAGAGAGACAGGATTGTAATCATGGGGGACTTCAATTATCCTCATATTGACTGGGTCAACTGCTGCTCTGGTCAAGAAAGAGAGACCGGATTCCTTGATGTGTTGAATGACTGTGCCTTAGAGCAGCTAGTCATGGAGCCGACCAGAGGACAGGCGACTCTGGATTTAATATTGTGTGGCACTCGGGACTTAGTGAGGGATGTATGTGTTACTGAGCCATTGGGGAACAGTGACCATGCTGCGATTGGTTTTGCCATGCATGTCCAGGAAAGAGTGCAGAGCAAATCTGACACAAGAACCCTGGACTTTCGAAGGGCAGATTTCCCTCAGATGAGGAGGCTAGTTAGGAAGAAATTGAAAGGGAAGGTAAAAAGAGTCCAATCCCTCCAGGCTGCGTGGAGGCTGTTTAAAGTGACAGTAGTAGACGCCCAGCGGGAGTGTATACCGCAAAGAAAGAAGGGTTCAACAAGGTCCAGGAGGGTACCTGCATGGCTGACAAACAAAGTTAGAGAAGCTGTAAAGAGCAAGGAAGCTTCTTTCCGTCAATGGAAGTCTTGCCCCAGTGAGGAGAATAAAAAGGAACATAAACTCTGGCAAAAGACAAGTAAGAAGGTGATACGGGAGGCCAAGAAAGCGTTTGAGGAACGCATGGCTAGCAACATAAAGGGGAATAATAAAAGCTTCTTCAAATATGTTAGAAGCAGGAAACCTGCCAGAGAGGCGGTTGGCCCGCTGGATGGTGAGGGAGGGAAAGATGAGATAAAAGGGGACTTGGAGATTGCAGAGAAATTAAATGAATTCTTTGCATCCGTCTTCACAGCAGAAGAACTTGGGCAGATACCACAGCCCGAACAGCCCTTCCTAACTAAGGAATTAAAGCAGATAATGGTGAATAAGGAAGATGTTTTAGATCAAATTGATAAACTACATATTAATAAGTCACCAGGCCCAGATGGTATACATCCAAGAGTTATTAAGGAACTAAAGAACGAAGTTGCTGACCTCTTAACTAGAGTATGCAACTTGTCCCTTCAAACGGCCACGGTGCCAGAGGATTGGAGGATAGCCAATGTCACGCCAATCTTTAAAAAAGGGAGAAGGGGGGACCCTGGAAACTACAGGCCGGTCAGCCTAACGTCTGTTCCGGGTAAGATGGTGGAAAGCCTTATCAAAGATAAAATCCTAAAACACATAGAGGAATAAGTACTGCTAAAAGAAAGTCAGCATGGCTTCTGTAAGGGTAAGTCTTGCCGCACAAACCTTTTGGAATTCTTTGAAAAGGTCAACAGGCACGTGGATGTGGGTGAACCTGTGGATATCATATACCTGGATTTTCAGAAGGCGTTTGACACGGTCCCCCACCAAAGGCTGCTGAAGAAACTTCACAGTCAGGGAATAAGAGGGCAGGTCCTCTTATGGATCCAGAATTGGTTGAGGGCCAGGAAACAGAGAGTGGGGGTAAATGGGCAATTTTCAGAATGGAGAGAGGTGAAAAGTGGAGTGCCCCAGGGATCTGTCTTGGGGCCCGTGCTTTTCAACTTATTCATAAATGACTTAGAGACAGGGATAAGCAGCGAGGTGGCCAAGTTTGCAGATGACACAAAACTTTTCCGGGTGGTGAAAACCAGAGAGGATTGTGAAGAGCTCCAGAAGGATCTCTCCCAGTTGGGGGAATGGGCAGCCAAATGGCAGATGCGTTTCAACGTAAACAAATGTAAAGTGATGCACATTGGGGCCAAAAACCAAAGCTTCACCTATAGGCTAATGGGTTCTGAGCTGTCTGTGACAGCTCAGGAGAGAGATCTTGGGGTGCTGGTGGACAATTCCATGAAGGTATCGACCCAGTGTGCGGCAGCAATTAAGAAAGCCAATTCCATGCTCGGGGTAATTAAAAAAGGGGTTGAGAATAAAACAGCCAATATGATCATGCCATTGTACAAAGCAATGGTAAGGCCGCACCTGGAATATTGTGTCCAGTTCTGGTCGCCGCATCTCAAAAAGGACATAGTGGAGTTGGAAAAGGTGCAGAAGAGAGCGACAAAAATGATTACGGGGCTGGGGCACCTCCCTTATGAAGAAAGACTGCAGCGTTTGGGGCTCTTCAGTCTAGAAAAAAGGCGCCTGAGGGGGGACATGATTGAGACATACAAAATTATGCATGGAAGGGATAGAGTTGATAGAGGGATGTTCTTTTCCCTCTCTCACAACACCAGAACCAGGGGGCATCCGCTAAAACTGAGGGTTGGGAGAGTTAAAACAGATAAAAGGAAGTACTTTTTTACCCAGCGGGTAGTTAATCTGTGGAACTCCTTGCCACAGGAGGTGGTGATGGCATCTGGTCTTGATGTCTTTAAGAGAGGATTAGACCGATTTCTGGAGGAAAGATCCATTGTGGGCTATAGGCAATGATGGATTGTGCAACCTCCTTACAAAGGTGGTGGGCTACAGGTACCGGGTGTAAGGGAGTGGCAACAGGATGCAAGCATCTTGTTGTCTCCTGCCTCCCTGGGGCACCTGGGGTGGGCCGCTGTGAGATTCAGGAAGCTGGACTAGATGGGCCCTTGGCCTGATCCAGCATGGCTCTTCTTATGTTCTTATGTTCTTATGTTCTTATGACTGCGCTGCCTCCCCCAAGCTGGAAAGCCTTCCATGGTGACTTTGTAACCATGCCCGAGGGCGCACCAGCCAGCCTCCCTGAGTCTCGAGGATCAGTGCTGGCTCACCCACTGACTTCTGCTTGCCTCAGGGGACATGCCAAAATCCCAAGACTTGCCCCTTGGCCTGCATCAAACCTGCCGCATGTGACTGCCCTGGCTACAGAAAAAGACCACCTGACTCAAAGACAACAGTCTGGGGTAGGGACAGAAAACAAAACTGCCAATCTAAGCCAATCAGTAGAGAGGTCAAAACTCCTTGCAGATCCTTCAGGAGACCAACTAATCTCAGGGTGCAATCCTAACCTGGAGTTAGGCCAGCGCAGTTAGGCCAGGAAAGTTTGGCTGGCACAAGGGACACCATAAAGTATGTTTGGAACACTCTCTGAGTCAAAGAGGCCAACACGCAGATGTGTGCCATCCTCCCTGACTCCGAGAGTAGTCCAAACACGCTTGATGGTGGCCCTTGTGCTGGCCAAACTTTCCTGGCCTAACTCCAGGTTAGGATTGCACCCTCAGAGTGTGCAATGGCAGGGTTGGCGGGGTCAGGTACACTGATGCAGAGCAGGCCGCCAGTCAATAAATGGCTGCAAGTCCTGCCCACCCCAACAAAGCACCCAATAAGGCATGGAGATCTTCCTGCCCTTGCCTTGCACAATGGTGGGACAGGGTAAGGAGTGCTCTCTGAATTAAGCTGCAGCAGCAGAGCCACATTTGGAGCCCAGTTCCAAGTGATATTGTTGTCTTATAACTCCTCCAATCACGTCACAGGGAGAGTAATGGTGTCTGGTCAACCTGTTCCTCCCATGAACCACTGGTTTGTAGGTTTGAACATGAAATCAACGCACAGGATTTAAAAGTAGTCACGGAAGAAAAACAAGGGGAAAGATCTCCAAATTAGCAACGACAACATCAGCTCTATATGGGTCTGCAGGATCCATAAATGACCTTAATATGACCCATAAGTACAGCCGGCAACAGGCCAAAGCTAGCAGCTCTCCCGGCTGAATTGAATTACATTTGTGTCAGGAAGATAAAGATGCCACAAAATCCTCTCTGAATGCTTTCTTGTCCTCTCTACAGGGGAAACTCCATTTATAATCCATAAAATCTTCTCGACATTCTCTGTTTGGAAAACTGAGAGAGAGAGAGAGAGAGAGAGACTATCGCTTGTCTCCATCTGCATAAAAAATGCCTTCTTGTAAGCATCTGTAAGATGGCAAGACAGCTCGCTGTGGGTTTGGGTGTGTGACAAAGTTATTGCTAAAGTTATACAGAACATATTCTGCCTAACATCATTTATTTTGTGGAATGACACAGCTCTCTCATATATTTCCCTTGCACTTCCTCAGATGATACTTAATTGTATAAACTGTATGTTAACTATTTATTTGTGTTTCAGCCAATCCAATTCCAGATAGGCTTGGACTGAGGACAGGACGTTATGACAGTGGAAGAGCCTTTCACTGTCATAAAGGGCTCCATCCTAACCTGGAGTGAGGCCGGCACAGTTAGGCCAGCAAATTTTGGCCGGCACAAGGACCGCCGTGAAGCACGTTTGGACCACTCTCCAAGTCAGGGAGGATGGCGCATGTCTGTGTGCTGGCCTCTCTGACGCCAAGAGTAGTCCAAACGTGCTTTATGGTGGCCCTTGTGCCAAACAAACTTTGCTGGCCTAATTGAGCCGGCCTAACTCCAGGTGAAGATTGCACTCAAAGCAGCTTCCAATGTCAGTGATTGTTTTAGGAGCACTGGAAGGGGACTATTGGAACCGCATGGGTTGGGGTTGGTGGCAACCTTTCCAACATGGGCCTCCTTGATTCTACACCCCCTCAAACACGGGCACAGAGCCAAGGAGACCCATTGGCACCATAGGGGTGTTACTCGTACTAAGAGAGAAAAAGCTCTCCTACCCTGAGGAGACCTCAACAGTGGCCTCAGTGGCCTCTGGATCAGTGGTCGCCATTTCAACACTCCAAGAGCTGCCAAGTCTAGGGCAGGGCTGACAATTAGAGCTGCTGCAAAAATGTTGGGCTTGGCTTAGCATTTACCCAGAAAAGAGTTGCCAAACGTATCAATGTTCGAAGGCTATTGACACACTGGTGAGGGTGAGATTCCTTCCCACCTTAATATATGTCCCGCCCTTAGCAATATTATATTATATGTACATTTAGCTAAAGGCTTAGTTCTTTTAGGAGCACAAAGTCATGAATGCCAATGGTTGTGCTAAGGTGCTCCAACTCCAACTTAATCAGGGACGTGTTCAGCCTCACTCACTGTGTTAACACCTTCAAAGTGTTTGTTTCTCTTCTTGTTCTCTTTCTTGTGCTTTATGATGTTTCCAATTCTATCATTGATCTTTCTTATTAGCGTATCAACCACACTGGATAATAGTCTTTTTGGTCTCATTCCATTTGTCAGGAGCTTATTGTGTCAGCACTGGAGATTCCAATATACAACCCAGTGCTACTGATGCTCAGGCCGACGTCGATTAAAACCTGTCAGGAGTTTACATTCAAATGAGACTAAGAAAATGAAAGATAGTGTAGAAATGGCGCATATTTGACATTTTCACTTACTGTCTTCCAACAGGTGCCAGCCAATCTGTTTTGAACCTTCACATGCCTTTTAAAACTTTATAGAAAACTTCTTTCATGCTCCGGGTTGAAAGAGTAGCCCTGTGCTGTGCTTGCTAGTGATTTACCATAGCTCTGGGTGTGCCAGTTCTGCAGTCACTTCCTCTGCGAGGTTGCTCTGCAGGGAGGGTGTTGGGAAGGCCATTCTTCTGAAATCTCCCCCATGCCCATACAGTGTCCCAGAGTAGGCTGCACTGCGTCCTCCGGGGGAAGTTGCAATACTGGACATCTCCTTGAAATAAGGAGGCATTTGTCCTCTTACACTGATGCAATCCCCAACTGCTGCGATGGGGCAACTTGGACCTGCACCTGCTAAATAGCAAGGTTGCCTTGTGTCAGTGTATCTAGCCAGGAAAGGGGGATAGGATACGGCGTACACCACTGCTGCTGATTGCATCCTCCTCCCAATCTTGATTTGCCCACCCACCTCTCTCGCTGCCCTCCCTCGCCCCATTACATGCTTCTCTGCCCTTTCCTCACCCCTGCCCTGCTCAAAGCAGCCCTTACCTGCTCTGGCGTAGGCAGGACGGCGTCAGCCTTCCCACCCATGTCACTAACTTTTGTGCTGTTATAACATGCTTTACAGCACGTTCGCAACAGCCTGTGCTAGTGAGACCCTCGCTCCCCCAGTGCAGAGGCACCACAGGATGGTGCCACAAAGGAACCCCAAATGATGAGCACACCTGGCCATTACACTGACCATTTCCTTGAGTCCAAAGATTCTTTGGCTTTCTTCGATGCAACACTGCGGAGTGATGAAATAACTGCTCTTAGGTGCCAATATAACATAATACTCTTGATTATGAGGCTTCTGTTTACTCAGCAGCTCCTTGGCGGGAACACAGACCCATGGAGGATATGAATGCATTTGTCAATGCTTCCTGAATCCATAACTCTTTGACAGAATGGACCAAGAACATTATAAAATGCCCCAATAAATAACCACAGAGGGGACTTTGCCTATTTGTGAAGACAGGAATTTAGACTATGATCTGCCTCGTTTATTTTGCTAGACCATCCAGATCTAATGAGTGTTTATGGAAGGCAGCTTATTACAAGAAATAAATCAATCGGCGCGACAAGACAATATTCCGTTTGTCTACGTTCCACGAACTGCTAACATGTGGCCATTCCATGCTTCTCCCATGAAGATCTCACTTCTTCCCGTGTGCCAATTTCACTTTCAACAGTTCTAATGCGACTCCTGCTCCCAAAGAAGCTGTCTAAGATCCAGAGCATCTGTGTCTTGCTGGCAGTTGGGAGAAAGGAGTTTTCATTACTCGCACCTCAACAGCTGCAGAAAAATCCCAAAGACATGACTTGGGCCAGTGCGCAAGTCAGAAAACAAGCCATACTTAGAACAACATTCTGTAAAATATGGCACTCACCTCAATTGTACAGATGTTAATAATCACATTCAGTGGATGCCAGACATGCACTTTTCGACTGTCCAATGTACGAAGCCATGAGCACATTGAGGTGCGACATTGGAAAGCTAATTTTTTGTGGGTATTTATGGCAATCTCTCCATCAGCCAGCTTCAAAATTACAATGTGTCAAATTGAAGTAAGCTGAGAATTTCGCACACAGCAGGGATATTCGGCAACAATCATCAGGGCAGCAACCAGAGAAACAAAATACAATATGCATGGTAATGAGATCCTTGAAGAATTCTTTACAGTCATTAAAAGCTAGAATGTGAAGAATAAATTTCAGCTAAGTAATACCAGGAAGGTTATTTTAGGAAGACGAGCTATTCCCGAGTCAGAATGAAGGAACAAGACAAGAAAACAAATGTTCTTAAGTTTTCTAAATGGACTATTAAATGTTGTTCACTAGCTACTGAAGACTCTCTTTGCTTCCCTCCAGGAACAATTATCCATCTCAGTTGCATTGCCTGCCACTTGGGGCTGTTTTCCCCACTAAGGAGAACCACACCTTTCTGGCAGCGGCATCTATTTTGTCATCATGTTATCCAGCTTTCAGGTCAAGTTATCCGGGGTCAATGGCAAAGGATTTAGGGCCCAATCCTATCCAACTTTCCAGTGCTGGTGCCAGGGGTGTAGCTAAAGAAGTGCAGGGGGGTGCAATTGCATCGGGCAACAAGCTTTAGAGGGGCAACAAGCTGAGCTTGACACTCGTGGCCAAAATGGTGA
Source organism: Lerista edwardsae (assembly GCA_029204185.1). Lineage (NCBI taxonomy): Eukaryota > Metazoa > Chordata > Lepidosauria > Squamata > Scincidae > Lerista > Lerista edwardsae. The sequence continues at coordinate 7,161,174 of JAJKFI010011864.1, read as the reverse complement.
AAACCTTGGTATGTGTGAATAATGACATCATGTTATATATCATGGGAAAGGTAATTTAAGGCAGAATGCAATGAAACAAACCAGAGTATAATATCTTTACTCTATCAAAGGTTATGGCCAAAACATCTGAAAACAAAAATGCAACTGCTGTGACATTACTTCGGAGGCAACATTTCTACTTCTGCCCCATACACCAGGACTTCTAGTTACAACTCTGTTGGTCCAGAAGCAATGGTTGCAGAAGGGAGACAGTTCAGGAAATGTAAATTATCCGGGTTTGTAATTTATTTACCGAGGGCTATGCACTTTCCAAAATGGATTGCCAAGTAGGCAATAATAGAGGTTATCATCACAAACAAGTGATCACTTATGCAAAGATGTATTTCTCTTGCATACATGAATACAGAGCAAGGGTTTCCCAGGTCATGATTTTATAGATTGAGAGCTCAATCCTAACCTGGAGTTAGGCAGGCACAGTTAGGACAGCAAAGTTTGGCTGGCACAAAGGCCACCGTGAAGTATTTTTGGACCACTCTTGGAGTCAGAAAGGATGGCACACAAGAGTGGTCCAAATATACTTTATGGTGGAGTTAGGCCGACACAGGCCACCATAAACAAATGTTCATTCCCCTTCAGTAGTCAGACAGCCTCCACCAAGCAGACTGCATAACATTTATGGGGAAGAACGTTTTAAGGGGTTTTGCTTGACTAATACCACTAAAATTCTATTTAACTTGAAAAGTTGCGCATTGCCATAGGAACTCCCAAACATCTGGAAGAAAGTTCTCTATTGGCTACCTCGGCAAAGGTACTGTGCCAAACCCCTCGTTCTATCCTCAGAGGCAGAAATATAGCAAGGCAGTCACATCCAAGTTAAGTCATTGTATTACTCAACCTTTTCTGTTCCTTTCCATCATCCCATTCCAATTTTAGTCTAATAAAAACAAATGCTGAGTGTTTGCGAAGCATATAAAGCTCTCCATAAATGTGAACTAATTAACATTTCTAAACAATGATTGAAGCGGCTCCATGGCAGACACATACAGCTGTTAGGATCAAATATGGAGGACCTCCCCCCCCCACTCCATTTAAGGAAAAACATGGCTTTTGCTAGCTGTAGGGTAGGAGCAATTCCCAGCTGCAAAGAGGTATTATTTGGATATGTGGATTCCTAATTGGAAGAATTTTTTTAATGAAATAGAACGGATGGGAAATGGTTTCACAGCTTCGTTTAGGAGTTCAGCACCAAGCTGAACATTCTGGCTTACAGAGAAAGCCTGGCTCATTCCATCGCGGCCAAAGCAGACGGTGAGAGACGGCACATTTTCTTGACTTCGGCAGCCCCCGTTGCCTACTGGAGACAGCCACAGAGCAGTCACACAAAATGATTCGTGAAGGGGTGTGAAGGACTCGGTCTGGCCTTTCCCATAACAACTCGTCTCTAGGTGTGCATCTAAGGGCACAATCCAAGGGATGGCATAGCGCCAACGCAACATGGCAATGTCATTAGTGCTGACGTGGAGGCGCTGACGTGTAGCGGCGGCCCAAGAGCGCTGACAGGGAGCCTCCTGTGCGCCAGCTGGTGCAGGGGAGGTTCGAGGAGGAGGGAGGCATGGAGGAAGCATAACTGGATGAGGGTGGGCGGGATGGGCGGGCCAGTGGGTGGGTGGGCCCGGGGAGGGGCGTGGTCTCATCCTTGGACTGTGCAGCTCCAATTCGGGCCGTGCGGCTTTCTTGGACCAGTGCCCGCAATTTTGCAGGCCCCTGAGGAAGCCATTGGGGAGGCTGGAACCACCCCTGGTGTAAGGGCATGCCCTTGTGCGGGAAGGCTCCTCAGGCCTCACAAACTGCGCTGGATACAGGCCTGCCTGTCTGCTCCAGTGCAATTCAGGATTGGGCCGTAAATCATTTGGGCTTTTATTCTGTTTCTTGTTTTCCAGATTAGCTGTACAGAGAGCTGCGTTCATTTGCGCTCCAGTTGCGGACTGAGTCAAGGGTTTGGCCCCCTCTGCTGGCTCCCCACCTCCCCACCCCTTGTGCCTCTCCGCCATGCCCCCATGTTTTGGAGTGGCACGGGGGCCCAGGAGGGAGGATGGGCTGAACACATCTTGGCGGGCTCACCTCTGCGAGAGGCTAGCTGCCTCATCGCCCCCCTCCTACTCCACCAGCGTGGCGCCCGGGGCAGTGGTCCTTCCCCTTCATCAGGGTAGGACTGCCATTGCAGCTACACACATGCAAACATGACATGTGGCTGTGGAGCATCTGACTATGCTAGAGGGCAAGCAAACGCCAAGTATCCTATGCCCAGTTTCTCCAGGTGTGTATTTGAGATGTATCTTTTGTGAATCGGCACTCTTTGGCCTGAAGTCTACTTTTCCTGCTATGCCCAAATCACCGCAAAATCCCAACTCCAACCAGAGCCAGCATAGCCATCCCTGCACTGGCTCAGAGTGTCGGAAGTGTGCCAGAAGACACACCTGCCATGACTTGTGAGCTGGCGGAATGGCCTGCACCAGCACAGCATCACGGAGCAGCACCAGCCGGCACAGGAAGGGTACGCTGGGCAGTGCAGGGGCATGGGGAGAACATAAGAACATCAGAAAAGCCCGGCTGGATCAGGCCAAAGGCCCATCTAGTCCAGCTTCCTGTATCTCACAGTGGCCCACCAGGGAGACGCTTGCCTGTTGCCACTCCCTTGCACCCAGTACTCTGAAGTAGCCTACTACTAATGTAAGGAGGTTGCACAATCCATCATTGCCTATAGCCCACAATGGACTTTCTTCCAGAAATCTGTCCAGTCCCCTCTTAAAGGCATCTAGGCCAGATGTCAGAGCTTAGGAGGGGGCATTTCTGGGGTGGGGAGGGTGGAATGAGGTGCAGAGTGGGCCCCTGAGGGGGGAGGGATTGACGGAGGCCTCCTCCACCATAGTGGCCTTAAAGAGCCGGCACCAGCGAACAGAAAGCGGCCAAGGCGCCACGTTCTGTTTGCTGCGGAGCGAACAGAACGCGGCACCCCGGCTGCGTTCTTTCTGTTCGCTTGTGCCGGCCTTAGAGCCAGCACGAGCGAACAGAACGTGGCGCCACCCAGCGCCCCGCCCCCCCTTGAGAAGCGGGAGGGGGCGCCGGGTGGCAGCGGGTTCTCCTCGCTCTGGCTGGCTCTTTAAGGCCAGCCGGAGCGAGGAGAATGCTGCGCAGGGCCTGGGCGGGAGCAGGTCATGATGTTGCGTGCCCCTAGGGGCGCATTTTCATTGGGCGCCTTGGGCGCCCTTTCAAATAGATTCGCCCCTGCATCCAGAAAGCAACAAAGTTCAGTTGATGGCTCCTTCTCCCATTTGGAAAGAATTATTTGGGACTACCTTCCTTTCTGTGCGATGATGACAAAAAGCAGATCATTTCTGGAAAGATTTATTTTTCAGGAAAATACTCTTATTTAAAAACAAACACAAAACATCTTATTTGAAAAGCATTTCCTTCTGCCTGTGCATTGTATTGCAAATTCTGGCTAAAATATTATTTCTGCCTTGTAAAGTCACACACTCTTAATTTTCCATTCACCCATTCTGGTGTAACTGAAAATCAATCTGTGGTCGCCATATTGTTTCAATCCATTGGAAAGCTATTACAGTAACAGTTTGCTTTGCTCCTGAGTAATTGATTCCAGAGAGACAAACAGAGGGAAAATCGGTTCCCAAATATTTTCTCGTAGGCTGAATCGTACATATGGCTAGCGCTGTAATGTCCATTAAAGTCAATATACTGGGGGGAGGGGAATGATTGCAGAGCCAGGAACAAGTTTAACAAGTTATATGACTTTTAGTCCTTCCTAGAAAATGTTTCCTTTCCAGAAGACGGAGTGATGGGCAAACGGCAACAAATGTGAAACTGCTTGTATAAGCAACAAGCTTCCAACTGCTGAACTGCATCCCATTTGAAAGTTGGCGATAAACCCCAGCTGGAGCCGAATCGCACAAAAAGTGATATTGTCCACATTATCTCAGCTTTTCTGCTTCCTGTTCTGGCCAGAATGAGAAAGTGTGAAAGAACAAAATAAGAAGTGTTTTCTGCGGGGGAAACCATCTGCTTCCAAATGTATACATGGTGCTAATTTTTTTTTTGGGGGGGGGGGGGGAGTCTGGCTTATGAAAAAATTGCACAGCATGATTCATGGACTAGCTGGTGGGTGGAACCAAGCTGAAGCCCAAGCAGAAGACCTCAAGCATCAAGGAGGAAAGGAGGGAGAGAGCTTCCAACAGGGGGAAATCAACTTATTTCAACAAATCGGGAGAAGACATGTGGGAGAGGGTGGTGGAAGAGTGTCCCAGGGATGTGGAAGGGCATTTGGGGGCAGGGAGGGCATAACGGTGGTGGATTGGGCCTGGGAGGGGGGGTGGAATCAACGGTCACAGCACACGCCACATGCGAAACCCAACTCCTGGGCCTTGCATAAAAACACCACCTGGCTGGGCAGATGAAGGGTTTGTGAAGTCAATGTTGCAGGACTTGTCAGTTTCCCACCAGTAGGAGGCAGTGGTGTTGAGGCTTCCAAAATCCCAACACTTTACGCTGGGAGCTGTGGTTAATTGCAAGTCATTTGTGCTGGGGTAGTTTCACTGTTTTCAATGGCACGAAATCAAATGGAGATTAGTAGCCTCAGCTGGGCTTAAAAAAAATCATTATCAAGACTGGGGGGAGGGGGGGCGCAATCCTAAACAGAGTTAGGCCGGCATAAACTAAGCCAGCAAAGTTTGGCCAGCACTAGGAACACTGTGAAGTATGTTTGGACCACTCTTGGAGTCAGCGAGGCCGGCACACAGACGTACGCCATCCTTCCTGACTCCAAGAGTAATCCAAAAACGCTTTATGGTGGTCTTTGTGCTGGTCAAACTTTGCTGGCTTAGCTTATGCCGGCCTAACTCCAGTTTAGGATTGCTCTCTGAATGTACTATGATGCCTTTTTCATGCCATAATCTCAGACAAACCTAAATAATTCCGTTCGGAATGTATAGCGTACTCCATCCAATGTGTGACAAAGTGGCTCTTCTTTCTTCAATGCATTTCATTTAAATCAGCCTAAAGGAAGAAGATTGTTGCTCAAAGAACAATTGTTGGCAGTGAGCCCAATCACAATTGTGGGTTTTCAGTCAGTCGTTGACCTTCCAAATCGCATTCAGATTATGTTTACTGACTTGATTCATGAACACGCAAGAAGTATAGCTAAATGAGTCTCACAGTAAGCAAAACAGCAGGTACTGGCACACCCAGCAAGACAAAGAGATGAAAGCAGAACAGCTTACGAAGCGGTGGATACTGCCGTGGATTGTGTACGTGGGACACCATATGGCAAAATGCATGAAAGGTTAGGTTTATTAAAAAAAATCAGTGGGAATGATAATGGTCTCCAGTGTCCCTAAAGCGCCGTTCAATCAGTGCAATGACCTTGTGCATCTGGTTGTAAGGACAAATTCAATATTATACATGTGTTCCACTTTGAATCTTTGGGTTAAAATGGGCCAAAAATCTTGGCTGCAATCCTGTACGGAGTTAAAAAGTCCAAAACGTACTGACTTCAAACTTACTGATGATAAAACCTGGATCATAAAGGATCATATTCCAAGATCAACCACTACAAGATCAAGGCCAGCTACCTTCCACTGTGCCGAACTTGCGTATGAGTAGGGATGTTTTTTTTTTGCTTATTTTGACAGAGTTTGACACAAATTTAGATCAATTTCACAAAAATAACACCACTTTTGTTTATTTTTGACACAGTTTTGAGGAATCCACATATAGTTTCCAGTAAGGGATCAGGAGTAGGAGTGGCAGAAACAGGAGGAAGCTTGCTTAAACTATGAACACACATGTTCATAGTTCCCAGTGCATGCTGGGGCAACTTTATTGAGATGTGGAAGTAGTAAGCAGCGGTTTCTTGACGCTCCAAGCAGCAACCATGGTGCAGCTTGGGAAGTTTTGAGCAGGTTATTTTGGGCTGGGGTGTGTGTGCCAGTAATTGCTTGCCTTTGTGGGGCCATTCACCCTTATGCACTCTGCTGTTTGTGCAATTTGCAATAACAATTTGGATAAACACATAACACTGAAATTTGCTATTTTAAACAAGAAATTTTGGAAAAAATATCACCCCCCAAAAACCCCACCCCTGCAGATGAATATCCGTGAAGGTAGACCCATTACTTCTCACAAAGGTAAGCCCTATTAAATTGCAATGGGACCTGGTCATCATGACTAACTTTTGGAGCCCAGTTCAGCCACCTAGGTTTCATGGATGTAAATGGTGCTTAATTGTGCATTGTGGTGCATAATTGCAGCCTTAATTAGTTGTGCAGCCCTATAAAGGAAGGGCTCTTTTCTACCGGGAAACTGCAAGGTTCTTTTTCCTTTGCTCCACCATGCTTTCCCCCCTCTCCTTCTATTGCTATATATCTCAGTGACTGGATATTTCATTTCAAGCTTTCTATTTCATTTCTCCCTCACCATGTCCATTAGATTGTTTTTTTTTTTTTTTATTTCCTGGATCTTTTTATCAAGACTTCTCCTTGGAGAAACCAAACTGTAATAACTTGAGCTGGAGTTGACATTTCACACCCAAGATGTTCAACTGGGTCCCAAATTAGAGAAAATGAATTTGCCCGTCTCTCCCCGACACCAATCTTTTTCTTCAGCGCTCCATCAGTCATTTCCATCGGTCCCCCTGGAACTTGACGGCACACGTCTCTTCGGTGGAAATGAGGAGGCTGTTCGTAACTTGCCACTGCAACTTAAACTTTTGGTGCTTTGAGCTATCAAAAGCATTTGAGAAATTTGGGGACATTCTGCCCATTTCTTGTGCGCTGGGCCGGCCTTAACCCTTTGTGACCAATGTCATCACATTGGGCCCGGCGCTGGGGGAGGGCACACTAATGCAGCGAACATATTTCCAGCTGCTGCAGCCGAAATCTCTGTGGGCTGTAAGTCAGTGGGGCCAGCAGAGCAGCTTTACCTTGGGCTCTCTCACCTGCCCCTGCCTCCAAATTGCCCAAGATGGACCTCCTGGAAGCAGTTGGTGATGACATCATGTCACCACCAACTGTTTCCAGGTGCCACATGTGGCACCACAAGTGCTCTTCTTGTTGAGGGGGGGCCTGCAGGGAGGGTGCCCCCCCCCCGCAAGAATGCCCCGCATTGGGCCCTGCTGCTTCTAGGGCTGGCCTTGCTTGTGCGATATTTTGGGGGGTGCTTCCTCAGCACTGCCTTTGTCCACTCATTTCTGATACCCCCTGGCCACACTCCTCCATCATCATCAGTGTATCCGACGGCAGGACTGCATCAGGACCGGCTCAAGCCCTCCTGCTGCCCTCCTTACCCGGTGCGGTGCCAGCTTCTGCTCTCTGTCACTCACGCCCAGGAGTGGTGTTAGGAGCTGTGGGCCCCAATGGACATCTTTCCTTTTCCTTTTGTTTTTCAGGTTCGCCACCAAGGTCTAGCATCTTAGGGACCATCCTAATGACACTAGTGCTGGTGGTGCCCGCACATCACTGGTGCCAGGTGTCACACAAGTGCTGTAAGGCTCTCTAGCACTGGCACTATGAGTGTACTGGTGGCTGGAGAGCGGGGGAGGCATTCCAGGGCAGAAAGTGGGCAGAGGAAGGGTGGAACGGGGGGCGAGCCAGGCCCAGGAGAGGGTGGGACGGGCATAGGCCTCCCTCACCAAATCCTAGCCCTGTGTCGGGCTTGGAAGCCCAACACAGAGCTCTTTGAGTCTTCGCCAGCAATTGGTGCTGACTTGAGAAGCCCCAATGAGCAGAGTGAGACTTTACTTGGGGTAAGGAGATGAATGTTCCCTTCCTCCAAGGAGACTTCCATCGTGCTGCAATCCAGCACAGAATCCAGCGCTAGCCCTTTGGCGCCTGCTGCTCCTGTGCTGGATAGGATTGGGCCGTGAATAGTTTATGAGCACCTGGGCACGCTTACCTGGCTCTTGACCTGGTCAGATGGACTAGGATGCCCAATCAGCTGTGGCGTACCAATCCTCGCAGCAGAGCTGACCAGGATCTGTTGCATTTAGGAGGAAGCCAGGCAGGAAGACAAGTAGACAAGCAATCCATAGAAGGATCCACTGGTTCTGCTTCACTGCAAAGCCTCTTGGGAGGGTCTAAAATTAAGAACATAAGAAGAGCCCCATTGGGTCAGGCCAAAGCCCACCTAGTCCAGCTTCCTGCATCTCACATCAGATGCCTCAGGGAGCACAAATACAGGCAGCCTCCACCCCACTGCCTGTCCCTAGCACCTGGCCTGAGGTACCCTACATCTAAAACTAGGAGGCTGCACATACAGCATGCGATGGACTTTTCCTCCACGAATCTGTTTAATCCCCCTTTTAAAGGCACCAGATGCCATCACCACCTCCTGTGGCAAGGAGTTCCATAGCATAATTACCCACTGGGTAAAAAAGTGCTTCCTTTTATCTGTTCTCACTCTCCCAACACTCAATTTTAGTGGATATCCCCTGGTGTTGTGAGAGAGGGAAAAGAACCTCCCTCTATCCACTCTATCCATCCCATGCAGAATTTTGTACGTCTCAATCATGTCCCCCCTCAGGCACCTTTTTTCTAAACTGAAGAGCCCCAAATGCTGCTGTCTTTCCTCATAAGGGAGGTGCCCCAGCCCAGTAATCATTTTGGTTGCTCTTTTCTGCACCTTTTCAAGTTCCACTACACTTTTTTTGAGATGTGACGACCAGAACTGTACGCAGCCCTCCAGATGTAGTGGGAAGAATGGACCAAAAATAGCTGGAAATCAGGGATTGTCTCCAAACCGTATTCAGCAGAACTCTTGCGTTTATGTACAGGAACAGACCCTCCCATGAACTGATCGATTGGGTGTAGAACTTCTGCAATTCTACATTCCTGGCAGTGGTTATTAGTCATTTTGACCCATTGGTTATCTGTCCTTGGAAGTTGCATGTGTGTGTTTTCACACAGATCAACACATTGATCAATGGCATTCGCAGCTGCTTCAGTGATCAAACACAGCCAGAATTAGCCTTATCAATCCATATGTTGAAGCAGAAAAGCCTTTAAACAGCAGCTGAGTGTGGAAGATGGAGTAAGTGGAGGGCAGAAGCTGAACCAACTCTTAGGTTCTACTCTGTCAACCGTGTTATTGGACATCTGAAGTAAATGGAGCTTGTAAAAATGCAGATATGGTCCAAACCAAAAAACAAACGATACTTGATGAAATGAGCCAATGGATCATTGATTGCAGAAGCGTTTCCAACCAGGAGTCTCCAGTATTAATATGGCATAGAAGACAACAGTGATGATTTGTCGCAGCTGTTAACTGGTGTGATTGATCAAGTAAAGTGGTTAATACTGATTTGCTCCTTCGTGTGGTTAACTTGTTTTATCCTCGAAGCATTCCCTGTTGTTGAGTCTTACATGGTGGAGGCACACAAGACAGCCAGATGCAACTCTTGCTCCAAAATAAAATCGGATGTTCCACAAAAAGCAACATAACAATCATCATTGTTCTCGAGTTGTTGTTTTTTTATCATGCAATCCTAACCTGGAGTTAGGCCGGCACAGTTAGGCCAGGAAAGTTTGGCCGGCACAAGCGCCACTATAAAATGCGTTTGAACCATTCTCAAAGTCAGGGAGGATGGCTCACATCTGTGTGCCGTCCTCTCTGAGTCCAAGAGTGGTCCAAACATACTGTACGGTGTCCCTTGTGCCAGCCAAACTTTGCTGCCCTAACTGTGCCAGCCTAACTCCAGGTTAGGATTCCGCTCTTAAATATTGTTATTCAAGGAGAAACCCATGGAAATTTGAAGGAACATTTATTTTGAACTGGTCAATTTTCTTTCCATGGTGGAAGTCTCAAATACAATACTTGCTTCCACAGTCATTATAGATTTGGCAAACAACGCTGATGCAAAAATCTCATACTGCATTAACTCAAGTTACTTGTTACCATATCACTTGTTAACTCAAGTGTCAGATGACATGTGTCTTGGCCAAGAACGCTTTAGGTCTCCAAACTTGGGGATGGGGGGTGGAGGCTAAATGTCCTACAGATGTATTAAAAGGATGTAATATACCACTTAAGATACGTTTAAGTTATAGATAAATATATGATGATGGACAAATCCCTCTCCGCTTGTATTGTATTTGGACCCCTTCTTCCATGAATGAATCAAAGTTTTTGAAAGGAGTCTAAATGGACTCATCATGTTTTGGAGCTTGTGCACTTTTGCAATGCCTCTTGGGAACTGTAGTGTCAGGTGGACAGGTAGCAAAGGAATGCCTAAGCTACTGCATCCTGCTCCCTTTTCCTGTCTCATTTTTCAATTGTCACTGCCCACTCATTGGCTACTGAACCATAGGCTTTGGACAAGAACTCTCCCTGAGTGTCTCTGCAGGCATTGGCAGCAGTGTTGCCCAGCATTGGAGCCACCTCTTTCAGCCACATGCATCTGGTACCAGGGATGGGCACTTGAGTATCATGACTCAACTTGAGTCACAAAAACACTGGTTTTTGCAACTCGTCTTAAGTCACTGGCGTCACTGACTCAGACCCAAGTCTTGGGGCCAGTGACTTGGAAAAGAGTCAAGACTCAAATTTGACTCGAGTCCTACCTCTCCTTACTGTCTGTGTGTGCTGGCTTACTTTTTTCCATTGCTTCATGGTCACCCTGAAATACCTTGTGGGTGATCCAGAAGGCATTCTTCAGACTGACAGCAGCAGCAGACATTGTGGGGGGAGGGTAGGTGGTTCCAGGAGGTGCGGCTGGAGGGCTTGAGGGGAGGAGGAAGGCTTAAAGGGTTCTGTGGCTCGAGGATTTGACTCATTTCTTGAAATGACTTGGGACTTGGGTCAAAATGATTCCACATTTTCATGAGTCGACTTGCAATGGGTGTGAGTTATGACTTGTGAGTCGGGTCATGTCGTGGGGTTACTGACTTGTGACTTAAGCTTAGTGGCTTCCACACATCCCTATCTGTTACCACCCTTACTTACTTTATATGCCCAGTTTGGGGGGGGCTGTCAAGGGGGAGAGGAACTATAGGACATCTCTTACAGTAGGAGCAAGGATGTCATCTGCAGGAGCACTTGGGTGGGGTCTTTGAAGCTTTGAAGAGTTTCCTGAGGACAAAAGTCAAGAAGCTGACATGCAAACATCTGTGAAGCAGGTCAGAATTTGGTGACGGGGTTGGAAGAAAGGGGCAAAAGACAGGAGCAGCATTTGAACAGGGCTTCTTGGGGGTCAAAGGATGTGTGACAAGCATGCTAATGCCTGTGAGAAGTTGGCAAAGTTTGGCCAGCTCAAGAGCCACTGTAAAGCACGTTTGGACCACCCTTGGAGTCAGGGATCTCCAGGAGTGGTCCAAACATACTTTATGGTGGCCCTTGTGCTGGCCAAACTTCACTGGCCTAACTGTGCTGGCCTCACTCCAGGTTAGGATTGTGCTCTAAGTGATAAAGCAGGTTCCAGGTAAAAACTGGGAACCATAAGGCATTGAAAGTTGACAATTAGGATTTCTCCTCTCCCGCCACCCCGAAGTGGGATTCCTAAAAGAGGATTAAAATACAGGGCAGTTGTACCATGCATTCACTCCCACATTTTGTTAACATAAAGAACATCAAGTCAATGTCAGTTATCAGGAGAGATGGACCAGTCCTCTGAGTGAGAACTTAAACAAATAAGAACATAAGAACATAGGAAGAGCCCTGCTGGATCACGCCAAAGGCCCATCTAGTCCAGCTTCCTGTATCTCACAGAGGCCCACCAGGTGCCCCAGGGAGGCATGAGACAACAAGATGCTTGCATCCTGTTGCCACTCCATTGCACCCGGTACCAGTAGCCCACCACCTTTGTAAGGAGGTTGCACAATCCATCATTGCCTATAGCCCACGATGGACCTTTCCTCCAGAAATCCGTCCAATCCCCTCTTAAAGGCATCAAGACCAGATGCCATCTCCACCTCCTGTGGCAAAGAGTTCCACAGATTAACTACCCACTGGGTAAAAAAGTACTTCCTTTTATCTGTTTTAACTCTCCCAACCCTCAGTTTTAGCGGATGCCCCCTGGGTCTGGTGTTCCCATTCCCATTCTGAGCATGTACCCACAATGGTTCCCAGCTGTTATTAGCTCACCAGTGGGACTGCTGCATGCTGAGCGCACAGGCATAAAAATGGAGCATCAGGCCCAAATGTTTGTGGTAGTAATCATCAATAGCGTAAGTGTTGGGGGGTATGGGTGCCAAGCATGTAACAAAAGGAGCATGCTGAGTCATGAACATTTGTGTTAGGAGTCTATTTTAGTTGCAAACATTGTCAGCATCACGATTGATAAAAGCCATAAGTGCATGCACAACCTCACCGATTTCACAGCACACTCCAGTTTGCTTTCAGCGGTATCAGCGTGTGACTACCCTTGTGCCTTTAATATATATCATGTCTGGAGAGCTCCCTCAGTTACTAGCATTCCTGTTTCTCATCTGGTAAGAGGCTCACCAAATGTTTGGCATATATGCAGACTCAGCACATGTACATCTCATAAGGATCTTACGAGGATGTGAAAATGAGCAGAGGATTGTGGAAGGTGCTGGGGACAAGGGTGCCAGGCGTCCCTTGTCAAGGTTGCTGATAACAGACCTATGGACCGGGGTGTGGGGAGCAGCGCACAAGGTCTGCCCGCCAGAAGTCCAGTGATGCAGCTCAACAGGTGCGCTCACTGTCAGGAGCTGCCAGCGCAAATGACTGAAGGTTCTGCAATGAAACTGTGGTTTCATGTAGACCTTGCTTTGTATTAGTGGTTGGAAGAGGACTACTCAGGTGTAAATGGCTCAGGTGAGGGCGTCTAGTGTCATGGGGCTGAAGTGAAAAGCCTCAGGGAACAGAACCCTTTCGCTGCTCGCAGGGAAGGTGAACCTCGCTGTGTATTGTGAGGATAAGGAAAGCAGGGACAGCGGGTTATAGTCAGTCAGTCAGTCAGTCAGTCAGTCAGAGGTAAAACTCTGTAGGTGTTTTGTTTGTTGTTTTGAGTTTCCCCTTGGCTAATTTATAATCAGAGGGTTTTACTAGAGCCTTTTAGAGGGTTTTAGGGTGGAGTCTTGTGGGCAAGAGCCTCCTCGTTTGTATTTTACTATTTGGATTTTAATATATAGAGGCTCTGTAATTGTATTTGTAAACTTTTAATGGATGTTAATAAAATGGGTTTTTTTGTCTTCTGGTTTCCTTGTTGAGAGGGGGTTTGCCCAGGGGCTCCTTTTTGTCGTGGGAAGCCTGGGCTGGTGGCAGCGGCAGCTACCCAAGGGGAGGCCAGTTATACCCCCCCATCCAGCGTCGGCATTCAGCCGGTACGCTGGGCGGGAGGAACGGGTGAGCGGCAGCTCGCCCGTAGTGTCCCGGTTTGTTTCACCGTCTTCCCTGCCCCCGCGGGGGCAGGGAAGACGGCGAAACAAACCGGGACGCTACGGGCAAGCTGCCGCTCACCCGTTCCTCCCGCCCAGCTTACCGGCTGAATGCCGATGCTGCCCCCATCATAACAGGTTTCCTGTGCCTGCCAACCCAGGGCACGCTGGAGCAGGCAAGGTGGCAGCAGGGCAGTGATGTCATGCAGGGGGTACGCGGGGGTACGCGAGTACCGGTTCCTAGGATTACAGCTGGCCCCGCCCATTCACCCGCCCACTCGTCGACTCCGCCCTCTGCAACGTTTGAATTTCCTGCACGTTTGAGTTGCCTGCACGTTCTCAGAGCCAGGCAAGCAGGCAGGCGGCGAGCAGAGCCTTTCCTTGCCACTGAAAAATGAGTTGCTCTGGGGTTTTAAGATGATGCCAGGCCTCCTTAACATGTTCTGGGGGTGCTGTGGAATACTGTTGCAACTGTTGGGTCAGTTTAAAATCGTCTGAGTCCTCAAAAAGGGCTTTTTTCATGTCACTTCCTGCCACAACATCACTTCCGGCTTAGGACGTCACTTCCGGTGGGCGGGTTCCGACACGTGCCAATCAAAAGTGAGTACCTGTTCTTAAATCATGTAGATGACACCACTGCAGCAGGGGTGGGCCATGCAGGTCCACAGAGGAGCGCGAGGCTGCCTGGCGGACGACCCATAGCGGCTCAGAGGGGAGGGTGGGTGGAGATCCACAGCAGCAGCAGCAGCAGTTCCCGCTTGCCAGGCCCAGGCACCCGCCTGACTCTCCTCAGACTTACCCCAGAGCACAATCCGATGCCGTGCTGGAACAGGCAGGCCTGTGGGCCCCAGCTGCATCCCACACAGCGCTGGAGCCCGCAGGAGCCGTCCCGGCGCAAGGGCACGTCCATGCCCTTCCACCAGGGGGAGGCTCCTGCCTCTCCCATGGCTGGCTCAGCTCTGCATCCTAATGGCCACAGCTCAGCCAGGCCCCCTCCCCCGTAATGCCTCCCAGAACCTCCCTTCAGCCAGCCGGGTTTGGCTGTCCCAAGGGAGGCTCCCCGTCAGTGCTTTGGGCTTGAGGTGATGCCATCTACCAGGTGGTGCCCCCACTGAGTGGCCAGCTGCCCTACAGGGATGCAAGTATACAACACTGGGACTTGCCTCTCCCAGGCTGCCTGGTCACCTCCCACCCCACTCCGGAAGGGTTTGGTGCTTTGGGAGCACTGCACACTCTGCTTTGATTCCTCTCCCCCCCCCCCCGCAAGCTCTGGAATGGTTTGGTGCAGTGATGTCATGCAGGGGCAACGTGGGGGAACTCAGTTCCACTAGTTAAAATTAGGGCTCACTCCGCCCACTTCACTCTCCCCCCTCCCCCCTCCCAATTCCTCTGCAAAGAGCTTTTCTTCTCGGTTGGCCGGCACTCAGAGGGTTAAAGGGAGCAACTCCAGATTCCTAGGGGGGCGAAGGCAGTGATGTCATTCAGGGGGAACAGACCAGAACAGGCGTTCCGGATCCTAATGGGCTCCGTGGCTGGTTCCGGGTTCCTGACAAGTGCCAATCAAAAGTGAGTTCCTGTTCCTAAATCATTTGAATGACACCACTGGTTTGGTGTCATCTGCAGCCTCAGCCACCTTGCTGTTTTCCCCACCTCCAGCTAGTTTATGAGCATGTTAGAGAGCACTGGTCCCGAGACAGATCCACGGGCAACCCCACATCTTATCTCCTTCCACTCCCCATTTATCCCTACCCGGCAATCATATCATCAGCTGCTGTTCCAGTGGCCCGGGATTGGGTATGGGAGAAAGCAATGATGGAAACGATCAGGTTCAAAATTTGCCGCTTCAGGGGGCTAATGAATCCTGATGGATTTTTTTTAAGTTTGTTTGCTTTTACTAATGGCATTCATTAATTGACTTCACTGGATAAAAAAAAAAATCTACTGCTCTCAAGCAAGGAAGTACTGGATACAAATACGTGCAGAGCTGCAGTTAATACTTCATGTAAATATACTCATGAAACCAGAAGCTTTTTTGTTGGGTATGATAGATGATTGTGTAGGAAATAACTTTGAGATGTTGTTTTTTATGCATGACAATGGCAGCAAGAATATTCTATGCACAATATTAGAACTCTACAGACACACTGTCACTTGAAGATTGGTGGACAAAGATCTTGGATTTAGCAGAGATGAACAAATTAACAACTTTGCTTAAGGAGAAATCAGTAAATACATTTATGAACAATTGGAAGCCACTCAAACTTTCTGCAAGAGAGAGAGAAAACAACACAATTTGAAGAATATAAACATTTAAATTAATATGAAGAGATTAGAGAAAGGATAGATAAATTGATTTTAAAAGATGAAAGAAAGGCTGACAGAGATGGATATTGGGAAGATGGTATTAGATCAGTGGTTCTCAAACCTTTTAGCACCAGGACCCACTTTTTAGTATGACAGTCTATCCAGGACCCACCAGAAGTGAAGTCATGGGTGGAAGTGCCATCATTGTGACGCCAGAGCCTGCTGCTTTCTTAATAATGCAGCAATAAGTTGGGTTATTTCTCCGCCATTTCCCAATAGCAAAGGGAATCAGACAGAAAAATGCCTATTTACAAAAATGCCGATTGACACAAGAAAAACCAACCTCACACCTCTCCCCTTTTCCAGCATCCCAGCTTCCCCTATTTTCAAGATGGCTGCTCTAGGTGCTTCCCAACCCACCTGAAATTAGCTCACGACCCACTGCTGGGTCCCAACCCACAGTTTGGGAGCCACTGGATTAGATGCTTAGGAGATTCAATGAAATGATGATATACTGTTCTAAACTTGTGTTGATTTAGAGGTAATTTTTTGTGAAAGAATTTTTAGGGTTTTTTAATGTTAGTGTTGACTATGTGATTATGTAATGTATGTATTTGTTTAAAATCAATAAATACAATTAAAAAAAAATCCAAACACATTTCTATGTTGTGTCTTGCTTTGTGCTCTAAATGTGCAATCTGCAGTAAGTGGTCTTTTCTTATGAAAAACCCCACTTTCTATTTCATATCATGCTACAATATGTATTTCCACTGAATGTTTTTAATGTTTTAAGCATTGTGCAAACCTCATTTTAAACAATTAAAAATGTTTCAAAACAATTGCAATTCAAAACAATTGAAAAAAATTCTTACCTTGTCATCTTAAAGATTTTCTGCTCTTTGTTCCCCTGACCCAGCCCCTCCTCCCAAATTAATCTAGGATTCTCAATCATCACAAATGAGCATCAACATTCATTAATTTTGGACATATACTGGTGCATAGATATGCACTGAATCATACGGCTGGGTTCTATCAATGCTGAATCAGTGCTTGCACTGCAGTAGAAATTGACTCACATCTTGTGAGAACTGTCCGATCCATCAGAGGGTAACATTATCAAGGGCTTATAAACAAGGTTAAAATTTCAGACTTCCTACCTATTGCTTTTAAGGGCACAGTTGAAAGGGTTTTCAACTGTGCAAGCAACATCGTTGAATATGAAGTTTCCTAGAGTGCAAGCTACTTAATGTCACATCTAATCCCATCAGACAAAGGGGCCAAAAAAGGCATTTTAACAGGCACAACAATTGCAACAAGTGAACTTTTTTTTTTTTTCATTTTCTCTGCCACACTTTTAAAATACAATTTAGGAGACTTGATTGGCATTCCATTTAAAACTAAATCAGTCTTTGCACCTTCATTCTGGCACACACAAAAAGTTTCCTGACAATAATTAAATAGAGGAAGCGTATAAGGTGTCGGCTAATGAGTGGAGTCATTTATTTACAGTATGTACTCGCATACATATGCACACTCCAATTTCCTGTTCTTAATTATCAGCCATCAATGATTACTGTTATTGTTGGATTGTCAGAAATGAGATTTTTTGCTGGTTGGAACACAAGGTGTGACCAGAAAGGAAATCAAGGAGGAAGGGACATATCCTTGTTGTAGTATAGGAATTCCGAATTTTGCTAATGCTGCCTCCACATATCTACCTCAATATCTTTTTAATGTTTGCCGTTTAAATTCTTCTCCTCTGATAAACTCAGGATAGTGTATATGGAGTTATTCCATTTGGAGCACAATCCTACTGCACAGGTGTATTGGAAAAGGCAGGAGATACCCCAAGGAGATAGGGAATGGTATCAGCAATGGCCCCTTGTCCGAGATTAGCCAGGGATTATAGGGTTAACCCCCAAGGTCTTTGCAAGCCTCGGGAGCACAGCTGTAGGCTGATGAGGCCCCTGGCAATGAAGGGAGGTTAGCACAGGTGCAGATGGGTGTGGCTGATGCTAGAGCCTGCCTAGCAACAGACACCGATTGGCTGGCCTCAGTATAAAGTGGGAGGCAGGAGCTGGAGTAAAGGCCCTGGGAAGGTGCTGGATAAGGACCTAGGTAGGTGCTGGAGGAGGGCACCAGGTAGGTGCTGGATGGATGGATTGGGATTGACTGATGGAGTGCTGGCTGGACTGCCTGCCTGAAGGACTGTTGGACGGACTGATGGATGGACTGGCTACGGTAAGCTTATTGTGGGGAACAGTTGTATGGCTGCCACGCCCCTGCAGCCACCAGGTGGAGGAGGCAGTTGTGGCTTAGGCAAGCAGACTGCCTATTGTTTGGTGGTGGGGGTTGTGGTGCTAGACTTAGGGTAGTTTGGAGCTAAGCCAGTGATGAGGGCAGTCTGGAGGAGGCTGGCCAGCTGGTGATGCCTAGCAAAGCTGCTGGAAGAGAGGAGGCCCAGTGGGTGACTGAACCCCCTCCCTCTTGCCTATCTCTGAGGCCGCTCTGGAGGGGAAACTAAGCCTAGTGTGGGCATCGGGGCCCTCGGGGAGGCCCAGCAGGGAATTTGGCAGGTCAGTTGGTGCACCAGCCCAAGAATGTCACAAACATGCCTTGTGAGCAGGCTAGGCCAGTGCGTGGACATGCACCAACCTCCCCATGCAGGATCCCAACATGGAGCTGCTATGTTTGCACCAGGGTGTTGGGAAGGGTGGTGGGAGGGTAGAATGACCCTTGGCCTATTCAGACAAAGGGAAAGTGAGGGGCAAGGGCAGACTGGTGGGCAGAACGGGCCTGGGAGGGAGTGGGGCCACCTTGGGCAATTTAGGCTAGATCCTAACCCCCCCCCCTCCCAGACAGTCCAGCAGTGTTTAGGATTGTGCCTTCCCAGAATACCCTGGTTTCTGGAGGCTGGATGAGTGGATCTCAGCAGCAAAGAGTGCACTCCCATTTTCCAACCCAGTCGACCTCCTCTCCTCAGACATATCCGAGCTAGAGAGCTGGTATACGGCCAAGGAGACCCAGAGGAGGGCAGAAGGATAAGTGAAGAGGGTT
Source organism: Lerista edwardsae (assembly GCA_029204185.1). Classification (NCBI taxonomy): domain Eukaryota; kingdom Metazoa; phylum Chordata; class Lepidosauria; order Squamata; family Scincidae; genus Lerista; species Lerista edwardsae. The sequence continues at coordinate 7,142,407 of JAJKFI010011864.1, read as the reverse complement.
CTTACTTCCTTTTTTTTTTTTTTTTTTTTTGTCGGAAAAGAACCGGCTTATTTTATTCTGGAAAATACGATTTTGCATCTTTAAACCTTTTTTTCCTCAGACTGAAATTTGGACATAAAAACATTATCGCTCCAAACACTTTTGCTCACCCCAAATTTTGGTTCTTACTTCCTATTGACCTTCTGGTCACTTCCCCACCATAGCATGCAGACTGTGCTCCATTGGCGCATATCGGGGGGCAGGAGATAAGACTGGACGTCCGTTCTCTCCTGAGCAGGGAAACAACCAGATTCAGGGCGCAAGCCTAACCTGGAGTTCGGCCGGCA
>JAJKFI010011864.1:7109185-7127081 GCA_029204185.1 Lerista edwardsae | reverse complement strand
CCCCCCCCCCATTTAATTCTCTCTCAAGGACATTTGCAGTTAAGCTGGCATCATTTCATAGTTGCTCTGGTTTCTTGGAAGGACCCCTGTGCTACATAATGAGTTCCATAACGAGCAAAAAATTCAACTTGGGCTCTCAAGGGTTAGAACAGGCATCTCTAGAGAAGCACAAATCTCCTTTGACCCAGTTAAACAATGTGGCTAAGGGCTCAATCCTAACCTGGAGTTAGGCCAGCACAGTTTGCCCAGCACCAGGGCCACCGTAAAGTATGTTTGGACCACTCTCAGAGTCAGAGAGGCCAGCACACAGACGTGCGCCACTCTCCCTGATTCTGAGAGTGGTCCAAACGTGCTTTACAGTGGCCAAACATTGCTGGCCTAACTGTGCCGGTCTAACTCCTGGTGAGGATTGCCCCCGCACTGGCATTGGTGGTACTCCTCTAGCATGTGGTGGGCCTCTGAAGCTTTGCATGCTGCCAGAGTGGTTTTTCTAGCGGTTCCACTGCCTGGATGCTTAGACTTCTGGGACATGAGTATTATTTATGCCCAGTATAAATAAGGGCAGCATGTGTTTGAGAATGGACCAGTTCCTCACACTGCACATCCTTTGTTTACCTCCAGGATTCTGGTCAGTATTGGAAAAAGCTTCCCAGTAAAATGTCGTCATCAGAACACGCCGTACAGCAATACACTTCATGTGCATTGCTTTGCTATCAGTGTCTTTGTCAACACGCTGAACAGTCAACCATGTCTCGACCCACTGCTGATGCTCAGCATTGGCCGTGAGGTGACCTGAAGATGTCATTTTTGGCTCTCACTTTGCACAGTTAGGAAAGAGTTTGCAGCATGCAAAATCCTTCTTCGACTCCTCCAGCTAATTACGGTTTCAACCCAAAAGTGCAGCAGTGACACTATTGTCCTGGAATTCCTCCTGAATACTAATATTCCCTTCCTCCGGGAGAAAGAGGAGAAATGGAATAGCCCATTCAATGGTGTAAAATTAGTGGGGGAGGCCAGCAGGGGGGGGCATCACCTTGGCTTGTTCCATCCCTGACCTATGGACAGTCATGAGAACAGCAGTTCCCAAACTTTTTAATCCTGCAACCCACCTTGACGTCCATGGTGAGTCACAACACATGGCTCTCTGTCGTGCTGCAAAGCATTACTGGGAGCCTTGGGGGCCACTTTCTGGTCACACTGGGCCCATGACTGACTCCACTGGCCTCCGTGGGCCCCAGAATGCACTGCAGAAGTAAACCAAAAGTCACGGAAGCAAAATGCAGGACAAGAGCATGCTGGGGCCCATGGAGGCCCATGGAGTGGGTCATGGGCCCGGTGCGACCAGAAAGAGGCCTTCCAAGGCAGCGCAACAGAGAGCACCCCACCAAAATTCTGGCCATGATCCACTAGGGCAGAAGTTCTCAAACTGGGGTGTCATGATGCTCCGATCGGAGAATCTCTGCTTCTGTCCCTTTAAGAGAGGGGGAGGAAAAGGCAGCAGCACGACCCCCAGGATTGTGCTGCTGCCAGGGATGGGAGGGGGTATTTTCCACTTACCTGAGTGAGCCCCAGCCTCCTGGTGGTGTGGGGAGCCCTGCAGACACCACTGCAAGGCTCCTGAAACCTCTAAAGAAGTTTGAAAAAGCCATTGGAAACCATCTCCTTGTTTGCAATCAAAAAACGAAAGTGGGTTCTGCTCGCTTTTTTTTTTAAACTATGTTTTAGAGGCTGGGGGAGCCCTGCAGAAGGACTGTGCTGCTGCCTTTGCCCCGCCCCTGCACACACTAGGGGATTGTGACCCACAGTTTGGGAAATGCTGCAGAAGACCATCTATGAAGAGTCTCCACTTATCCATCCAAAACGTCCATGCAACTGGAAATATGAATGGACTGGGGGGTCTCCCAAAGACTTTCCAGTAAATGCCCGCAGGTGGGAGCTGGAGCCTGTCCAAACAATGCCAAAAACCCCTCCCCCCTCCATGTATAAAGGTGAAAGTTCCATGGAAACTCAAAATCAAATTTGCAGCATCCCAATTCAGATGCAGGTCAAACATTTCAGCCGATTTTGGATCAAGGAATTTGAGGTGTTTTAGGAGACCCCAAGAAACCACAGAAGAGCAGTTCCACCTATGTCAAGTACATTTTTTAAAGCATTCAATAACTTTAAATTTTGGGACACAAAGGTGAATGAAAGCCCCTGCGGTTGAGCTCGAATTCAACCCACAGATTCTCCATACAATATCCTCAGCCCAAGAAAGCCACCAGCCTCCCTCCCTCAATTTCCACTGAGGATTCCATCCATGGCTTTTGTACATGAGTTTGGAAACCAGCGTACCGGACCTCTGAACATGTGTGCGCACCATTCGCGAACGGTCATTTTGGATACTTTTGAATGCATGTTTAATATTTCTGGCATAAAAGCAAATGGTGCAGAAGGAAAATCAGATCCTGATGGCTCTTCTAAAGTTTCCTTCCCAGGCGAACATCTGGGAGAGGAGACTTTGAACAGGGTATGTGCTCTCTGCCTCGTTCTCTTTCTTCCTTTCTTTTTTTCCAAGGGCCAAGGTTGGCAGTTACGGTCAATTTCGAAGTACGGCAATAAAGCAAAATGGAAAACAAAGACTGCTTAAGTGGCTTCTTGCTGCTTGGTTTCCGGCACGTGTGATCAGAAAACACTCCTTTGGGGCACCTCATGCTTTCTTTGGCTTTTCTTCTTTCCCTCTTTATCATGAGATTTTGCACTTCTTATAAATCAGTCCTCTGCATGCCCACTCATAAAGCAGACCCACTGAGTTCAGCACCTTACCAGGTAAGAGTGCTTGGGCTTGTTTTTATTTCTCTGTCTTTTCCGGAATAAAAGTTAAGCATCCTCCATTTCTGTAGTTGTGTTTCGTTTGTGTTTTCCTGCCAGCCGGATTCCTTTCTGATGGTTCCCATCATTTGCCTTCCGAGAGATGTTTTCAGACACAGCTGCAACGATTTGCCAGTCTGTCCCCAAAGCAGAGAGGGTACATCAGGGTACAGGCTTTTTCTCCAGCATTATGAGGTTGCATTAGCATCAGGGTGTACATGATTACTGTCCACCCACCTGCCCCTGCATTTGATTGGCTCAAAATTGCCCCCTGGAAGCAGTTTATTTATTTATTTATTTATTTATTTATTTATTGAAGAATTCATATCTTGCTTTTCCCAGGCCAAAGCAAATGCCCAAAGCAGCTTACATGGTCTTAACCACCTTTTTTCAATGGGTTTAAAAAAAAAATATAGAGTATTCTGCGATTCACCAAATCCTCAGTCCCAGCTGTAGCCTCCACAGTGTGGTTCTCTCCTCTGGCTGTGTGACATCGAGCCTCAGCAGATGATCCTAAGTCCAGTCTGGACAGGTCCTCAAGGTTGTACTCAGTTCTTTTGCCCGCTGGCCTTCTCACACATTTCCACACTGGCTAATCAGCTCCACAGTGACTCCGTCCTGCCACAACAGGTACTGCAGCTTGTCACAGTCTGGCATTTCATCTCCCATCCAAAAATAGTTCATGGATTCTCCTGCTTAGCTTTAGGCAAGGCAGCAGTGGCAGCTCAACGTGTTGCTGGTGATGTTATCATGTCACCCCTACCTACTTCCGGGTGCAGTGCTTTGCCTGGGGTACTAACGGCCCTGGGCTTGCCACTGCCACTTGCTTCTGGTGAGTAGGGGGCCCGCAAAAATGTTTTGCATTGGGTGCTGCAGTTCCTAAGGCCAGCCCTGCCCAGTAGGTACAGACAGACTGTGTTGCTGTGCCAGGGGTTCTCCCCCAACACAGGAGGAGGAGTTCTGTTCTCTCCTTTCCCCTGCCGCAGGCAACTCTGAGCAGAGTTGTTTTATTTCTAAGCCCTGTTGATTCAAAATAAAAATTGAGAGGAAAAGAGCAAAGGAAAGAAGGGTAGCTGAGGTTCTCGCTGTCACAAGTAAGTATGCCTCTCTGCTATCTTTTGCTCTTGATCGTAATGCTGCTTCATGTCACACAAATGCATGGAGAAACATGTGCAGCCCTGTACATCTACATCTGAGCAAAACTCTGAAGGGCAATGATAAATATCAGATGCTTCAGACTGCCAGATCTCCAGGTCAGCATATGTCCATGAGGGTAAGTTACAGACAGTAACCACAGGTTAAATCCAAGTGCTAAGATCCTCATTAACTCTAACAGTGTGTCAGTAGTGTATGTCTGCACAAGATGTTCCACTCTTTACAGCAGCCACACAACAGACATTAAGGGCACAATCCTAACTTGGTGTTAGGCCAGCACAGTTAGGCCAGCAAAGTTTGGCCACCATAAGTATGTTTGGACCACTCTTGGAGTCAGAGAGGCCAGCACACAAACGTGCACCATTCTCCCTGACTCTGAGAGTGGTCCAAACGCGCTTTACGGTGGCCCTTGTGCCAGCCAAACTTTGCTGGCCTTACTGTGCCGGCCTAACTCTAGGTTAGGATTGCACCCTAAGGAGACTCCTCCTTGTAGTAGTAGTAGTAGTAAAAACATGCAATTAGTTATCATTACATAAGTAGAGAATCATGTGGACTAATTAATGAGGCATAAACCCATGCTTACAAATGACTAAAGCACTTCACTTTCACACCATTGTAAAAATATATTTTTCCAAACAAAAATGTCTTGGAAACAGACACATAGTCTTCAGAATTAGACAAGAACCCAACCAGATCACAACAGGCTTCTTGCTTCTATGCATTATTATTTCTGTTGTCTTATTAAAGCACCTGCAAACTGGAAGATGCCCAGAAAGAAATGAACTCTTCAGTGCCCCTTGAGCCTGAGTCCATGCTCATGTGCCACGGCGCTGGGTCAAAGAAATTGTCTCGGGCAGCAATTTTAACTGCTTGATAGAACATTTGGAAATAGCCCAGCTAATTTCCTGAAGAGTTGAAGGAGTGAGGAAATCAATATGCTTAGAGAATGTAATGGCTCCCTTTGGGCAATGGTACCGCATAAAGTCCACCCTTGCTAACCAGCACAGACTATATTTCACAGCTGTCAGAAAAAAAGCATGGATGCTGGCGCTTTCTCTAGCAGAGCCATCTCTTTGGAAGAGGGCTTCCTTTGGTCATAGCACTTGCATGAATGGAATGTTTTTAAAAAATATCCCAAAGACGCAATTGTCTAGGCCAGTGGGATTCAAACTTTTTAGACTGGGACCCACTTTTTAGAATGGCACTCGTGTCGGGACCCACCGGAAGTGATGTCATTGACCTGGAAGTGATGTTGTGGCAGGAAGTGACATCACCAAGCAGGAAGTGCTGTCAATTGTAACATAATAAAATGACACTCCTGAAATGCAAATTGGCATTCCTGGACTGCAGCAGTTGTACAACCATGAAACATCCCCGACAGAAAGCAAGATTGGGACAAAATATTATGTAAAACAAGGAACAAAAAACAAAATTTAAAAAACCCTCACTTGAAAATTCAAATGGTTAACACTCACAAAAGGAAATTAACAAGAGTCAGGTCTGCAGTTTCCAAGATGGCTGCTCCCAGCTTTCCGCGACCCACCTGACATCAGGTTGTGATGCATCAAGTGGGTCCTCCTGACCCAGTTTGAATAACACTGGTCTAGGACAAAGATGAAACATACAGTTGGCTCTAAGCATACATGGGAGGGGGTCCATTCACAAAACCTCTGAGAGACATGTGAGGTTTTTCAAGCAAGTGCAAGGGCATCTGAGGCCTCTGGCAGGCCTTGCCCCACCCTGCAGCTCAGAAAGCCTCCAGGGTGCAACCAAAAGGCCAGGGGAAGCCGTCCAGCTCACATTCTGAACCCAGGCTGACTCAAGCCTGCAGGTTCCGAACCTGTGTCTGAAAAGGGCCCGCCTATATGGTTTGATACAGACCTAAATAGCACTTCACAGGGGAAAAAAAAAAGATCAACTCTCATTTTAGTGTAGAAAGCAATTTACACTCCATCGTACTTCCCCCCACAATAGCTTAGCGCAGCAGTTCTCCAACTCTCAGGGAGTTTGAGTTTAAAAAGTAAACAAAAAAAATACCGTGCCCCACTTCCTGGTTGCGATTGTGAAACTGGAGGTGGGTCCCGATCATGATGTCTACGTTTTACCTGCAGAGGGAGCCCTGGGGAGGAGTCCCAACCCAAAAGGATGCTGGGGCAGGCACTGGTAGGTCCCCCCAGCCCCAATCAATGCCCAGGAGTGACACGATCGTAGCAATCCCGCCACTGCAATTCTCCCACCCAGAGACCCAGGCGGCGCGGGTCAGGCTGGGGCATCCTGACACCCCCGTTTGAAAACCACTGGCTTAGCGGCATCCAAAAGTACCCATCTGTTGATCCCAGGTATACTTCCATGAACAGAGGCTGTCTTCTGGGTCTGTGAGCAGACACCGCCTTCTCTTCGTGGAAGGGAACCTTTTGACCAGAACCCGCCATCCTGGGGTTTAGGCAGAGTGAAAGCGAGCAACGTGCTCCCAGCCAGTTCGGCGTTGAATTAGAACAGCAGTCTCCACACTCCAGGCTATGGGCCAGACCTGGAGACCGCTGTTGCCCTCTGCCCAGTGACCCAGGCTTACCGTTCCGCCAGGGAGGGACGTGACAGCCACGGCTACAGTGCCCCAGTTTGGGGAGCGCGGAGTTAAGAGGACCATCCAGATTGGAGACCATCGCGCTGTCCATGGTCCAAGACTGTATCAGGGAATTTTCAAAAGTCCTGGAAAGGTGGGTGTCGTGTTCTTGCATAGGGAACTAGTTTCAAATGCCGTGCATCATTTATTTATCCCTCTAATATGTTTAACACTAGCATGTTTACCTCCACGCTGAAGAGAGCCACTTTCTGACCATGTTCCCCTGCAACCATTTTCACCATTGCTTGAAGATGTTTATTGGCCCGAAGGCAAAACTACCCAGAGGTGATCAGGTGGTTTCTGCGGTTTGTTCATCCCTCTGCCTCTCTGCTTTCTCCAGAGAATGCTGTTTGGTTGTTCGCAGAGAGATACCTTAATTGTTTCTGCATGTGCTGTCCCTGTGCCAGGACTGCTTGTGTTTTTTGGCTTCGCCCCGGTCTTCATTTCGATTGAGAACTCCTGTCTTCTGCGGAACACGCCGCATGGAGCCAAACTGTCATCTTCTACAGATGTCTTTTCAAAGATTGGTGCCTTTCCAGGTCATCCCATCAAACAGCCCTGAAACGGCAGAGGCTGGACTCTGGAGGTTGCCAGAATTCTGGGAGGGTAAAGAATTGGCGGACCTGGAGAATGAGAAACAGAAAGTGCAGGGTGAGACTCTTTCTAGAACCATCTTTTCCCACATTCAATCAAATACCAAAGAATTTGGTATTCACACCGCTGTATGAAGACGTCTGTGAAACATGAAATCTTGTATTTTCTATTGCTCACAGAAGGTGGCTAATTGAAAAGGAAGTTTGAAATGAATATGGCTTCTCTCAATTCTGATGGCTAAGATTGGGCTTGACGTTTATGGCTTCTGTTTTGAAAAGTGCCCTAAATCCCATTTTGGATTCAGCCTATGGTGTGTTTCTTCTCTGTTGCCATAACAACTTTTCTGGCCACCCTCTCCCCTGTCCAATTTGGGTTTGCTTGTTGATTTTTCCCAATTCCAAGCAGATGTTCTGTGGTCAAATAGCCACTACAATGTGGTTCAGGTGTTCCAAATCATGGCAATATGGTACCTGAGTACAGTACCTGAGTATGGTACCTGAGTGCCAGCTAGCCCCACACTTCAGTACTCCTCCCCCAGCAAGCCACACTCCCAACTGTTTTGGAGTACAGAATCCACCTACAATGGGAAATGCCGTACCTGGGGCTATGGAAGTCCCATTGCATCCTGGTCCAATTGCATCCTGGCCATTGGGGCGATGGGACCATTGTGTCCTGGCCAAATACCTCCTTGTTTGGGAAATTTGTGTCCAGTCTCTTGCACCCCTGACATTTGTGTCTCAATAGGTATATTTATAGCAGATGCACAATTTTTTTTTTAAAAAAAAATGCCAAGGTAGGGTTCGGGTTCAGGCTGGGATTAGACATTTAGGCTATATAACATGGGGTTGGTTGCCCAGCTATAGGGGGATGCAAATAACTGAGGCCAAAAGAGATGAGTGCCCAGGGACTCCAAGGACTACAATGCCTTGACTGGGACACAGTAGTCCAGGATGCAAATCCCCGAGTACAGAGGTTTTCAAAGTGGGGCATCACAATACCCCAGCCAGAGAGCCTCTGGCCCTGTGCCCTTAAGGAATGGGGAGGAGAGAAGGCAGCAGTGCGATCCCCGGGATTGCGCTGCTGCCTGGAACAGGGGCTTCGATCTACTTACTGATCAAAGTGCTGTTGTCCTGGGGGTGTGGGGTGAGACCCTATGCTCCGCCTTGAGCCAGGCAGCCTGACGTGGGGGTGCTCGGGTTTCCATTGGCAAAATAGCCTGCAGAGACGCGAGAGGTTCCATCGCAGGGCCTGCAGCTTGGGACCTCCCCCCGCAGGAGACCCCGTTGGCTGCCATGGATCCCCCAGGTTGCCGCGGTAGCCCTTTTGCTCCCAACGGCTCCTCTGGGAGCCAGGCAGCTATTAGGCATCGCCGATAGAAAATCCTCCTCCAATCAGTGCTGCTTCTTTTTTCCAGGCCAAGTTCGGTGCGTTCGATTTGAAAGGTGCATTGGGGGAAGTCTGAATGCTGTTTCCAAACACTCCTTTCAAGGTATCAAAGAGTCTCAGGATAAAAAGAAGCGTTTGTATGGTAGCTATTTTCATAATGAGGGATTTCAGGAGGGTTTTACGGCACGCAGTACCAGGCAGTGTTTGGTTTCCTTGTTTCCCCCTCCATGTAACCCTTTGATCTCAGTGTTAAGCCCGGGTTGTCTTGCCTTTCACATTCAGATACAGAATCCGGCAGATCAAATCCCTCAAAAAAGGGCTCGGAAATGCTTGCCAGCATTGTCTGCACCTTTGAGTTACATTCTACCCATACAATGATTTCCAAAACAATTTTGTGGAAAACTGAGGTTATATCAGTCCGCTAATGATTGTGCAGTTGTGTCTGTCTTAAGAACATCAGAAGAGCCCCATTGGCTCAGGCCAAAGGCCCATCTAGTCCAGCCTCCTGCATCTCACAGCAGCCCACCAGATGCCACAGGGAGCACACAAGACAACTAGATATGTGCATCTCTTGCCACTCCCCTGCATCTGGCACTCCGAGGTACCCTACCCCTAAAGTAAGGAGGTTGCACTAACCATCATGGCCTGTAGCCTGCGACAGACTTTTCCTCCAGAAATCTATCCAGTCCCCTTTTAAAAGCATCTAGGCCAGATGCCATCACCACCTCCTGTGGCAAGGAGTTCCACAGCCTAATGACCTGCTGGGTAAAAAAGTATTTCCTTTTATCTGTTCTCACTCTCCCAACACTCAATTTTAGTGGATGTCCCCTGGTTCTGGTATTGTGAGAGAGGGAAAAGAACCTCCCTCTTCTATCCACTTTATCCATCCCATGCATAATTTTGTACGTCTCAATCAAGTCCCCCCTCAGGCGCCTTTTTTCTAGGCTGAAGACCCCACCGAATGCTGTAGCCTTTCCTCTTATGGGAGATGCCCCAGCCCCATAATCATTTTGGTTGCTCTCTTCTACACCTTCTCTAGTTCCCCTATATCTTTTTTAAGGTGTGGTGACCACAACTGTACACAGTACTCCAGATGTGGCCTTACCCTCGATTTGTGCAATGGCATAATAATATTGGCCGTTTTATTCTCAACCCCTTTTTTAATTATTCCAAGCATGGAATTGGCCTTCTTTACCGCTGTCGCACATTGGGTCGACACTTTCATTGAGTTGTGTACTAGCACTCCAAGATCTCTCTCCTCTTCTGTCACCGAAAGCTCAGTACCCATGAGCTTATAGTTGAAGTTTTGATTTTTTGCTCCAATGTGCATCACTTTACACTTGTCTACATTGAAACGCATCTGCCATTTGGCTGCCCATTCCCCCAGTTTGGAGAGATCCCTCTGGAGCTCTTCACAATCCCTTCTGGTTTTCACCACCCGGAAAAGTTTTGTGTCATCCGCAAACTTGGCCACCTTGCTGCTTATGCCCATCTCCAGGTCATTTATGAACAAGTTGAAAAGCACCGGCCCCAAGACAGATCCCTGGTGCACTCCACTTTTATCTCTCTCCATTGTGAAAGTCGCCCATTGACCCCCACTCTTTGCTTCCTGCTCCCCAACCAGTTTTTAATCCATAAGAGAACCTGCCCTCTTATTCCCTGACTGTGATGTTTAACCAGTAGCCTTTGGTGAGGGACCGTGTCAAACGCTTTCTGAAAATCCAGATATATAATATCCACAGGTTTGCCAGCATCTACATGCCGGTTAACCTCTTCATTTAATTCTTAAAAGGTTTGTGAGGCAAGACTTACCCTTACAGAAGCCATGCTGACTTTCCTTTGTGCTGCACTTGTTCTTCTACATGCTTTAAGATTTTATCTTTGATGAGGTTTTCCACCATCTTACCCGGAAGAGACGTTAGGCTGACCGGCCTGTAGTTTCCCGGATCCCCTCTCCTTCCTTTTTTAAAGATTGGTGTAACATTCGCTATCCTCCAATCCTCTGGCATCATGGCAGTTTTAAGGGACGAGTTGCATACTATAATTAAGAGATGAGCAACTTCGTTTTTCAGTTCCTTAATAACTCTTGGGTGGATGCCACCTGGGCCTGGTGACTTATTGACCTTTAATTTGTCAATTAAGTCTAAAACCTCTTCTCTTTTAACCTCTATCTGACTTAATTCCTTAGTCAGGAGGGACCGTTCAGGCAGCAGTACCTGTCCGATGTCTTCTGCCGTGAAGACAGATGCAAAGAACTCATTTAATTTCTCTGCAATATCTGAGTCCCCTTTTATTTCCCCTTTTCCTCCCTCCCCATCCAGCAGGCCGACTGCCTCTCTGGCAGGTTTCCTGCTTCTAACGTATTTGAAGACGCTTTTATTATTCCCCTTTATGTTGTTGGCCATGCGTTCCTCAAAGTCTTTCTTGGCCTCCAAGCTCACCCTCTTACATTTCTTATGCCAGAGTTTGTGTTCTTTTTTAAATTCTCCTCACTGGGGCAAGACTTCCATTTCCGGAAGGAAGCTTCCTTGCCTTTTACGGCTTGTCTAACGTCTTTTGTCCGCCATGCAGGCACCCTCCTGGACCTAATCGAGCCCTTCTTCCTGTGTGGTATACGTTCCCGCTGGGCCTCTACTATGGCTGTTTTAAACAGCCTCCACGCAGCCTGGAGAGATTGGACTGTTTTTACCTTCCCTTTCAATTTCTTTCTAACTATCCTCCTCAACTAAGGGAAATCTGCCTTTCAGAAGTCAAGGGCATTGGTGACAGATTTGCTCAGCACACTTCACCCAACATGCATGCCAAAACAGATTGCAGCATGGTCGCTGTTCCCCAATGGCTCAGTAACCACACAATATTAAATCTAGAGTCACCTGTCCTCTGGTGGGCTCCAAGACTAGCCGCTCTAAGGCACAGTCATTCAGCACATCAAGGAATCAGTCTCTCTTTCTTGACCAGAGCATAAGTTAACCCAGTCGATACGAGGGTAATTAAAGTCCCACATGATTACAACCCTGTCCCTCTTTGATGCCTCCCTGATTTGTTTCCTCATTTCAAGGTCCCCTTCGAGTTTTTGATCCGGAGGACAATAGCATGCCCCCACTATTACATCAATCAATCAATCAATCAATCAATCAATCAATCAACAGGTACTTATATACCGCTTTTCAACATGAGGTTCACAAAGCGGTTTACAGGCAAATAGTAATAATAATAAAGTTAAATGGCTCCCTGTCCCAAAGGGCTCACAATCTAAAAAAGGCAGACCACCTGCAACAGCCACTAGAAAGACTGCGCAGGGGTGAAGAGGGACAATTACTCTTCCCCGGCTAAATATAAGAGGAGCACCACTGGAAAAAGTGCCTCTTGCCCAGTTAGCAGGGGTAACATCACCCTTTGGGCCCGGTAGTTTAACCCACAGTGACTCTATGTTGGAGTTGGACCCTCCTTCAATTTCTACCCTACTGGATTCTACCCTTTCTTTGACATAGATGGCGTTTGAGGAACGCATGGAAGAAGGAACGCATGGAAGAAGGTGATACGGGAGGCCAAGAAAGCGTTTGAGGAACGCATGGCTAGCAACATAAAAGGGAATAATAAAAGCTTCTTCAAATATGTTAGAAGCAGGAAACCTGCCAGAGAGGCGGTTGGCCCGCTGGATGGTGAGGGAGGGAAAGAGGAGATAAAAGGGGACTTGGAGATTGCAGAGAAATTAAATGAATTCTTTCCGTCCGTCTTCACAGCAGAAGAACTTGGGCAGATACCACAGCCCGAACAGCCCTTCCTAACTAAGGAATTAAGTCAGATAATGGTTAATAAAGAAGATGTTTTAGATCAAATTGATAAACTACATATTAATAAGTCACCAGGCCCAGATGGTATACACCCAAGAGTAATTAAGGAACTAAAGAACGAAGTTGCTGACCTCTTAACTAGAGTATGCAACTTGTCCCTTCAGACAGCCACAGTACCAGAGGATTGGAGGATAGCCAATGTCACGCCAATCTTTAAAAAAGGGAGAAGGGGGGTCCCTGGAAACTACAGGCCTGTCAGCCTAACGTCTGTTCCGGGTAAGATGGTGGAAGGCCTCATCAAAGACAAAATCCTAAAACACATAGAGGAACAAGTACTGCTAAAGGAAAGTCAGCATGGCTTCTGTAAGGGTAAGTCTTGCCTCACAAACCTTTTGGAATTCTTTGAAAAGGTCAACAGGCATGTGGATGTGGGTGAACCTGTGGATATCATATACCTGGATTTTCAGAAGGCATTTGACACGGTCCCCCACCAAAGACAAAGGATCTCTCCAAGTTGGGGGAATGGGCAGCCAAATGGCAGATGCGTTTCAACATAGACAAATGTAAAGTGATGCACATTGGGGCAAAAAACCAAAACTTTACCTATAGGCTGATGGGTTCTGAGCTGTCTGTGACAGCTCAGGAGAGAGATCTCGGGGTGCTGGTGGACAATTCAATGAAGGTATCAACCCAGTGTGCGTCAGCAATTAAGAAGGCCAATTCCATGCTTGGGGTCATTAAAAAAGGGGTTGAGAATAAAACAGCCAATATTATCATGCCATTGTACAAATCGATGGTAAGGCCACACCTGGAATATTGTGTCCAGTTCTGGTCACCGCATCTCAAAAAGGACATAGTGGAGCTGGAAAAGGTGCAGAAGAGAGCGACAAAAATGATTACAGGGCTGGGGCACCTCCCTTATGAAGAAAGACTGCAGCGTTTGGGGCTCTTCAGTCTAGAAAAAAGGCGCCTGAGGGGGGACATGATTGAGACATACAAAATTATGCATGGAAGGGATAAAGTCGATAGAGAGATGTTCTTTTCCCTCTCTCAAAGCACCAGAACCAGGGGGCATCCACTAAAGCTGAGGGTTGGGAGAGTGAAAACAGATAAAAGGAAGTACTTTTTTACCCAGCGGGTGGTTAATCTGTGGAACTCTTTGCCACTGGAGGTGGTGATGGCATCTGGTCTTGATGCCTTTAAGAGGGGATTGGACAGATTTCTGGAGGAAAGGTCCATCGTGGGCTATAGGCAATGATGGATTGTGCAACCTCCTTACAAAGGTGGTGGGCTACTGGTACCGGGTGCAAGGGAGCGGCAACAGGATGCAAGCATCTTGTTGTCTCATGCCTCCCTGGGGCACCTGGTGGGCCGCTGTGAGATACAGGAAGCTGGACTAGATGGGCCTTTGGCCTGATCCAGCAGGGCTCTTCTTATGTTCTTATGTTCTTACTCCACCTCCAACACACCCCTCCCTGTCCTTCCTATAGAGTTTATAGCCTATCAGGTTCAAAGGCTTTCCTTTTTTTGATAGAGGCTGATGTCATCATTTTATATAAGGCACTTACAGTGGAATGTAACAAAATAACTTCAGATGTCAATGGTCCTGCGTTTACGAAGCAATTCGATAGCCACTTGGGCAGAAGTCAAACATGTGGGTCTTTCCCACAGAATCAACACAAGCACACAGACACAGACACACACACACACACGTGCGTCCAATGGGGTAGTGACTCCATAGTTGGGAAATGCACACAAGTGGCTTCTATCTATCTATCTATCTATCTGTCTGTCTGTCTGTCTGTCTGTCTGTCTGTCTGTCTGTCTGTCTGTCTGTCTGTCTATCTAAGCCAGTGGTTCTCAAACCTTTCAGCACCAGGACCCACTTTTTAGAATGACAATCTGTACGGGATACACCAGAAGTGATGTCATAGCCTGAAGTGCCATCATTGTGACGCTAGAACCTGCTGCTTTCCTGATAATGCAGCAATAAGTTGGGTGATTTCTCAACCATTTTCCAACAGCAAAGTGAATCAGGAAGAAAAAAAGCCCATTTACAACCTTGACACAGCAGAACAACCACACAGCCCTCCCCGTTTCCAGCATCCCATCTTCCCACATTTTCCATATGGCTGCTCTAGGTGCTTCATGACCCACCTGAAATTGACTCGTGACCCTCTGGTGGGTTCTGACCCACAGTTTGGAAACCAATGATCTAAGCCATTTTCCACCAGTGTGCTGTGGCACAGTGGTGTGCCACAAATGGTCTTCAAGTCTGCCATGGGAATTTGAGGGGGGTTCATTTATCACAATGATCACTGGGTGGGATGTGTGAGCCCCCACTGGCAGCATGGTGTACCTTGTCAATAGTCAAAAAACCGGACAGTGTGCCTTGACAATGGTAGCGCCTTGTCAATGTGCCGTGAGATGAAAGCAATTGAAAATCACTGAGCTAGATAACTTGGCAGTGTGGGCAGAATAAGGGGGGGGAGAAAGCATCAGGGTGAATCAAGGGGGGAGCCAGGGGCTTACAAATGCTTGCATGTCAGGCCTGGAACTTTGTCTGAACCGACCTGGTGTCATTTGTGTGGCATTCTCGCATTACTTCAGGTACCTCAGTCTACTGGTTTTCCTCACCTTCCAGGCCACCAATGTCCTGTCTACCTTTTGGCCATCGTCCACTTTCAACTCATTCTGGAGAGGGTCATCTCAGTTCTTCAGTTAAGTGGACCTGCACTGAACTCAGTGCTCAAAGTGCAGGGTGGGAAGAGTGGAGGGTCCTGACTCCGTTTATGCCCCCCAAGCTACAAGGAAGGAGCCAGATTTGACTAAAGGGAGGGAGAGTCAGGGGAACGCTTCAGAAGTTAATTAAAGGCCCTCCTACTGCCCCAATAGTTGTGCATTCCTTTAGAGATAGGCTAGCTTGGAGTGCCTGATGCAGGGGAGTGGCAGCAAGATGCAAGTATCTTGTGGTCCTGTGTGCTCCCTGAGGCACCTGGTGGCCCACAGTGAGACACAGGACACTAGACTAGATGGGTGTTTGGCCTGATCCAGCGGGGCTCTTCTTACATTCTTATGTTTGAACCCTCCCATGGCTCCATACTTAGCCCCAACTCCAATCCTGCTAGAACGTAATAGTGAATTCCTCCAAATGCTTAGTTAGATACAGCTATGGGCTGACTGTAGCACAAAAAATCCTGGCTTCCCCTCATAACCGTGGTTTCAGGTATCTGTGGTTCTCAGCCATGCCCTTCCACCAGCCATGTGGTTCCCGCCATGCCCTTCCCTTCCATTTTCTTCTTTAACCATCAGGCATGTTTCTTGCTTTTAGAGACGCTGTAAGAGCAAATTGACAAGCAGGCAGGCAGCCTGCTTGCTAGGGGGACATAGTCAGAATGTGTGTGTGTTATTTTCCCACCTGATTTCCCACCTGGGTTGTGTGTATGTGTGTGTGTGTGTTATTTTCAGTGGCCCGGGCGGGGAAGACGGCGAAATGAAGCGGTACGCAACGGGCGGGCTGCCGCTCACCCGTTCCTCCCGCCCAGCGTTCCGGCTGCATGACGCCGCTGGTTATTTTCCCATCTGAACACACACAAAGATGGAAAATCAGATGGGAAAATAAGTCTTAGGCAAAGACACGTGGCTGTCTAATTTTTTGAAAAAGTTTTAGTACAACAACGCTAAGCATTTTGTGACAGTAAAAGGCCACTTGGGACTGGATTTTTCCTTTACATATTTAGTTTAGATCAATATTTCTAGCCTTACCAAACTAAAATGAGCCTATAAATCTTTCCAAGTGTTGACCCTTTCAGGGTCCTGTCCAATCATGCGAGAAAAAAGAGTTTACACCCAAATGCAATTACAGGGTCACCTCGTTTGTCTGTCAGCCTCCGTGGGAATTAAAGTCCCTGAAAAATGCCATTTAGCAATCAATTATTTAAGTGGTGGGTGGCACTCGGCAAGTATTTATTCTTTTACAAGTGCCTGTAAACTGAAGGGCAACTGCAGTCACTACCGACTATCATGTCAGTATCTCCTCCTGACAATCTTGTGCGGAATCTGAATTTAAACCTGGATTTCATTAACCTGAACTTAAGATTAAGAATGGATTATTTCCTTGCATGGTTTCTCACCTTCTGCTAATGCTTAAAAAAAAAAAATCAAAAATACACACACATGCTCTTGATGTCACGAGAACTTGTCATTGGATGATATATGGCCACAATTAGGCATCAGATCTGCGCCAAATCAGCTGTGACTGCCTTTGCTATACCAGCAAAAGGACATTTGTGTAGCACAGAGATGGGAAATGGCAGGCAGAAAAGCTCTTCTGAGTGGCAGAAGAGAGGGATGCCGTACGTTCAAAGGGTTCCCCGCTGCGTTAAGATTTATGGCACAATCCTCATCTACCTTTACGCCAGTGGAGCGGCTCCTCTGCAGATGCACACTTTGCAAATGTGCTGTAAAGCGCATTGTTACAGCGCACCATCTAGGCCCACCGGTGGGAAGACGTGTGCCTTCCTGCCGGCACCAAAACACACCGCAGTGCATGCAGGACACGTTCCTATTGGGCAGCACAAGGGGAGGGGTGGAATGGATGGGGAGGGTGGCAACAGGGTGCGGAGGGGCGGCAACTAGCCTATCCCCCTTCCTGGGCCTAATCCATTGACACAGGACAATGCGGACTTGCACTAGGCCCGAGTTGCCCCGAAGTGGTGGCTGGGTCTGACCTCAAGGAGCCTTTTCCCCCTCTAAATTTATTTATTTTAAAGATTTGTATCCCGCCTTTCCATTTGCTGGCGCAAATACTCAAGGCGACTAACAATACAGAACAATATAAAACGTTTTTCAAGAAAAAGGGAGGGGCAGATAACGCAGACAGACCACGGCAGTCCGCGGCACATCACACAAACGCAGGACAGGACAAAAGTGTTTTTAGATGCTGCCGAAAAGCCATGGGAGAGGGAGGGAGGTTCTTAGTTCCCCCCCCCCGGAAGAGAATTCCACAGTTGTGGCGCCACCACAAAGAAGGCTCATCCCCATGCTGCCCTCCCTCTAACTTGGGATAAAGGTGGCAGTTGCAGGAAAGCCCCCTCAGTTGACCTAAGTGTGCAGGCTGGAATGCTTGGGAAAGGCGGTCTTTTAGATAACCTGGTCCCAAACCGTGAAGGGCTTTAAAGGCCAATGCCAGCACCTTGAATTGGGCCAGGAAATGAATGGGCAGCCAGTGCAGCCATCAAAGCAGAGGTCCAGCAGAGTCAAACCAGCTAGCTCCAGGAACCCCCCAGACCGTCGCATTCTGCACTAATGGCAACTTCCAAACTGTTTTCAAGGGCCGCCCCAAGCACAATAATCCAGTCTTGAAGGCACTGAGACATGGACCGCAGTGGTCAGGTCTTCTTGGTGAAAAGCGGAAGTCATGCGAGAAGCCTTTCCGGAAGCTGCGGTAAGCAGTGGCGTCATGCAGCCGGAACGCTGGGCGGGAGGAACGGGT